>VDFB02256132.1:75877058-75975158 GCA_007258455.2 Sequoia sempervirens | reverse complement strand
TAAAAAGAAACTCAAACCATACTCTTAACGAGGACTCTCAGAAACTACTTTTTCTAAGGGGAATCAGTGATGCCTGTATTGACGCCCTGGACCTAATGGGAGGAGGTGATATAACTCAACTGCCTTGGGATGATATCCAAAAGATATGTCTTAACTACTCTCGAGCAATAGTTAAGAAAGGTCGAGGTCATCATGCTTCAATGGGGAAGTCTTCTTCTGGTGGAGTTTCCTGGATGGAGATCACAAATCTGCTATCTGATTTCAAGCAGGACATCATTAATAATATGGCTACACAATTGGACACTATGCAAGCTCGGAAGAAACATGCAGAAGCTGAGGTAGTTTTGGCTGAGTTCTGTCCATACTATAGACAAAAGAAGCATGATTGCAGATGCAAGATGGCGGCTAATTTGGAAGCCAGACAACTGCCTACTGATTTAAAACTAGTGGAAGGTGATGATGATCAAGTGTTCTTTGTTGCACAAAGGAGACCATGGGCCCAAAGGCAAGGTATGCCTCAAGACCCTTTAACTTTTGGTAATCCCTATTTTGGCTATAATAACTAATGACAACAAGCATATGGACCACCACCACCATGAAATCCGCTTCAACCAAGTTGGCCTAATTATCAAACCCCACAGTGGCAATCACCTCAAGGAGGTTGGCAGCAGCCACAAGGGCAATGGACCCCACCTTCAGAAAATTGGTAACAAAATCCTCAATGGAGAGGTCCTCAACAATGGCAAAACTAGACTCTTGGGTTCCTGCAGCCTCCACAGCCACAACAACAGGCCCTCATGCTGCCTCCTACAGCAACTACCACAAATCCTGGACCTCCAAAGCAAACGCTTATGCCTGCCCAGCCATTGCCTAATCCCAATAATAAGCAACAGCAGCAGCCTCAACAGCCTGTGTATATTTCTGAAGCCATCCAATATCAAGCTTATGCCTTAAATGTTAATGACATCCATCTGAGGTCTAGAACTACTTTACCTACTCCCAAACCACCTCTGATTACAGAAATATATGATTCTCCCCTTGAAGAACCTAATGCACCTGTTGTTCCCACTGAGCATATGCCTATATCCGATACAGTTTCTACGGAACCTATTTTGCAGAGACAAGATAAACCACCTTTTCCTCAGAGGTTGCAAAGTACTGAATCTAAACTCATGGAAGAACCCACTTTTGACATTCTAGATCAGCTCAAAAATGTGCAAATTCAAATCCGTGAATCTATGAGTAATCTCATTAAGCAGATAGAATTGTCTCCAGATCATTATTTGAATGTTAATAGCAAGTTGTCTGTCTCAAGAGGCTGACTTATTAAAAATGCTCCAAGAACAGCATAAAGCTTTTGCATGGGAATATGGGGACATGCAAGGAATAGATCCTCAAGTTTGTACTCATAGGATATATATCAAAGAAGATTGTTTACCAGTTAGACAACCTCAGAGAAGAGTAAATCCAACACTTAGAGAAATAGTGAAAAATGAACTTCAAAAGTTGCTTGATGCTAGTTTTATTTACCTAATTTCTTACAGCCAATAGGTTTCTCCATTAGTCATTGTCCCCAAGAAAGGAGGAAAATAGAGAGTATGTGTAGATTACAGAGAGTTGAACAATGCCACTAAAAAAGATCACTTTCCATTACCTTTTGTAGACCAAGTACTAGACTCACTGTCTGGCAAAAGATATTTTTCTTTCTTAGATGGTTACAGCGGGTATAATCAAATAAAAATTGCCCCTGAAGATCAAGACAAGACCACTTTTACCTGTCCATGGGGAACATTTGCTTATTCGGTCTTGCCTTTTGGCTTATGCAATGCACCAGCAACATTTCAGAGAGCAGTAATTAGTATATTTGCTGATATATCTCATGAATGTATGAAGATTTATATAGATGATTTCACTACATATGGAATCACATTTGAAGAAGCACTGGTGAATTTAGAAAAAGTATTAAAAATGTGTAGAGAGAAAAATTTGTCTCTAAACAGTGAAAAGTGTTTTTTAATGATGGAAGAAGGTATTGTTCTAGGTCATCATATTTCAAAGAATGGAATTTAGGTTGACTCTGCTAAAATTGAAGTTATTCAGAATTTACAAACTCCTGCAAAATAAAAAGATGTTAGAAGTTTTCTTAGTCATGCAGGGTATTATAGAAGGTTTATAAAAGACTTTAGTAAAATTGCCAGTCCACTTTATGCTTTGTTAACAAAGGATTCCCAATTTGAGTGGACCAAGGCCTGCGAAAAATCCTTCTTATAGCTAAAGGACTTGCTTACTAAAGCCCCTGTTCTTCAAGGTCCAAAATGGAACCTGTCTTTTCACATACATGCTGATGCATCTGATTTTGGTATAGGAGCAGTTTTAAGTCAAAAAGAAAATTTAATTGAGCATGCTATCTACTTTATTAGCAAAAACCTTCAAGGTCCTGAGCTCAACTATAATATTACAGAAAAGGAATTGCTTGCAGTAGTGTATGCTTTGAATAAATTTAGGTATTATGTCACAGGTTATTAGATATTCATCCACACTGACCATACAGCAATCAAGTACTTGATGAACAAACTTGCCATTTCTGGTAGATTGGCACGATGGCTCCTATTGTTACAAGAATTTGATATCACAATCATTGACAAACCAGGAAGAGCTAATGTTGTAGCTGACTTTTTATCAAGACTTCAATCAACTACATCTGAGGAACATGAGGTCATTGATGATAGATTTCCAGATGAACACTTGTTTGCCATTACTGCACATACACCCTGGTATGCAGACATTGCTAATTATCTGGCAGCAAACAGAATACCAACTAATTTTTCCCCAAAAGAAAAGAAGTTGTTGATAGAAAAAAGTTTTAACTTTACCTAGATTGCAAATTGTCTGTTCTATACTGGCCCTGATCAAGTAATGCGAAGATGTGTAAGAGAAGATGAGACTTATGATATCTTGCATGCTTTCCATGATGAACCATGTGGGGGGCATTTTGTAGCAAAAAGAACAGCAATGAAAGTTCTTACAACAGGGTATTACTGGCCAACATTACACAAGGATGTTGTGGCCTATACAAGAAAGTGTGACAGATACCAGCGTATAGGAAGACCAACTAAGTCAGATGAAATGCCACTATATCCGCAGGTCATAGTCACCCCTTTTGATAAATGGGGGATGGATTTTGTGGGGCCAATTGATCCACCATCAAACAGAAAATCATACATTCTAGTTTGCACAGATTATGTCACAAAATGGGTCGAGGTAAAAGCTATGACTAATGCCCGAGATAACAAAGTTGCTAAATTTTTGTATGAACAAATTTTCACAAGATTTGGAGTTCCCAAAGAGCTTGTAACTGATCAAGGAGCTCAGTTTACGTCAAATCTGATCACTACACTTATGAATGACTATAAGATCAAACATATGAAGTCCAGCCCCTATCATCCTCAAGCCAATGGTCAGGCGGAGGTAACAAACAGAGAAATTGAGGCGATCCTCACAAAGATAGTGCAGATTTATAAGAAAGACTAGAGTAATAGATTTTCTGAAGCAGTTTGGGCTTATAGAACTACATGGAAAATAACAACTAGGTTTACACCTTTTGAGTTGCTCTATGGGAAAACAACTATGTTACCCATTGAATTTGCACATAAAACTTTGAGGACAACTCTTAAACTCAACATGGACTTATCCGAAGCATAGAAGGATCATCTCCTGCAGCTAAATGCTTTGGACGCAATGAGAAAAGCCGCCCTGCAGCATACAAAAGTAATCCAATAGTAGAGAAAAAAATGGCATGATCAGCACATCAAAACCAGAAAATTTTATGTTGGAGATTGGGCTCTGTTATATGATTCTAGGTACCAAGAAAACTAGGGTAAACTCACAACACGCTGGCTTGGCCCCTATGAAGTTGAAAATATGTTTGACAACGGAGCTGTACAGCTGGTCACAATTGATCCAGTCCGTTTCAAATTGCTCGTCAATGGCCACTGACTCCAACTGTACCATAAGCTAGTTTCCAAGGAAGAATTCATGAAGCAGTCCATTCAGGTTCCGCCTGCTACTCTTCCTGCAGCTGAAGGCTCTAGCCTTTCTCCTACAGCGTTCCCATAATTTTCAAAAAATATGCCCATAATAAAGATTTTCTTTTTAAGAAAACCCTTTTTTCTCCATTTTTATTTATCGCCCCCATCTCACTTCTTTATCTTCCATCCATCCATCCCATCCATCCATTTCATTCGTACATTTCATCCGCCCACGTCACCCATCCACTTCATCCGTCCACATCAACCTTAATTAAGATATCTTTCCAACTTGTCAATTCATGCAGCGCCATCATCTTTCTTCATACGTACGTGCAATTAATAAAGGTACGCCATATCTTTTCTTATCACATATTTGATTTATTTCATTCTATTCAATTATTGATATGCATGTACCGGTCATTATCCCCCGAATCTCTACCTATTCTTTAGTATATGTGAGGACACATGTCATCCTTTAAGAAGGGGGCGGGGTAATCCATCTTTTGAAACCTGTCTTTTCGCCGCTGCCATAACTGCAAAATAATCTTTCTTTAATACATTTATGGTAGTTTTCAAACGTGATTGCATGTCCTACTTTAATGCATCTTTTCTTGCAAACTATGATTAAGACTGCTTGTTTAAAAAAGTTCATTTTTGGAAAAAAGAAAGAAATGTGGTGGCATGACAGATAAAAACTAGAACAGAAAGGGAAATAAAAAATTTGAATCTTCAGCAAGAAATTGAGTTCAGCTAGAAAAACTGTAAACATGGGTGGTCAGTTGGTGCGACATGAGCCTGTAGCTCATGAATTATTATTGCAAAATCCGCAAACAGTCCACGCATTCAGCCTCTGTGGATGGTTAAATTATTTTCTAAGTTTAAATGATTTTGATGAGGAAGCTGCAGAAGAATTTTTGAGAACACTTTCTGAAGGGGAAGCCACCATATGGGGTCTAACAGTTGTTGCAACCGAAGACAGAATTGCTGAAGTAACCGGGCTCCCAGCCGTTGGAGAAAACTTTTCTTCAGATGCTACAGCTGCAAGGGCTGAGTTTTCAATGCCTGCTGATGGACCTCTGGAAGTCTCCAAGCAAGGATGCAAGCGTGTGTCACTGCCTCTTCCATATTCAGAGTATGCCACTTATATAATGAGGTATTTAACCTGTGAAGGCCGTTTTTCCTACCTGCATTCTCATCATTTTAAATTATTAAGCCATATAAGGCAAGGGTTGGTTGTGAATGTTCTGAATTTCTTGTTAAAGTTTTTAGAGCAAAGTGCCCATGGAACTCAACAGGGGAAAGATAACTCTGTCACTCATCATGGCCTTATTAAATTACTGATTGAGTGCTCTTTGAGGGATGTCTCACCTCTCTCCTGGCAACAATTTGTTGCCTAAAAGAGTTTGCAACCTCCACAACCCCCTAGGGTAATTACCCCACGGCCTCAAAGAAAGAAGAAAGAAATTGCATCTACCAGTGGAATAGGGCAAGGGTCATATACTCCTGTAGCACCCGATCCTGTAGCCGTCACAGCTGAATCCTCTGCTAGGGTACAAACTAGGTCTGCTACTAGGAGGGAGAAAGGAAAAATAAAGGCAGAAGGGTCCCCAGAATCTGACCCTCGTTCTCAGAAAAGGCAATGCTCTTCTCTTGCAGCACCTTTCCCTGCAGCAGTTTCTCCTACAGCAACAGCTGTTGATATTACTAGTTCACCATCATCCTCTGCTAGGGCAGAGCCCCCTGAACAAATAAGAAAAAGAAAAACTACTGGAACACCACCTGCAACTACATCAGTACCAAGAAGGGTTTCCATAAGGAAACAATCTATGACCTCCCCTGTTTCACCGCAACCTGAGGTATTGTAATTTCAGAGGGGTCTGTTGAATCTAAATTTAATGTTTCTCGAAATGAATCTGAGAATGCTGCTCAGAGTTCGCTCATTCCTGAAAAGGAACAAGTAGAGACAAAAGAAGCAGGGCATAATGGGCACGAGTTGCCAAATATTGATGATCTGGCTACTGCTACTATGCAATTCTCAGAGGAAGCACAGACTTCTCCACCGCAGCAACAAGAAGAATTTATCCTGCAGCAAGAACAAGAACAGGCTAAATAACTGAATGTGCCTAATGAAGTTGTATTTCATCCTGCAATGTGTAAAGCCATTGTTGTGTATAGGAGGACCTTTTTAATTGAGTTTCTGAAATATGTTAAAAATAATTGGGAAATAGTTACACTGCAAACTTTGACTTTTCGACACATAGCCCAGACTAACATGCAACAAACTCTGTGGCAAGTAGAAAAGAAGAAATTGAAAAAAAAAATTGAAAGTCAAAAATAGGAAATTGCTGAGTTGAAAGCAAAAATGGATGAAATGTTGAAGGTAACTGGTCAAATTATGGAATGCAGACCGCCACCCAGAGTTTATGCTCTGTGCCTTAAAGAACAGTTTTTATGGTTTCAATTGATGAGAATTTCCAGAAACCAAGACCCTATAATTCATACTGCCAAAGAATTTTATGAAGCATATCAAGCAGCCCCTAACTGGTTAAGGAATTCTCTGTGTGAATTCTACTTGCATGTCTTTTTAATACCATTTGAAACAGAATGGAATCCTCTTTCATACATTGGTGATATTCATTTGAGAGGATTTATGTCATGGGCAGCCAATGAGGTGAATTATGGTAGGCAGTGGGAAACGTATGAGGAAATTGAGAAAACAAAGCCTGTCCCATTACGCTCTCAAAGTTCAAACCCACATGCAATGTTGAAAGATTGGTTTGCTTTGACATATGGTATTAATAATGTTTCAGCTAGAGCGAAAATATTTGACATCAGAAAGCAAGTATATGATGAATTCCAGGCGCAACAATATTCATTTTGGAGATTAGCATATACTAGAAATGAGAAAAGATGGGAAAAATTAACTGTTGGGTTAAGAAAGTCAAAACCACATGGTCCCCTAAACTTTACAGCTACACTCAAATGAACCAGCAGATATATTCAATTGGGACTTCAAACAAGATTTGAACTGTGGCTACCACTGACATTCAGACCCCCTGTGCTAATGTGGCCCCTGTATCCTCATCAGGCTACAAATCTTAACAATGAATTAGAAGACCAAAGATATGAAAGGTGCTGGGATTTCAAAGGATTCTATTACAGGTTTGGACATCCATTATAGAGTCATGCAGCCACTATTGACTTCAGAGAAACCACCAGGAAAGTTAATGCTGGAGGACTAGCATTGGGCTAAGTAGGGGGCAGTGATGAGCCTAAAATATGCTCATAATTTGATGTTATGATAAAATTTTAAATGACTTTATTTTTGCTATTTCACGGCTGTTTAAACTTTTTTGAAACCTTTTGTGGGGATATCCTGTAGCAGGACACTTTTATATTTCTGCAGCCTATTGTGTTGACTTGATTGCATTTATTGCCTTGTTGACTCCCGAAAATGGTTGGTATATTGTATACAGTTTTTGAATGGTGAAGTAGATTTAAAATGTGTGATTAATGAATAGATATCGTGTATGTGCCATATGCCTTTTCTTGCGCGTCTGTTACCTTTTGTTTCGCAGGTTGTTGAAGAATGATCAAGTCAAGTGCAGCCGATCTTGGCCTTGCAGTAAAGTCCATTTCTTGCATGACTTTGAGGAAGCTCTGGCGAAGACTCTTTGACCGAAATCGATTTGGAAAGATTTTTAATGATAAGTCAATCTGGAAAGAGTGGAGCGCTAGATTCTCTCTGAATCGGGTTGAACACATAAATTCATTTATGAAGTTTGTTCCTTGATTCAGGGATACACTTTACTTCCACGTCTTTCTTTGATGAAGTTAGTTAGTTAGTTAGTTGTTCTTCTGATTTAAAAATAAGATACTCCTCCTACACGAGAGAGTAGTAGAAGATGAATAGAATGAGTAATAGATGATATTCAGGGTAAGATAGAAATAGAGTAGCAGATATCATGTAAGAATTAGTATGATAATGAAAGATAGAATCTGTTTGACCAAAAATAGAGTTTGTTGTTAGTTTTCACATCAACAAAACAATGTATCTCATTTTGTTTTCATAAATAAAGATCGATGAAGTTCTGAGTTCAGCATCTATGTAATCAGTAGATGCTTGCTAAGGGGGCCCACTTAGTAAGTATCTGTAGTTAATTAGTTAGATGTTCTTTTCTGTTGATATCCAGTTAGTTTTCATCTTTGAAGTTTTTATACAAATTCAGTCTTATACTGCTCCTACAGCATAGAGAGTTCATCCCTGTGACTGTTCCTACAGCATAAGGCCAGTTCATGGTTTGTGCCTCAGTCGTAGCTATTACGATTTCTGTTTTAATCAAGCATAGTTGAGTTAAATAATTCTGCATTACCATTCTGTGGCTTAGATAGAATTTTGTTCCAGTATGTATTTTTGCTAAGATTTGACCAAAACAAATTCCTAGTGCATATATTTTGTTGCGCCATTTAAAGTCTATGTCCCCTGGTTTGACAAGTAAATGAACATCCACAGAGAGATATTAGTCACCTGTCAGAATGTCCAATTCCCAGGAAAGTTTTACTGTGATATTCATATCCTTTTGTGAGTGCGAGCCAAGCTTCTTGATGTCTTCCAACTTTGTTTTCTATTTAAACCTCCTCATGATTCAGGATCTCCAATGGCAAACAACATGGTATTTGGTGTGGAGTGTGCTTATGCGAAGGAGAAGGAGATACAAGAAGATATGCAGGAGGAGGAAGAATCGATGAAGAACCAAATTTGCAGACTCTTTAAGGCCAAATAATTGGAAGATCATGATGCTGTTATAAAGGTGGTTAGCAGCTCTTGCTGGGCGAATGATCATGCCCATGACGACACTGTGTTGGCCCACTTTGTGGAAAATTTAATCTAGATCATGGGAATCTTTACCTAGGGATCCACCTTTGTACACCATCTTGTTGCCACTGACTACGTAGACTTAGTCAAATTTGTGATGGAGTCAGTCTCGGTTAAGCCTTCCATTGGATCCCTTGCTGGGATTTTCGACACTATGGTTTTAGGAAAAAAAAGGAGTGACCAAGATCGGCCCCTTGAACTCTATAGAGAAGTTTTAGAGAAGAGAGATCTGAGTGGGTTTAGGAGCTTCATTAGCAACAGGGGAGATCTTTTGGCTGCCTCTCAGATTAAGAGAGATTTTGTATTGTGGGAAGGGATGATACACATAATGCATCAAGTGTTGTAATTATTTTACTTCAATATAAAGGGAGTTTCCCCTTTAGTAGTCTTTTTTATAAAAGATTCTACATATAAAATATTTAAAATTGATTCTTCTTATTGATACAAGTTAATTGTTAAATTTTTTATTTTCTTATATATTTATGATACTTTTACTGATATCATAAATTTAAAAATAAAAGATGTATTGAAGAATAGTATTTGCTTCAAGTTTTTATCAATGGTAGTAATTTGAAATGAAGATCTTGTTTCAATTAAAGTTGTGAAAAATAAGTAGTATATTGTTTAAATAGGGAAATTATTCTATTTTACTCTATGCTCTCACTTGCCTGCTTGGAATCTTGATGATAAGAAAAACAATAATTATTCTATTTAATATTATTAAAGTATTTTTATTCCAATTTTAAAATCTTAACATTTCAAACAAGTTAAACAAAACAAAACAAAACCATTCACAATGTTTGGTATTAATGATGCATCTAGTTCACATTTATAAATCAGTCAATCATGGTTGAACTAATGCATTTATTGCTTAAAATAACTATAATGACAATGTATGAGGCTCCATCCCTTTAAATCACCAAGGAGTAATAAGGAAACCTTATTATTTTAAATCCAAGTAAATGATAAATCTTCCTTGGATAGATAAACTAACAATTTTTAAGTATCTAGTAAATCGTCATCAGAGGATTTCAAATAAAATGTATGTGTTTAAGATAAATAATTAACTATTTTTTGTCTAAATAGAAAATAAGTTAGTGAGCCAATTATTACTTTAGTGGGTAGAAATTGAAGAGGATTTATATATGAATGAGACCCTAAAATGGGTTGCATACCCACTCTTTATAGTTCATAGAAAAACTTAGATGAAAATAGCACAATAAATATTACACCTTGATCTAGTGGATATGGTATATATACAATCTAGGTAAATGAAGGAGGTTCCCAATACTCAAATTTTCAAGAGTATTGTTCATAATTTTCTTAAAATTGGATAAACTAACTTGTGGTGACCTATTTAAAGAAATTAAAAGATAATTTAAGAATTTGCATACTCAGAAGAATCCTAGTTGAACTTTTCACATCCTCGAGGCTTTAGAATAAATTTTGAAGTAGGGTGTGAAATTAATCTTAAAAGTCTTGGTAGACAATTACCTTAATATTTTTTAATTAGGAAGAATATTTTATCAAGAAGACCCATGACACATATTGTCCCGATGAGTCAAAGTCTCTAGCTAGATAAATAATACTTGTCCCATATAAATAGATGAATACATATCCCATATGGAAAGAAGAATACATGTCTCTTATGTATAGATGAATGTCTATTCCTCGTGGATAGAAGAATACATGTCTCATATGGATAAATGAATTCCTATCATGCATAAACAGAATAATACATGTCACATATGGATATAAGATTGTTTGTTTCATATGGATAGAAGAATTATTTGAGTATTATTTCCTAATTATATAGATGAAAGAATATGTGCAAAATTTGGTACAATCTAATGGGTTGTTGCATATGGTACTAGAGTTAGGTTCAAAACCTAGGCCTTAAGTTTGCTACAACTCATTTTTAAAATATATTGGTCAACAGTAGGCTCAATTTGTATGAGGAGATGAGATAGAAATGGTAGTAGTGGGAGTAGTAATAAGGGTTGTGAAGGTAAAGGCTAAGTAGGAATATGTGGTCCAGTTGAATAGTGAAAGGAAGGGCTTGGGGAGGTGGAACATAGCTTTATGTAGAATAAGGTTATTAAGAATCCCATGATTGTGGTGAGAAAAAGAGGCTCATGTATGAGGATGAGAATGACTGATCTAGAAATGGTTATGGAGTTATAGATGTGAAATTTAGGGGTGGTCATGGATATAAGAATTTATGTATGGGATAGGTGAGAATTGGTCTCACTTGAATGATCAAGGGTTCCTTGGGAAAATGGGCATTGTGTTTAATAATTTACCCCACAAATTGAAAAAATTATAAACCCTAAGGGTTATTAATAGGAAGAGTTCTCAAGGCATCAATTATGGATTGGTTAAGGCTAGGTTTTCTTCATTAGCAATACTGTGAGTTTGTAAGTGATTTTTTTTTATCAATACAATCATCTTTTGTATGATTAGTAGAGTATAAATATTTATCATTTTTAAATTCATCCTTCCTTATTAATGGTAACTCATCAGTAGTAATTAGAAAAGGGGAAAGAGTAGCGGGAATTCCATAAAGATAAGTTGACAATGAGCTAACATTTGTCTAAGAATTTATAGTAGGATTTAGATGAAAACTACAACAAATAGGAATTAAGAAATATCTTAATTGTGTATTAAAAAATACAATGAAACCAAAACAAAGGTGAACACACCATAAGAAGGATTTTATTTACAAATTACATCTATTTCACTAAAATGAAATGATATTTTAGTTGATTCCCTTATAAATAAGTTCCAACTATGTACTACTTGCATAGATAAGATCAAAATGTAGGATCCAATTTGAAATGAATATATCAGTGTTATACTTGATCAGGTATCATGCTACATTTTTCCTACATCAACTATATTTATTCTTCCCTGGGTGAAAATATAATGCTTTTCTTTTAAAACAAGGAAATAAGAAAGTTAGAACTACATAAAGAGAACTTGATGAATGGATTGGTCAATACAATAATTTGGAATAGTAATATAGTAGGGGTTATAATATAAAAGGAAATATGTTTTCTAGATGATACTGCAACTACAATAGTGTATAATTTTATTGTGGTCACCTATGTGTAGAAACATATTGTCTATGTAGTGGATGGGTAATACAAAAAATAAGAACAACCCACACATGTCAAAAATAGAAAAATAATAATAACACATCATTATGGAAAACTTATTTAGATTAACAACAATAAAAATAAATGATATGTATACTAAGTTCAAATAAATTATGGAATACAACTTTGGAGAGAAGAAATAAAAAACCTTAATGTGAGGTAATCATCAAAATGCCTATAGTTGAAATAGATAAAATGGAGGTAACTACTTGGGAACTAGTGAATATGGTGAAATCCCAAATTTGGTATTTTGAACTCCATATGAAATCAAATGGAAAATAGATGTAAAGTTAGGTTGTGTGTAGTATTGTCCCTACATGTGTATGGGAATAATAACAAAACTTAAAATAAAATGTGATCGGTAATATGAGATTAGTAACAATTGTGTCTATTATTATCCTTTAATATACATAAAAACAACAATGGGAGATGGAGTAGGAATCTAAAAATTGCAATATAAAATTTAAAGGAATATCAAAAATGGATAGAAAATTTTTTCATTATTATCCAAGAAGTGGAGAGTGCAAAAAATCTCAATATGATCCAAATACACTCAACTTAGCTAAGATAAATATGCCTATAAAACACTAATAATGTATACCATTTCCATGCGAAACTAGAAATGATACAAAGAGATAGAAATAGATGGAGAGATAAGAATGAAAAAATAATAAATTGCCTTATCATGAAACTTACAAAGAGGATAGATTTAAAAATATGGATGAAGAGAAATGTTATTGTTCAAGAAAAATCTCTCCCAAAAAAATTCCAACGAGTAGTGATGTAGAAGAATACCCACGAAGAATTCTACAAACTTCAAAACCTTATCCAATAACTACAACCAAATAAAAAATGATCATTTAAAAATAAAATATCACTTTGATATTGGCATAACCAAGGTGCTATATGAAACCGAGGTTTCATGAGAAAATAATTTAAAGTATGTGGGAAGCCAAGAACATAGCTACTCTATTGCATGAGAGATTTTCATAAAGAATATCTAACTTTTTTCAAATTCACCTTCATCTAATTGTTATTCTTGATAAGGGAGTTAGGGAATATTGTTAAAATATGGTATAAGGTAGGTGAATGGTAGTTAAAAAACCAAAGGAAGTCCAAAAGTCATAATTCTATTTATTAATGAAGTGTGTATAGCTTTATTATTTTGGGATGAAATCGTAATTATGCATGCATATGTACAAGTGTGTTTTAATATTTAAAGATTCAAATGTAGAATGTTATAAAATGGTTACAACAAATGAAAATGAATATTAAAATATCATGAAAATAGAAAACTATCACACAACCCACTTGTAATATGAAATAAGAAAAAGGATTTGGATAGGCTAAAATGTGTATTAGAACACATTATGAGAACGAACACCAATATAGGCACAATTGGTAGTGTCAAAATTATAAGGTATGAAATATTTGGTATTACACAATATTTTGGCAATGCTAAAACTAGTGTATCTATTTTTTTCTAATGCACCTCCCAATGACTCATCAATTTAGATCATTGTATGGAACACAAATATGTCCAAGTTTGTAGAGAAGCTTGTCATACAAGTAGAATTTTCCAATCTGTTTTCCTTGTGAGAGCTCAAAATGGGTTTGTGCAAAGTCTAAGCCTACTAAGCAGAGTGAACCCTAATAAAAATTGTGGTTGTGCAAGTTCAACTTTGTGATGAGCATGTGAATTGGTCGTTGGTTTAGGTAGTAGACTAACTTGTCATATTTTCCATTATTGTGTTTGACAACTAGATGGAACTATTATAGGTACATAGTCCACTTCATGTGGTGCACATTTTTCTATTTTTTTAGTATGCATAATATGAAGTGAGTTATGATCAAAGTGAATGTTTGTCTCCTTTCTTGTAATTTAGTGGTGTTATTTCTTGTATGCTGTCATACAACTCCTTTTTATAGGTGGAATAGTGTTAACTAGTGTCACTAAAAATATTTGAATGATAAGTAATAAGTTTTCTATGCTATGAGTACGAAACTAAGTGCATAGTCAGATGCATCAGTCTAGATTTAAAAGGGTGTGCAATTTTGACTACTACAAGAACATGTTGTGCAAAGGTGCTACTTAAGATCCTTAAAAGTGCATTATTTTGAAGGTGTCCATGAGAATGGTGTCTTGGCAGACATGAATTGGTTGAATGAACAAAAAATATGTGAGAAGACAAGGATGAAACTATGTTAGAAGTTGGCGAGTCCAAGAAAGCTATGCAATTTAATGAAAATCTATGGTTTTGGCCCATCTTAAACTACTTTAATTATAACCCTAATCCTAATTAGATATATTTAACCATAACCCTAACCCTAATTCTTACACTATCTCTAACCCTAAACCTAATGCTAACACAAACCCTAACACTAATCCTAATTTTATTTATATCTAGATAACAAAAACCATAACCCTAATCCTAACCCTATCTCTAACCCTAACCCTAACCCTAACCCTAATCCTAATTCTATCTCTAATATTAACCCTAATCCTAACCCTTTCCCTAACCTTAATCCTAATCCTTACTCAAACCCTAACCCTAATCCTAATTTTATCCCTAACCCTAATCCTAACCCTAACCCAAATATTGACCTTATCTCTAACCCTAACCCTAACTGAACCCTAATCCTAATTATATCTCTAACCATAACCCTAATTCCAATCCTAACCCTAACCCTAACTAATTTAATGTTGGATCCATCATAACCCTAACCAAGCTAATTAAACCATCTTAAATCTATCTGAACCCTAACCCTAATTGTGTCATAACCCTAACTCTAATTGAACTATACCCCAACTTTGAAAGACATTGCTCCCCTCACACAAACCTCAATCGTAATCCTAATTCTATCTCTAACCCTAACCCTAACCATAATCCTAGCCCTATCTCTAACCTAACCCCAACTAATCCTAACCCTAACCCTAATTATATCTCTAATTGTAACCTAACCCTAATCTTCACTCTATCTCTAACCAAAACCCTAACCCTAAACCCAATCATAACAAAAACTTCAACCCTAACCCTAATCCCAACACAAACCCTAACCCTAATCCTAACCCTATCTCTAACCCTAAACATAAACCTAATCCTAATTCAATCTCTAATATTAACCCTTATACTGACCCTATCTCTAACCCTAACTTTAATCCTTACTCAAACCCTAACCCTAATCCTAATTTTATCCCTAACCTTAACCCTAATCTTGACCCTATCTCTAACCCTAACCCTAACCTTAATCCTAATGCTAACCTAACCCTAATCCTAATTATATCTCTAACCATAACCCTAATCCTGATCCTAACCCTAACCTTAATTAATTTAATGTTGGCTCCATCATAACCCTAACCCTAACCTTAACCCTAATTAAACTATCTTAAGTGTATTTGAACCCTAACCCTAACTGTGCCATAGCCCTAACTCTAATTGAACTCTAGCCCTAACTTTGAAAGACATTTCTCCCCTCAAAAAACCCTCAATCATAATCCTAATTCTATCTCTAACCCTAACCCTAATCTTGGCCCCATCTCTAACCTAACCCCAACTAATCCGAACCCCAACCCTAATTCTATCTTGAATTGTAACCTAACCCCAATCTTCACTCTATCTCTTACCAAAACCCAAAACCTAAACCTAATCATAGCAAAAACCTCAACCCTAACCCTAATTCTATCTTTAACCCTAACACTTACCCTAATCTTTACCCTATCTCTAACCACCACCCTAATCATAACCCTATTTGTAATTGCTAACCCCAACCCTAACCCTAATTTTATCTTTATGCCTAACCCTAACCCTAATATTAGCACTAACTCGAACCCTAATCCTAATTCTATTTCTAACCCTAATCCTAATTCTATCTCTAACCCTAACACCAACCTTAATCCTAACCCTATCTATAACCCTAACCCTAATCATAATCATAATCCTAACATAAACACCAACCCCAATCCTAGTCCTAATTTTATATCTAACCCTAACCCTAACCCTAACACTAATTGCAACACTAATCCTACTATTTCTAACCCTAATTATAACCCTAATTCTAATCTTATCTTTAACCCTATCCCTAACCCTAATCCTTACACTAACCCTAACCCTAACCCTAATATGAACACAAACCACAACCCTAATCCTAATTCTATTTTTATCGCTAACCTGAACCCAAACCCTAATCCTAAGACTATTTCTAACCCTAAACCTAACCTTAATACTAACCCTCATCCTAATTCTATCTCTAACCATAACCCTAATCCCAATCCTAACCCTAACCCTAATTAATTTAATGTTGGCTCCATCAAAACCTAACCCTAACCTTAATCCTAATTAAACTATCTTAAGTGTATTTGAACCCTAACCCTAATTTTTCCATAACCATAACTCTAATTGAGCTCTAGCCCTAACTTTGAAAGACATTTCTCCCCTCCCAAAACCCTCAATCCTAATCCTAACCCTAACCCTAACCCTAATTGAACCTGAACCCGAACCCTAAGCCTAATTCTAATTTTATCTTTAACCCTAACCCTAGTCCTAGTCCTTACACTATCTCTAAGCCTAACGCTAACCCTAACCCTAATTTG
Organism: Sequoia sempervirens; assembly: GCA_007258455.2. NCBI lineage: Eukaryota > Viridiplantae > Streptophyta > Pinopsida > Cupressales > Cupressaceae > Sequoia > Sequoia sempervirens. The sequence continues at coordinate 75,958,505 of VDFB02256132.1, read as the reverse complement.
AACACAAACCACAACCCTAATCCTAATTCTATTTCTATCATTAACCTGAACCCAAACCCTAATCCTAACCCTCTTTCTAACCCTAACCTTAATACTAACCCTAATCCTAATTCTATCTATAACCCTAACCCTAATTAATTTAATGTTGACTCCATCATAGCCCTAACTCTAACCTTAACCCTAATTAAACCATCTTAAGTCTATTTGAACTTGAAAGACATTACTCCCCTCACAGAAACCTCAATCCTAATCCTAATTCTATCTCTAACCCTAACCCTAACCTTAATGTTGGTTGTATCTCTAACCTAACCCCAACTAATCCTAACCCTAACCCTAATTCTATCTCTAATTGTAACCTAACCCTAATCTTCACTCTATCTCTAGCCAAAACCTTAACCCTAAACCTAATCATAACAAAAACCTCATCCCTAAACCTAATTCTATCTCTAACCCTAACCTTTACCCTAATCTTTACCCTATCTCTAACCATCACCCTAATCATAAGCCTATTTGTAATGCTAACCCCAACCCTAATCCTAATTTTATCTTTATGCCTAACCCTAACCTTAATATTATCACTAACCTGAACCCTAATTCTAATTCTATTTCTAACCTTGATCCTAATTCTATCTCTGACCCTAATACTAACCCTAATCCTAATCATAATCCTAACATAAACCCCAATCCTAATCTTAATCCTAATTCTATCTCTAACCCTAACCCTAACCCTAATCCTAACACTAATTGCAACACTAATCCTAATTCTATTTCTGACCCTAATTGTAACCCTAATTCCAATTCTATCTTTAACCCTAACCCTAACCCTAATCCTCACACTATCTCTAATCCTAGCACTAACCCTAGCCCTAACCCTAATTTGAACATAAACCACAACCCTAATCCTAATTCTATTTCTATCACTAACCCAAACCCAAACCCAAACCCCAATCCTAACCCTATTTCTAACCCTAATCCTAACCCTAATACTAACCCTAATCCTAATTCTATCTCTAACCCTAAGCCTAATCCTAATCCTATCTCTAACCCTAATCCTAACACTTACTCAAACCCCAACCCTAATCCTAATTATATCCCTAACCCTAATCTTGACCCTATCTCTAACCATAATCCTAACACTAATCCTAATGCTAACCTAATCGTAATCCTTATTATATCACTAGCCATAACCCTAACCCAAATCCTAACCCTAACTCTAATTAATCTAATGTTGGCTCCATCATAACCCCAACCCTAACCTTAGCCCTAATTAAACTATCTTAAGTCTATTTGAACCCTAACCCTAATTGTATCATAACCCAAACTCTAATTGAACTCTAGCCCTAACTTTTACCTCACCCTAGGTGAGAGAAGATTGCTTTCTATCCATTTCTTTTCTATTCAAATTTTCTTATTTTCTTTCTCATTGTTATTTTAATGGTCTTATTGTATCCTTCACTTTAATTGAAGTGGAAGTTAATTTATTGTGAACCAAATTTGATGTTTGTGGTGTCATTTTGAATGAGATAATCAATAGCATACACTAAAAGAGCTCAAATTCTAAAACATGTAAGATGCATATTCATTCTAGGAATTTTGGAGTGCATCCTAAAAGAGCTCAAAGTTCATGTAAACCATCTAATGTGAAAGGTATCATTTTTTGGACACAACCTAACAAGTCTACATCAAATATAATGATTAGCTAAAATAAACTTATTTACCACTACATTAAACAACAATGAGATAGACACAAATATGAGAATGCTAGTGCTAAATATAAATCTCATTAATAAATTTTCCATCACCCATGTTATCTTGTAAGTTATCTTTGGGAATACAATTAGACATTGATCAACCAATACAAATAAACAATGGAAAAATTGCTTTTATGTGTAGCTAGAAGATTCCTTTCATTCTTTTACTAATAGGTGGACTTTAAATGTCTATGGTTAGATGAAATTATAATGAATTATTGCTTGATTATTGAGGAAAGTTAACAATAATATATGTAAATATTTGTACATGCTTCTATCTTATTTGAATATAACTGTGGATGCTAAAATCTGCAAATGGTTAGTTTAAAACAAAACAACATTTTAACATCCCTATGAAATAATGAAACATATCAATCATGCAATAAAATGGAACAATAGAAACTAAAGAATGCATATGAAAGACATGATCCAACTCTATCTCATAGTGGATTGGTGTCACATGTGCTAGTGACCCTTTCCCAATCCTTGATAAAAAGCTCAAGATGATGAAATTGCTATAGATGATGGAGATGATGGACAAGATCTAATCTCAAATGAAGAGAGTGACCTTGCAAGATTGTGGAGATTGTGAAGGATTTGCTCAAAGATGAAGCTTGTATTTAAAGATTTTCAAAATGCCAAGTGTTGAAGAGGGACCAATGTGGGATCAAAAACAAGCCAATGAGTTGAGGACACTTGTCATCATGTGATTAGTCAATGGTTGTGCAAGATTTGGGAAGAGTGCCCAAGAAGGGGAAATTTTGAATTCAAATTTGCAATAAATTTTGAGAGGGGGACAAGAAAGAAGAGCAATAAATGCCCTATTTGACTTGTCATGTTGAGAGAAAATGAGGTTTTAATAAATCAATAAAATTGATTTATTGTGCAAGTGGCTAGATCTAGATAATGCAAGTGGGGTGGGATTAGCATTAGATTAGGATTACATGATGATTATGCTGATTTAATGCTGATTAGATTATTTGACTTTCAAGACTTAAATTTTTGATTTATTTAAATCAGAAAAGGATGAAATATGATTTAGAATTTGATTTAAATGAAGTCCTGATTTATTTAATTAAATGGATGATGCAAGATGAAGGATAAATGAGATTATTTAATGAATGATTTAAAGTGATGAATTTGCCTAATGTGAGACCTAATTTGACTGAATCTGATCGAATGCATAATGTGAATTTTGCATGTCTACATTTTGCCCCTCTTTGAAGCAATGTACTTATTGTGTTGGTTCAAAGAATAACTTGCCGCAATCGAAATTTAAAAATTTCATGATTTTTTCAGATGCCCCAGCGGAAAGAAGTACACTGGTACATTGCCCCCTCGAGAGATCGAGCGAAAAGATTCGATTTGAGGGTCGATCTCGCGATAAAGAGGTTCCAAATGGATGGTTATGGATGACGATGCAAATGAGATGATTTTAAGATGCTTAGAATAACAAAGCTATATTATCCTAAACAACTTAAATGATGATATGATATGAGATGGATGAGATTGATGATGTGATATGCTATGGATGATTCTGCAAATGGATGATTTATGAGATGTTTAGACTAACAGATCTATATTATGATGCATGTGAGATGATATGCAGAATACCGATGATTTACGGGTGCAAGATGGATGCATGACGGATGCATGATGGATGAATGCTAACGGTTTGTGGATGCAGGATGGATGCATGATGGACTATTCATGATGCAATGTTAGCATGGAAATGAGATGATGACAAGAGGATCCAACAAGTCCATGATTGGTCTAGACTTTATTAGAGATGGTGATGATAGATGATGATGATTTGCTTATCAAGGATTGGGATTTTCAAAGGGTCACTTACTTTATGTTTGATAACACGCCTAAGCATGATGCATCAAGGTATAAAGGACCAGGATGGCGTTGTACTTAGTGTGATGGACTTTGACTCGACAAATAGATAGGAGTATTCTTGTTCACACCTGACATACGGAAACCTTGCTAGGATGCACTTTAGAAGTCTCAAACATCTCAGACCAAAACACGGAAAGGTATAACCAATCAATGCAATAGTCAACAAGCTATCTGAAACATCCTCCATACATATCTAACAAAGCAAGTATTCGCCAAGTTATTTTACAAGAACGTCCAACAAGCACAGCAAACAAAAAGATAATGATCGTTGCCCCATTCCTATTTCTCTAAATCCTTCGCTTGGATATCATCGAGAGGTCCTTGGAATGAGCGAATAAGATAAATCAAAAGAAATCAAGTACACAAACAAGCCAATGTTCTTCATACCTCTAGCCAAAGGGATTTGTTTTGATAGGATAAGAATCCAAGGTGATATCCATAAATGATGCCCATTGTCGGAACGATATATCCTAGGACATGCATTGTACAGGATGATGATGATTTGATAAGTTGATTGATAGGCTGTTGATATAAAGTTGACTGACATGTTTACGACTGATCAAGAATTTGATTTTGTTTTAGAGGTTTGTTGTTTTCTTTTGATTTTACAATTGAAGCTTGCATTTGTTGACTATTGTGATTGTTTCTGTTTGCATTGCCAAAGGATGAAGGTGATGATCAGTTTATTATGGATGATTGATTATTGCGGGTGCAAGCGAGGTGAGATGGATGGATTTTTCAAATATTTGGATGTTTTTGACATTTTGAAATGTTTTGAGGCTGTTTTTGGTATTTTTCGATGTTTTTACAAATGTTTTGGGGTTTTCTGAGATTTTACAAATGTTTTGATTTTTTATTTTTTGAATGTTTTGGATTTTGTGTTTTTTCGAATGTTTTTGGATTTTGTGTTTTTTCGAATGTTTTGGATTTTGATGTTTTTTAAGTTTTGTGATTTTGATGTTTTTGAGTGTTTTGGATTTTGATGTCTCGGCTGATCAAAGATTAGCCTTGCCTACGTTAAGCTCAGAGACGCATTAGTTCGGATTTCAATGTTTTTAATGTTTTCTGCATGAATGCTTTGGATTTTTGATGTGATTTGGATGTTTTTGGATTTTCACATGATTTTGACGATTTGGATATGGATATGATATTAGTGCTCTGTTTGAGGATTTTGCTAAAAACCAAGCTAAGGTTGATTGATCTGATTGGTGGATTGATGATGATGATAACATTGTTGAGGATACACAACAATGCAAGGATTTGATTGATTGGGATTGATGATAACATTGTTGAGGATACACAACAATGCAAGGACTGGATTGATTAGGATTGATAATGATAACATTGTCGAGGATACACGACAATGCAAGGATAGTGTTAAGCAACACAAGGATACCCCGAGATGATGATTTTTTTGATTGGATTTGATTGATCATGATTGATGAAGCTTGGTTTCAAACAAAAGATGTTTGGATGATTTGATGTGACGTTTGACGTGCAGCTTAGATGCGACTGATAGTGATTGTTTGAATCGATGTTCGATTAAAAATGGAGCTTGATAAGGGATGTTCATTTGTCAAAATATGCCCTGGGCTAGTGATTCGGATTTTTTGCTCACGAGTGTTTTGACCAATTTTATTTCATTTTTTCCAATGTATGGATCGCCACATAAGTCAGAGGACATAGACCAAGATTTATTCTTGAAGCAAGATGTACATATCTGCCCCCAATGTCTAGCAATGTATGGAATGTGATGGGATGGATGCTCGGATGAGTGTATGGATGGATGGATATGGTAAGCATGCAAAGTATGCCAAGGATTATCTTGCGATAAGATAAGGTGTTCAAATAAAGAAAGCTCATTGGATAGTGCTTCATGGCTCAGATAATGTTGCATAGGATAGGATCAATGAAAATGACCCATGTCAAGATGTTTATCGTAAGCAAGCGTAAAGTGTGCCCCAAAATTTTAATCAAGATCAAAATAACTTGCATGATGGATGCAGATATATGCGAATGGATTGGATCAATGGTTTATGGATGGATGGATTTATTATGGATAAGATGGATGGAATGCTCAATTTATTACGGATGGGATGAGATGCTTTCATCTGAACTGGCACACACAGATGCTCGATTCTACACATGACGCCTGTTTGCCAGGTTTTCATCATGGTCTTGCCCAAAGCGCCACCGTAGTGGTTTTCACTAGAGGACGATTTTTATCTTTTAATGTTTTCAACTTTTTCCCCGATTTTTTTTGGATTTTCATATTTTTTATTTTTTTATTTTTTCTCGAAGATTCATGCTAAACCACCTTAGTGGTGTTGATGTAGATGCCCCTGTCATGATGTGCCATCGATATCCTGCCTGAAGGAGCTGCTTTGCTAAGATACGTGCACTTGAATGCAACTTTTGGGATTCTTGATCTGCTTCGTTGATACCAGAGTTAACTTTGTCTTTGTGCGCACATCGCAATAGAGTGCCTTTGAATCCTTATGATGAAGGGTCGTTGCCAATACATGGTCAATGTGAGAATTGGATATCATGCGTGGAGGCGTGGATGGAGTGCGTTTAGGGATAAGAGATGGATTGGTTGACAGTTTGGAACCTTTGACTCTCCAAACTTGGGAAGATGAGCAATGATGGGTGGATACGAAAGTGTGCGTGGAATTAGGACCAACTGCTTGATATACTTTGTACATCGCTTGAAAAGCTTGCTTTTGCTTTTGCGGACATTCTGATGGATACTTTTCCGATTTTGCCCCATAGTTTCTTTGATGATGGAGTTTGATAGGGATGATCTTTCTTTTGTATGCTTTGGTATCCATAAGTTTTGATTTATTCCATTCGGCTTCTTTTTTCTTTGATAATATTTTTTCAGACTTTGATTCAAATCTTTCTTTGGCTGGTCCCAATTCATGGATGGGATGATAGGTGGATGAAGATTCATGGCGTGGCTGGTTGTAGTATTGGTAATGGTTTCACCATAAGGATTCTTCATGCTCCCTATGTTGACATTTGCTTGAGACAAGTTGCCCCCAGTATGTGGTAGTAGAACTTCATGCTCTGATTCCACTTGCTTCTAGATGTTTTGTTCAGTAAACGTGCTCTGACGAATGACCACCGTAGATGACATTCTTTCAATTTGCTGCTTCGCTAACTCTGGATGTTCTATCTGACTTGTTTTGTTGAGCGGATAATGATGGATATCTTTATTCATGATGTCCTCAATTTGAGTTTGGGACATATTTGATCCTGATGTTGACAACTCTATTTGATTGTAGGAGTTAAGAATCTGTTCTTTTTGTGTAACACAATCTTGTTCTAGATGAAAATCATCTACGTGTCCATCCATAGAAAGCATCTCATGGGTAGATGGAGGAGTAAGTGCTACATGGATATGATCATCTTGCATGGATAAGAGAGTGTTCATTAGATTATTGTAGTATCTTGAAGATACAAATTCTTGATCTTGATTAATTTCGGAGTTGCTTTCGACATGCTTTGGATCAAGTTCTTGACACGGGGCAGCTTCAAAGGATGGATTTCTTACCAAGGGTTCTTGAATGTTGTCATTAGACATGGTAAGTGGTTCAACATTCTGTGGATTGGTTAGTTTAAAACAAAACAACATTTTAACATCCCTATGAAATAATGAAACATATCAATCATGCAATAAAATGGAACAATAGAAACTAAAGAATGCATATGAAAGACATGATCCAACTCTATCTCATAGTGGATTGGTGTCACATGTGCTAGTGACCCTTTCCCAATCCTTGATAAAAAGCTCAAGATGATGAAATTGCTATAGATGATCGAGATGATGGACAAGATCTAATCTCAAATGAAGAGAGTGACCTTGCATAAAGATTGTGGAGGATTTGCTCAAAGATGAAGCACCTATTTAAAGATTTTCAAAATGCCAAGTGTTGAAGAGGGACCAATGTGGGATCAAAAACAAGCCAATGAGTTGAGGACACTTGTCATCATGTGATTAGTCAATGGTTGTGCAAGATTTGGGAAGAGTGCCCAAGAAGGGGAAATTTTGAATTCAAATTTGCAATAAATTTTGAGAGGGGGACAAGAAAGAAGAGCAATAAATGCCCTATTTGACTTGTCATGTTGAGAGAAAATGAGGTTTTAATAAATCAATAAAATTGATTTATTGTGCAAGTGGCTAGATCTAGATAATGCAAGTGGGGTGGGATTAGCATTAGATTAGGATTAAATGATGATTATGCTGATTTAATGCTGATTAGATTATTTGACTTTCAAGACTTAAATTTTTGATTTATTTAAATGAGAAAAGGATGAAATATGATTTAGAATTTGATTTAAATGAAGTCCTATTTTATTTAATTAAATGGATGATGCAAGATGAAGGATAAATGAGATTATTTAATGAATGGTTTAAAGTGATGAATTTGCCTAATGTGAGACCTAATTTGACTGAATCCGATCGAATGCATAATGTGAATTTTGCATGTCTACAATAACATTTTAGATCTTTTGAATATGAAATTTTAGATCTTTAATAATTTTAATGATTTTTTACAAATTTTTCTTCATCAAAATTTTACAAGCTTCTTATGGAATATTGAATAGGAAACAAATTTTGTGCTTCCAAATCCAAGTTTTGAAATAAATAAATTTGCATTCAATTTAAATATTAGGTTGTGGTAAATAAAATGCCTGTTGTGAAGTAAAAAACTTTAGTATATTTTAGTATGGCAAGATAGTACCAAAGAATTAAGGTCAATTTGTGGCCTTCATTAAGCATGGTATGGGATTGTATGGATGACATGCCATAATTTTGGTGTAGTAGATTTTAAGAATGTTGCACCAAAAATGAAAAAATCCAATTTCCAACATGACATGGAAACTATGCTAATCTAAGTGCATATAAAACAATATTTCTAACCTTATATTGAAGAATAATTTCATCTTAACAAATTAGTAACATGGTGAAATATTCCAAAATCTTGTAAACTTATTCAACACAAATTAACATGTTACAATATAAGTGTACACAATCATAGAGGAGTACACAAACAACCTGATATATCACGTGCATTAATTTTCAATCCAACAAATGTTACACAATTTTAAGAAAACCAAATATTTTTAAAATGATCAATACACTTTTAATTAAAAACAACTTAAAGAAATAATTTAAATTTATCTAATAAAACCTCTTTCGGTAAAAATGATGCAACCATTGGTCATAATATTTTTCCGTTTATAGATCATTCTTATTGTTGAAAAATTCATGGAGATGTTATTTTATTGAAATGAAATGATGTTATGACAAATTCCCTGTTAGCAATATTGTACGCGACAATGTTGATGCACTTCGAGTGTTCTGGATTGAATGATTAGCGTAAATATTGTTTTAATGATTTCTTACTTTTTGTGGAGATGCAATTCTAATGGTTTTTGCATGATTAGTGTTGCAGTCTTGAAATATTAAACGTATGATGGCAAACATGATGGCTATACAAACTAATTAATTCTCGCATGTGACCAAAACCACTCCACTTCCTCCACTAACTCGTTGCATGAAAACATCAATCGTTTCACAACATCATCAATTACCGAACTTTCGAGCAGCTTCTTGATGTACTTGTAGCATAGATTTTTTGGCATCCTAATTCTTTCTAATGCTTCTAGGGTTTTTCACCTAAAAGGAGAAAGAAGGGCCAAAATGGGCAATGCTACACTCGAAGTCAATACAATATGCATGAAATATACCTAGATGCAATTTTTTAATGCAAGAAAACAATAAGATTAATTGATTAATGAATGGAAACTAAGGAAATGAAGAGTGTTTGAAAACACACTGTGTAATGCAAAAACACTTAGAAATGAGTGCAAAATGAAACATAAATGCATGAAACTGGAAGTGTGCACATGGAATATGGATGGAGACTAGAAATGAAATTTGAAATTTTGTTGATGCTGATTTTCAGGCTTGGTGGGACTCATTTTCCATTTTGGGCGAATTAGTCCCAGTTTTGCAAAACTGTCCTGGAACTTGTTTTAGACAAAAGGGTATCTAAAAATGCAGAAAACCAAAAAATGACTTGGAAGTGGGACTCATTCGCCACCCATGGTGAATGAGTCCAATTTTGAGTTTCTAAATATTCAAAGGTGGAATCTGGAGTTTCCGGTTTGCACTTTTCGCTTTCCCAGGTGTCTGGTTATGAAATTGTGATTTTTGAACTTGAAAGTTACTTCTTGTTGATATTTTTCCTTGTACAATGAAGAGAAGACTTAAAAAAAATTTCAAATTCATTCTTAATGATTTCCAAGCTTCCAAAATGTCTAAATTTTCAAAAACACAAGACAAGAGAGAGAAATGTTGAATGTTAGGGCATGGGGGTTTGCCTTGGTCAAACCCCTTTTAGGTAATTAAACCAAAATAGAGAAAGAATGTAATGAAGCATGCAATAATGGATTTGATTACCTTGCCATGATGTTTGACCATGAATTTCTATAACAAAACATGAAGAATCTACCCTTGAATGTCTGAAAATGTTATCTTAATGCCTTGAAATGGTGAAGCCCTAACTTGTTTGACTTGAGATGGAAGAATGATGGATGAATAATGAAGAATGGTTGTGTTTTAGGGTTTTTGAGAGTTGATTTTATAGGAAATTTACCTTATTAGTCCAAAAATTGGATCCCTAAGGCCGACATGAAGTAAAATTAAACTTAAATTCCAAAATTTCCTACTCAAAGGTCAAAATTGGGTCAAATGGAACTCATTCGCCACCCATGGTGAATGGGTCCCACCTAGATGGGACTAATTTACCATGGATGGTGAATGGGTCCCACATGGACCATTTTGATAGCTAGGATGCCAAGAGATAGGAAAATAAGGTTTATATTGTGACTTTGTTGATTATTTGATCAATTTAAGCCTCAGGATGCACAATATGGGTTAATAGGGGCATATTAATGATGATTTAAAGGTCAATTAGGGCTCGAGACATAGAATTCAATATGAAAGTGTGATTAAATACACTTTACAACACTAAAATAAGGTCCAAACAGCCTAGGAAAGCACAAGAACCAATGTGAATGTGCAAGACACATCACAATGCTAGTTTAACATTAAGTTTAAGTTATAAGTCTTCTAGATTGATATGATAATACTATTAAACACATTTTATAATGTTGAATTAGGGGGAAATGGGTTTATTAAGTCTAGAAAAGTGTGAAATTCCTTTACAACACTTTACAACACCTTTTCAGGACATCAATAAAAGCATGTTATTCAATTTGCAAGGGTCCAAAGCCTAGTGTGGATGCAAAAAATGCCTCACAACACTTGAATCAAGGAATCATTAAGTCCAATTTATCATGAATTATTCCCATGTCAAGCAAGAAACGCCTATTTTTCTATGGTACATTTAGCCCCCACTTTAGTGAGAGGATGAACTTGCTTCAAACTCACACTAAAGTAGACATTCAAGAGAGATTAAAGTTTACAGATGCAGATGACAAAGAATGAAAAAGATCAAAGGAGGTTGTGCAAGCCCCCATGATCCAAGATCCTAAGTCAAACCATCAAGATACATAATCATGCAATGGAAAGAAAGAGAAAGATGAAAATGAAAAAGTGGATCAAGCTTCGATCATTTGTCGATAGCAGTACCAGAGACCATGATATTCCACCATTTCCTCACCTCCTCAAGAAGCTGGGGATGGGAAAGCCACATATGTTTGAATATAAAATGAAAATTCTTCTGGGCCATTGTAGGGTCCGCCACAAAACTAATCAGAAAATGATCAGAACCCACCCTACAGAGAGCCTTTAATGAACAAAAATATTTTATAAACCATTGATCTGAAATTAACGTTTTGTCTAATCAATCAATGCCTGGTTATTAATGAAGTCTAGAAGGTCCATTATGCTTTCCAGATTAACCTGGGATCCTCTGAACTTCTCACTTTCCTGAAGAGGGGTATTACAATCTCCCATTACAACCTAGGATTCATTACTGAATATCTTACGAAAGGCAGCCAACTCAAGCCAAAAGGACTTTTTGGCCCCTTTCCCATTAGGAGCATAGATATTTGACTAAATCCAACAAAAAATATCTCTGATATGGGTAAATCTGGTCACTACATGATTTGATCTCTCAATCAAAGGTTCCCCTTTGATGAAATTCTGATTCCAAAAGGTAGCGATTCCCCTTGAGGCACCTTCTAAATTGCTAGCATGGATTCCACAAAACTTAAACATCTTAATCTTTTCCACTTTTTCTTTAGGCATTTTGGTTTCTTGGACAAGTAAAATGTCAGATTTATGGTCCCTAACAAAATTTTGTAGCACACCCTACTTATGGAGACTATTTAACCCCCTTATATTCCATGAAATGATCTTCATATCTTATTAGGAGAATGGAGTTTACAAATCTCATGAATGGTATTCTAAACACCATCCACAATATCCTAAAAACTCCTATGCTCTCTCAACCATTTTGTTGATCTTCTTCCTTGGTTGCTCTTTATGGCTCCATAGTCTGCCTTAGCTCTAATTCTAGTAGAGACTCCACTTGGAGTATTATATTGTTTGTTTTTCTTCTTTTTTCTAGTATGAGAGTTGACATCAGCTTTGTCTATTTCTTCTTGACTATCCAACTCTTTTCTTAACTCCCAGTCCTTATCAAATATCCCCCTTTGATCTAGGGGAAGGGTGTCCATTGAACCATTATTATACTGAGTCAAATTCTCACTTGAGAACTCCTGAGCCTAGCTCAAGTCCTCAAAGGTATCCTTGACAACTTCCTGAGAATTAATAATTTCCAGAATCTGAAAAGACTCTCGACTAGAGGAGAAACTTCCTCCAGGAGTAGGGGGTAATAAAGGAATCTCGATATCTAGAGACAGGCCTTGAATAGGGATGCCATCTAGGCCTATCTCCCCAACCTCCTTTCCATCTAAGTCATTCTCTAGATTATTAAGAAGAGGCTCCTGATTCACCAAGCCAATCCCACTATCATCCATGTCAATCTCTCCATCATCCTTCCCTCCAGATTCAATCTTTGGTTTATTTCTTTGAGGCTCCTCGAGGCCCAAAACTACCTGAATCTTTGGGCTATCACAAGATCTTCAAACTTCTTTCTTTCCAACTCTCAATTGGAAATATCTTTGATCTATTTTTCGTCCCCTTCAGGATTCTTTTTCTAGAAAGTCTTTAGTTTGGGCTGGGGTTTCTCTTTATCCTTGCTAGCATTGAGCGGGCATTTCTTCACCCAATGCCTAGTTTTCCTACACTTAAAGAAGACAAAAGGGATTGATTCAAACTCAATAGTTTGAGTCCAAGTACCCAACTTTGATTGAATATCAATAGAAGAAGGGAGGTCAACATTCTAGGACACCCCCACACAGATTCTAGCAAACACTAGCCTTTTCCTTGCCGTTGTCATTAGATCTATTGACAAAAGCTCCCCAAAAGAGTTAGCGAGGTCATTGAAGACATCCTCATTCTAGTATTCCATACGAAGACCAGGAAGTCTAACCCAGACTGGAACGTTCTAAAAATGGAGTCAGAAAGATCTAGATTAGAAGTCCATTTCTTGAGATCCAAGGAAGATTTACCTATAACCCAAGGACCACCACTCCTCACAGCCAAAATATCCTCCTTTCAGGTAAAATCAAAAGAAAAGTAGCCTTTAGGAAGTACAGCTACAATTTTTTTTCCATTGGTTATCCACTTTTTTTTGACAAACACCCTGACAACTTCAATATTTGGTCTAGGGCCCATAAACTTTCCTACCAGTGCACTGTCCATTAGGGTAATATTATGATCAATGATCAGATTAGAGATAGAGATGGCAAAATTACCTCTTAGCGGGTTAGAAATGTTGCAAACTGGGGGGAACACCGATTTACCATTAGGTTTAACTTCAAACAGAGAAGACCATGGTTTAAGTTTAGTGCCTTCCCCACCAGCGGTCCCCACCATGTCTTTGGTCTTTTCAACCTCCTGTCCTTTGTTATTCCCAATAGGATTAGTAGCCAGGACAACCTTCCCCCCGGGTCCACTAGAATATTTCTTTCAGGGTCATTCTCTTCTGAATCCTCCTTACCTTGCTTTTTGCTTGGCACTTGCACTAATTCCACCTATGAATCCTCAGAGCCTTCAACTCTACAACCTGCTCCATTGCTTGAAGATTCAAAATCTTGCTATTCCCACCCATGCTCCTGCTTCTCCCGCTGCTCCATAGATCCCTATTCATATTTCCTAGGTGTGTTAATACATTCAAGTTATAAGATTTTGACAAAGTCTCTTAAGAGCCTTAAGTATAAAACCCTACCAATCTCTGACATAGTAGTTCTTAGAGTTTATGGGGCTATGAATTTCATCTAGACCTATAGGTGGATGTGGATTCTTTCAACAATAATCTCTCTTAGTTTATGTCTTCTTGAAAGTATTTGACCATGGCAAGAATGAATGAATTCTTACAAAACAAGTCATTTATATTCAATATAACGTTACCAAGAGCCATATTATCTATTGTACACATCATGGAGCCAAATTGACTACAGCAAAATGTTAGGGTAGGTGAATGAATTCTAGGGGATCCCCTGTTTCATTCGCTAGGTGTCTTGATGTATCTAAACTATAGGTTTCCAATAAATTCTATCATCAATTTTCCTAATCCCTAGGTGTACTATTCTAAAGGTGGAAGGAGTTAAATTAAACTTTCCCTTTAGGTTTATATGACTCACCCACACTCTTTAGCATTGATTGCATCCACTACCTTCCTGGAAGTGATAGGTAAACCTTTCCCATGCAAGTGATTGATGAGAGATTTCTCTTCTAACAAACCCTATTCATTAAGAAAGACATTAAGAAATTAATTCTATCCTACATCTTTGTGTTATGTTCTCCTCCTTTGGGTAACTCGTTAATGCTCTCTCAAGTGAAAAAGGGTCTGGTTTGAACACTGGGAGAGGGGAATGGAAAAGAGTTCTATATCGTGAAAGAGTTTAGTGCAATTAAAAAACTTTCTTTCGAGAAGCTCCACACCATTGTTCTTGGGTGGGTGAGAATTCTAGTTGGGCTAGGTTGTTAAGGCTAGTTGATAGACAACTAGATTCAATCCAAATTAAAGTGGTTCTAAATAAATACATGTATACACAAAAAGCTATGAACAAACACACCTTCTCACTCACTTGCTTCCTTCCCCCTTGCATGAGTACCATGTTCAACAAACCATATAAAGCATGGATCAATATATAATAATTCATATTAGGCAATTGAATTTTAAAGTATACAAGACAAAAAATATTAAAATGATGATAATATGATAATGTTAATTCATTCTTAACTAGAAATTTGGTACATATATTAACATAGACATGATATATCACTAGGAACATCACACTTTGTGGTGTGATTCATAATTTATCAAATATCACAAAAATATTTTATTAAAATTTTCTTAACAATTCTTTGGAAAATGAATCTATTTTTTTAATGAATAAGTTAATGTTGTTAATTTTCTATTAATATGGTGATTATATTGAAGTAAAATATTCAAGTATTTGTAAAAAAATTAGACAATATGATGCTTCATAGTAATCAACAAAATCTTTTTATTCTCAAAAAATTCTTAAAATGGTTGTTGGCTTATAGATTGGATTTTACATTATCACTTATTAAATATAATCATAAACTCTTATGTTTTAAAAGATTGATATAACGATAAGCTTATCTCAATAACATTTATACTTTTATATAATAATTACCTCTTCATAACTAGCTTCCTTTATTTTACAAAAAAATAAAATAATATATATAAATTTCTCAATATTAAAATATAAACAAAATTTTATCCCTTCAATTCTTATTCTACTATATATTGGATGCCCATTTACTAGCTAATAATGAATTAGCTGAAAGACCATTATTATGATTTAGATGTTATGAGCATCACGAGTGGATTACTCACATATATGAAGGATCAATTGTTTCAATAATTATTGATCTATGAAAATAAGTGCTAATATAGAATAACTTGGGACAGCTAGGCTTAACCATGTTAAGTTTGGAGTTAAACAATTATAGTATATTAAGTTGGTATTTCTACATATGAGTAAGTGTGCTTTTACCTTGTCGATCTATTCAACACTCAACACACTTTTGATTTACAAATGCATGCAGCAACTCAAGGCTGACAACAAATTCTTAAACAATATCACATAATTTAATATTGATTATCATTCCATTTGCAAAAATCAATTGAAATCAAGCTATTATTCTATATATCTTTATGGTGTACTACAATTGAATTATAAATTTAACAGTTGCATGGTCATATTCAGATCTGATATTCAAAGAATTTGGTATTTGAGTTTGATACGAATCTTCTGAAGGTTTTTGCCCCAATTTCACATGAGCAAAACATTCAATGGATGTCCATTACAGCAAAAAGGTTGCTAGGTAGCCTCCCTCATGGAGCAGACACTGTTTACCAAGTCGTTGACAAATTGATTTATTTAGTGCTCAAAGTAAGTTGTTTAAAGACTATTATCGTATCTTATTCTGTTTAGACAAGTTGCGTGCTCCTTTCTTACAAGCATGGGCGGCGAACTGTTCGACCTCAGATATTGTATTTTATTACTATATTTTTTACATTCTGATTGTATGCAGGCTGTCAAGATTTCTATATATAACCGGATAAATATGGTCCATGAAAGCATCGAAAAACTGTCAGAAGATTTTAGAGTTTGCCATTATAGTATTAGATCCTTAGTGGGTTCCTTTCTTCCTTTTTGTTTCTTCTGTTCTTGATTGGATTGTCTAGAGAAAAGAAAAATGGTATTAGGAGGCTTAAGATTTCAGAGGGCGTATTCGTACAGAAAGATTACTGAAGATGATCCTGTAGAAAGGCGGCATGAAACTGCCCAAAAGCTGATTGAGAAAATTTTGAGGCGCGCAGATCGGCCAGAGCGCAAGCCTTGTATGAGGATAAAGTTGAGCAAATTTGGCATAAAAGTGGGGGCATCTTTTCTTAGGAGATTTATAGCATTGGGACGGATGAGCAGGAGACTCAGGGTTCAAGTTTGATTGCTATTACCTTCCATTTCCTCAAAGAGATAATGCCTATTTGCTTCTAAGATAGAGACGATGGAGTTATGTGCTTTCCTCTTTTCTTAAATAACTAAATGAGTGTGTTTCTGTGTTATTAGATCTGCTTTATTTATGGCTTTGTTCCATAAATAAAATAAGAGATGTATTATGTATTTAATGGAGATAAAAGATTGTGAGAAGTCGTTGCTTTTGTCCAGTAGGACAGTAGAGTTGTGAACTTCAGAGGATACATCCAATTGTAAATTTTAATAGCAGCATGATTTTTGGATCCACAATGTGGCTAATCATATTATATTTTTTTAGTATAATATGATTGAAACTGTAATTGAAGGTTAGTCACTATTAGATTGCACGGATAGTATTCTATTGTATTAATAGCGAATCATTAATTATAGATGACTTAAATTCTTGTTAGTTTTTTAGTAGGGAAGTAATAAAATGATATGATATTGAATAACAAGTGACGCATGACATCGAGTTCCTGCCAATGACTGTATAGCATGTTTGTTCATAATAGGCAGTGGATAAAAGATTAGTAGTTAATTATCAATGCAAACTTGTGCATCGTAGTATACAATTTATGCAAGTAGATCTGATGAAGCTGGTCAAAGGTTACAGTAATGGTTGTTAAGCTTTGCTATAATGTCATGGGAGTTATTTTACCAACGGTAGATGCAATGCTTTCATTGAATTGCTTCCCTCTCAAGTAAAACATATGGGAGCTTTAGTTTGTTCTAATGAAGATGATGCTTGACATGGGTTAGACTGCAGATTGCCTCCCTTGTCTTTCTTATGCGTTTGAACTACATGTCAAAGAGAACTTTGAGAAGCCACAACCAAGTCATCTGTAATGACAACAACAGTGTTTAAAGAATAGATGGAAAGTGGTGACTAATTATTAAACTACATACTTCACTTTACTTAAGCCACCTAAATGCATTCACAACATAGGCTATGGGATATTCAAACAAATAGATACTAGCAATCACCATGCAATGCCAAAGTTTTAAAAAATTCTTAAACAGAAAACAGGTAATTCGCCTTCAAAAGTTCAATGTATTGACAGCAGCATTCTTGATGACAGCAATAAAATATGAATAAATGAAACTGCAACAGGACTGAACATGATTGCTCCACCTTACCACTCAGTTGCACCAAGTTTCTGAATATATTATATATTAATTACACAACTCGGATACAATGGCCCAATTTGACAGATGTGTGCACACATTGTGGTTTTCTTGTCAAAGTCCCATTTGAAGTGTAACATTGTGAAAACAGTGAAATGCAGACTGTTCACCTCAAAAATCAAAGCGGCCTTTACTTAAAAGAGTAAAAACTTGCAGGTTCTGTAGAGAAGGGGCTGTAGGTTTCCAATTCCTTACAGCAAGATCCATGACAGAAGACTTGTTAACTTTTATATGCAGACACTGCTTAGAAGTTTAGATGCAATTTTTGTTTTGTGCTTGTCTTGGGAATTTCTTCTCTCACTGCTTTTTAGTTCACAAATGAGAGAGAGAAAGTGAGAAGAAAAATCTTAGGTGACAGAATCTTCAGCCATGTGGAAATAAATTATTTTTATCTAAAAAAATTAAAAAAATATAGAGAAAGAATGATATCTTCAGTCAAATGACAAGAAAACCACAAGCTCACTACCTTTTTTGTCCATGGCTAGAATTACACATCCTATAGACTAGCAGCTCCCTTTTTCCGGGAGACGATTTAAATATTTGATATATGCTGTTAATGAAACATTTATAGGATCACTTTTATTATTTATGTTAAAAATTGAAACAATATAGCACAATATGTAACCATGCATATTCTAATTTCTCATATGCGGGCCTGCGGCTTTGTTTGCAATCTTCTAAAATCGTAAGAGGCAGAGACGTGCTAGGATGTTACAAATAGTCATTATTTATGGAAATTCACTATTGCATTTCCAAAAATCCAGCAATACACTTCCACTAGGCCACTTGCCTAAATCACATACATTGTATTCACCAAAGAAGAACTATTGCTTAACCTTAGTGCAAGGGCGTAAGCTGTCACTCAGAATTTTTAAACTCCTCCCTAGATGTTTCTGATTTGAGCAGGCAAGATTTCGCATACCATTAATCAATTTCTCATTTTTTAATTTTGAGCTGGTTAGACTCATCAGAGCAAAACACACATCATTAAAGGCTCTCATAAAGCTGCTGCAACAATTTGCGATCCCTAATGGGCTTATGCAAAGGTCACAAGTGTAGTCCCACTGAGCCAGGGAACACTCCAAATTGTAGGAGTTGTCACCCCTTCTGTGCAAACAGAAAAGGACCAAGAGATTCACCTCCATCTACGCTGCAGGATCTCTGATGCAAGGGTAACACTACAGTTAGGAAGTTCACAACCGGCACCAGGTTTGCAGCTCCCCTCACAATGCAAATACTCACCTAGCAACTCCCCACCAAGAAGTAATCCAGGTAAACCCATGAAACCAAACTCTCCTGGTGCTTATATTCAATCAAGAAATCAAAGCAAGAATACTGGGGAGTATCTTTGAGTATATGCTGATTTCGGGAAAGCGATGCTCAAGTGATTATCTTCTGGTTATTGCTGTTTCGTAAGTATTGTTCTAGTGCACCTTCTAAGGAATTTATATTTATAAAATCTTGATGTCTCTATAAAATACCTTACTAAAATTGAGCAGGTTAAAGCCATTACAGTTCTCCAACTGAAAATCATTCGATGTCACAAACAAACTTAAGTGAATTTAACAGGTTCTCTTGTAAAATGCCTTAATAAAATTGAACAGGTAAACCCATTGCAGTTATCTAACTGAAAATCAAATCAATATCACAAATGTACTCGGGCACATGTTAATAGGTTGGCTCCTGCATGCTTGGAAAACAAGAAAGTGAATAAGATGTTCAATTCATTCAACACTTTTCAGGTTTCCCCCTATAAGTTGGCTGAAATTCAAACTATAAATGAATTCAGTTAGCCAATGGGAAGCGAGAACATGCCACAAAGCCCGTTTTAAGATTACTTGAAATTTTGAAATGTTCTTGTTTCTACACACTCATTTCTTTAATTGTTTTCCAAAATGAGTTCACTAGCAGACTACAAAAACCGCAAAATACATTCAAAAGACAAAATAGGCACTGTAAAAGAATGATATAAGAAATAATTTAATATTTGTCCGGAGTTAAAACGGTATTCAAAGTACAATGCCATAGCATGAGGCCATATATTCAGAAAGCTGCCAGGAAAAACATCTTCATAAATACTGGCCTTACAAACCTGTGTGAATATACCGTATACAGCCGAAATTTTTGCCTAAAAGCTTCGCCCTTACCACCACTTTTCATTGTTCATCTCTTTTCCTGTGTTCTCCAGGGTTTGAGAACGTTCCAAAAAATCTTATTTTAATACATAGCAGGCCCTTTACTCCTGTGAAGAATGGTAATCAACTATGGAAGCAATTCCCAATTTTTTTTCTGCTATACGATTCCGACTGAGCTACATTTGCTACCCTTCAACTTCGAAACTAATACAGTGCTCTTGCCTACAGAAAGGACTTATTACAACGTTATGCTTTCAAATACTTGAATTTACATGCCAAACAAGTGGCCTTACAAAGAAATAATAATCTAGTGTCTACAAAATGCAGCATGCTGTGAAAGATGTCACATGCCACACATTCTACAAAACATGTCTTCAAAATTGCCTGCATGTCTTTCAAAACCTCCATTTTATTCAATTTCTTATTGAAATAGATTAAGAATAAATAAGCATAGCATTCGATGAGTTAGGAGGTCGAACCTCCGCAAGAGTAAGAAATAAGATTTGAAGTTTGTCTTGGCCTTCTACGCATCTGTAGCAATGATAAGGATGAAGAAACATGCAATCAAATATTAAACAAACGAGAATCAGCACACAAAAAGCTCAACGCTTCCAGCAAAGTCTCCTCGATTGTCATGGCATTTAATGCATTATCTATGCATTCAGTGCTTCAGTACTCACCAATGGTCAGCAAAGTACGCAGAATTTGTATTTATTGTCTAAATATTAGCCAAAATTTATATATGTCATCCTATTTTGGTATTTTTATTTATTTATTTATTTTTAGATAGACAAGAAATGTATGCCAATTGTATTTGCATCTGTAGCATTTGGTGACATTTAAATCAAACACAAAAATAAAAAGACCCAGCTACAATTCAAGGAGAAATTAAATGACAGATCACTATTGCAGCAAAAAAAAATTTGATACAAGTGTAATCTACTAGTAACAATGATACAAGCAGCAACAGATGGTAATAAGCGCAATAGAAGGATGACTATTTGCTTCACTTATATTCCACTTGAAATCACAACAAGTGACTTACCTTAAGATTCTGCACGAATTAAGACATGTTAATGGAGCTGATGGTATGGCGTTGTATTTTGTTATCCTGCTAACTCCCTCTTCACACCTTGGCTCCAAAGCATGCCATATAAAATTAATTTCCCTCGCTCCTTAGAGGTCGTGGGATTTCCTTCTTTGTTTTTTTGTTGTTTTGGTTTATTTTTTTCTCTATGCCACGCCTGCAAGTCTTATTTTTTATTCCTCCTTTTTTTTGGGAGAGGAGCACCATGCCTTATTAATGGCATGGATGGCCTCTCCTCTACACTCTCCCTCACCTACCACACACTGCCCCCTGGTCTCAACCATGCAGCAACTTAAATATTTAGGGGAAATTCGACCCCTTGTCAAACAACTCCCATGCCTTGTTTACACGTCTACCTATTGCATATGTACCTACCAAGGTAGTTACAACCACCACCTATGAAAAAATACCTCTATTCATTATCCCTTTATTCCTCATAGGCTCTGATGCAGATTTGTCTGAGCTCCTTTTAAATATTTGGCTATTTCTAATATAGTTGGAAATTGTGCTAATGCAAATTGGAGATTAACATCCAATTGAGCAGAGCAACCTTAATATTAATTGATTGAATTCAAGTCCAATGTGACAATCCCAAAACCATATCTCCATCTCCAACTTGCCTATTTAATGCACGGAGAAGTGGACCAATCATGATTGAGCAAGCTTTATCACCAATTTTGGTAGGGAAGAAAATGGGAAATTTCCAATACTAATAAGATTGTAGGTCTCTTACTCAATTTCCTTGCCTTAAGCATGGAGACAAATTTTAACTCGCAACCACCCTCTCCATTTAAAATTTGCAAAAAACATGCCTTGTTCTCGAGAATCTAGGAGCTTTAAAAGTATTCTCCTTGACTCATTACCACCCTAGGGTCTGTGCCTCTCCCCCTAACATGTTAGGATAGTTCTGATTTAATGAGGCTCCTTTTTACCTGTAGAAAGTAGTTTTCTTCTTATTATTATTTTCACTCATTATATTGCTTTCCAGATAAATTTGTTGTCAGGCACCAATCACATCCTTTATTACACCCTAGCCTACACACCAGCCCCCATTTAATTGTCTATACTAACTAATAAATAATGTATGTTCAAGTTGGCTTGTTATTTGGCTTGTTATTTGATTCATGTATTCTTAGTGTCTATAATTAAATTAATATATATATCCATTTTGAAATAGATAATTTAATTTATTTACAATCCAATACGAATATTTCATATTTGATTTAGTAATACATTATATTTAATAATTACTATGATATAAGTTATTTTTATTCATGGATTAGAACAATGGTAAAAGGATAAAGCTATGAACTCATTATCATATTGAGTTGTTTAATATATGCATGCTATTTATAATTACCATGATTAACTTCAATCTTATTATTTCTTAATATTAATTTATATCTTAGTTCCAATTCTAAATTTTACTCTTATTATTGGTATCAAATTTATACTTGCACCATGATACAACATTATTATTTAATCGAGAATGCAACAGTAATCAAACTATTATTTCTTTGACCACTCGAACATTTGAAATATGGACATATCAACATTTAATCAATAATAATAAAGCCTCAAAATAAGAAATTTCAAACTTCAAATAAAGCAAAAATTCAAAATTTACAAAGAAAGATAAAATTCTCAATGGTGGCCACAAATCAACAACTCAAAATTTGAAGGAAAAAGTCTCAATAATTAGTCCCTAATGGAAAAAGGGACAATTCCACAATGTATTTAACCAATAACTTAAAGAATTTCATAACTGTTGGCTTCATCAATCAAATATAATCATAGAAACAA
Source organism: Sequoia sempervirens (assembly GCA_007258455.2). Taxonomy (NCBI): domain Eukaryota; kingdom Viridiplantae; phylum Streptophyta; class Pinopsida; order Cupressales; family Cupressaceae; genus Sequoia; species Sequoia sempervirens. The sequence goes on along the minus strand of VDFB02256132.1, from coordinate 75,935,520 downwards.
TCACAAATATGAGGCCAATATGAGAGGAATAGGAAAATGGGGGATCACACTAATTGAAGAATTTCTTTTGGCAATAACGGTAATTTTTCAAAAAATTCTTACCGTTTTGGGTTGTCTTTGGCCCCTCATGGAGCAGATTGGCTTGGTCGAGGTGCCTTTTCACATCCTTTTGTTGCAACATCCAATAGATCATCATCTTCGTTAGTGGGTAAATCCTTTTTTGTGCAGAAAACAAGGATTTTTGCTCAATTGAAGGGTTTAGAGAGTTTTTCTAGTCGAATCAATGATTTATGTCAGGGCTCTAAGCATCCCATTGGGAATCTTCACCCTAGGAGAATGCTTAATCGGGAAAAGCATAACCCATTTGACATTTGTGGGTCGGATACTAAATAGGCTAAAGATTCTCAGTCTTGGGCAGATGTTGTCTTTACACGATAGACTCCAACGTCCTTCCCTAATAATATTTCTATTAGATCTAGAGTTCCCTTCAATCCAAATTTCAGAAAGGCGTCATCTTTTCAATACGGATCTCATTGGGTTTAAGTCTTTTTCTGAAAAGTTTGCATCCATGGAGGATACACCTGCTTCATATCCGAATAACATAGCTTAGAGGCACGAGGATTGCTATCGTATTCTTCATTTGCAACTAAGGAATGTGCATCGAAATAAGGTAAAGTCCTTGCCTCCAACGGACCCTATTAAATGTTTGATTATTGTCTCTCTTTCAAACAATGTATCATCCATGAAAAATGTGCAACGAAAAGTAGACAAGAAAAAAGTAGCCAAGAAATGGATTCGTAAAGGATGCCCTCCTCAAACTTCTGTGAAAGAATCTAGGTATGAGGGTTTAGTCCAAATTTCTCCGCCTGAAGAAGTATTAGCTGCACAAATATAGGATCTTAAAGATCATGCATTAATATGTAAGTTTTGGAATTTCTTACCTATTGTTGAAATTCTAAAAGATCTATTTTTTTTTAATAATCATATTTTTTACATAGATCAGGGTAATGGATTTTTCATTGTGTTTTTCTCCACAAAGCTGCAGAGAGATTTAATTCTAAAAGTTAAACTGTGGTTTTTTGTGGGCTTTGGGTTGTTCACTTAGGCATGGACTCCAAATTTTGATCTTTTCTCTGTTGTCATGCAATTTTTTCCTTTTTGGATCCAATTTCCCACACTTCCACTTGAGTATAGGGAACCAGGAATTGTGGAAACCATTGCTAATAATTTGGGGGTTTTTGTATGTCATGGCATGGATTTTTTCAAAAATCCAGATAAGCCGATTAGGGTTTATGTATTGTTAAATACTTCAATGGAATTTCCTTCATCAATCAAAATACATTCAAAGTATGGATCTTGGAGGAATGCAATTCTAATTGAGAATCCAAATAATGTTTGTACTTCTTGCCACCTATTGGGTCATTCTTCCCATCAGTGTGTATAGAGAACTAATGATTTAGGGGATTCGCCTCTATCTGATAGCCAGCCAGAAGACTATACAAATGAGATGGAATTAGTTATGAAACAAAGTGCTTCTGTTTTAGGTGACTTAAATTTTGTTAAGCACCAATCACAAAATAATATAAGTTTGGTGGACAATGTCTTGATAGTGAATTCATCTTCCTCCCTGCTTGTAGTCCTTAATGAGAAATCAAATTTGGCTCTTTTTGCTAAAACGATTAGGAAGGGAAAATCTCTAGTGATGGAAGCTTGTTTTTCAAAATTGGGATTCCTATCAAGTGCATCAAATATCACTCCCCCTGTCTTGTTGGTACAGAATCCAGAGAGTCCTACTTGTAATTTTCATCAGGAGGTTGCTATTAATTCTTTCAAGGATATTAGGCCTTTTCAAAATGGCAGGGCTCTAAATTTTTCCATTAATTTACCCAAGGGTTGGAAAACTACCTTTGGAAAGATCCTTGTGTTTATATACACCAGTACTTTCTATAGGTAATGAGCAATAGTTAGATGGTATAGTCTCAAAGCTAATATGGGATAATTCTCTATTACCTAATTCTGTTAGTCACAGAGAAATCTCAGAGTCAAGATTTCTACTCTTTCCTTCTTATAACAAAGATGCTATGGATGGATTGGGCTTACGTGACTTACATGTTTAAGATGAACATGACAATTAGGATATTTGGCAAGACCATATTGTGAATATGGTAGGATCAAAACTTTTTGATGAAATTGCTAAGAAACTAGTCAACGAAGAAGGGAAGTTTCTAATAGGAAAATGTGGTAAAATTTTGGTAGCTTCTCCAACAATTATTGCAGATGATACACAAGGAATAGATGAGCAGTTATTAATGAGTGATGACATAGAAGTTAAGGAGAATAGTGGAGTGTATGGTGCTGATTTTGACTTTTCAAAACACTTATCTATCAATCAAACTTTTCTTGTTTCTCCTACAATTAAATCGCCTGGGAAGAGAGGTAGGAAGTCAAATGCAGCTAAATTGTAGGAGAAGATTGCTTCAGGGTTGCAATTAAACTTAGATGGTAGCATAAAGAAACTATTTAGGGGAGTAGGGTGCTCTCCTTGATCGATATGAAGATCGTCTCTTAGAATGTTAGGGGAATAAATGCCCCTAACAAACAAGTCCAAATCAAACAACAAATTAATTCATCAGGGGTTGATATTTTTTTATTACAAGAGACTAAGTTGTCTAAAGAAGGTTATGAAAGTATATTCAAGTCAAGTGGATTATTTGGAAGTCATGTCATTCTGTTGCTCAAGGAGCATCTAGGGGATTGTTAACTTTATGGAATACTAAATCTATTCAGATGGAATCCATTACTAATACCCCACATTGGCAACTGTTGTGTGTTACTCGTTTTGATATAACCTTCTTGTTGGTTAATGTGTATGCACCAAATTCAATAGTAGGTAACCAAAAGCTTTCGAAGGAGCTTGAATTAATATTTGAACAATCAGGGGTAGAAAAAATTATACTTGTAGGAGAATTTAATGCAATACTATCTCTTTATGAAAAGACAAGAGGAATTATACCACTCATAAGATAGTGGAAGATTTTAATAATTTTTTTCATGATAATGCACTTGTGGATGTGTATCCTAAAAAAGGAATGTACACATGGACAAATAAGAGATGAGATTTTTTGCAAATTGTTGTATGGTTAGACAGATTTTTAATGTCCTCAAATTGGGTAGTAAGCAAGTATGTTCAAATGTCAGAAATATTTCCATGGTCGGGATCTGATCACTTCCCTACTTCCATAAGTATTGAAGCTTCTAATTCACCTCAAAGGTGGACAACTTCTTTTAAATTTGAATCAATGGGGTTTAGACATAATGGATTTATGCCATTATTGAAAACATGGTGGATGCAGGCATCGTATGAGTTAGGTTCTATTATGTATAGATTTTGTAATAAAATGTAGTTTTTGAAAGGAAAAATAAAACAATGGAATATACATGTGTTCAAGAATATATTCCATTAAAAGGATCTAGTTTCCAAATAATTGGCAGTGGTGAATGAGCAGATTATAAGCTAGGGTCTAACTCCATAGTCTTTTGAGAATCAAAGAAGTTTACAAGTAGAATGGGAAGAATTATTGTTGTGTGAGGAGTTGTATTGATGACAGAAATCACGTGAACTATGGCTTAAAGAAGGTGATAAGAATACTAAATTATTTCATATGTCAACTTAGGTTAATAAAGCTAAGAATACAGTGTTTCACATTTAGGAAAGTTCATCGGGCAAATGGTTAAATAATGAAGTGGACATACAAAATGAACGGGTTAAATTCTTTTCCAATCTGCTATCTTCACCAATACAAAAATCAAATCAGATTGGGTTTGAAAGAGAGGACATGTTACAAGTAATCCCTACTTTAGTCACTAAAAAAGATAATGTATAACTCAATAAGCCTTTACAACATTATTTGTCCAAAGCTCTAGGACTTGATGGATTTACAACATTATTTTTCCAAAAATGTTGGGACTTCATAGGAAATGACATCCTCAAGGCATTAGAGGAGTCTCCAACTTCTTGTTCCATGCTTAAATAGTTTAATGTAACACACATTGCATTAATTACAAAGGTTAAGGATCCTAAGTCTTTCTTGGAATTATGTCCTATTTCCCTTTGCAACATGGTTTATAAGATTTTTAGCAAAGCAATCTATCTTTGTTTGCTACCCATCATTCCAAAATTAATCTCAAAAGAGCAAGGTGGTTTTGTCCTAGGTAGGGAGATAGGGGAGGGTGCTTTGGTGGCACATGAAGTTTTGCACTCTATTTCCTCGTACAAAATTCTTTCATTTATCATTAAGCTTGACATGATGAAAGCTTATGATAAAGTGGACTGGACTTTTCTGATGCAAGTATTAAGGAAATTTGGCTTTACCAATAGATGGTGTAAATGGGTCCTTTCTTGCTTAAAGGGAGCCAAGTTTTCAGTGATAATTAATTGTACATCATTAGGTTTCTTTAGTTCCACTCAAGGAGTGAGGCAAGGTGATCCATTATCACCTTTTGTATTCATCATATTAGTTGAATCTCTTAGTAAGACAACCGAACAATCATATTAGGTGAATGGTAAATGGGTGGATCTACACTGTGTCAGCCAGGCTCTGGCTCCTATCCAGTCCTCTCTGATGGCAGTTAGACTTTGTTCTAAGCAGTTGGATGATCTTGTTGTCTGGTTCGATGAACCTTTGGGAAATTTTTCTATGTCTTCTGCCTATGCCAGGATTACCTCTTCTTAGGACTATCTCCCTTCTGGTCGAAGGCTTGGTTCAAACATTTGATCCCTAAAATCAACATCTTTTTCTGGATCTTGCTCCAAAACAAGGTGCTCACGATTGACAACGTTTGCAAACGTGGATTTCAAATACCTAACAGATGCTTTCTTTGTAAGATGGAGGCCGAATTTGTGCATCACTTATTCCTTCACTGCTTGTTTGCTACTTCTATTTGGGAAAAAATTATTAGGTTATGGCATATTTCTTGGGTTTCTCCTTCATCCATTGAAGACTTCTTCCTTCAATGGAAAGACCTGACTAAAAATCCAACGCTCAAGCTTTTATGGGATTTTTCCTTCCCTCATGTTGCTTGGGGCCTATGGAAAGAGCGCAACAATAGAATTTATAGAGACAAAGAAGCTTCTGTGGATATTGTTTTTGATAAAATTGTTAGATGAACTTGAAGGAAAATATCAATGCCTTGGTCTAGAAGAATTTCCTGTCTATGAAAGTGGGGCATTCGGTCTATGACCTAACAGTTGCTAAGGATTGGAACATAAATCTTGACCTGCCTTATGCTCCTATGAAAACCAAAAAGGACAGAGAGGGTGTTCGCTGGTCTTTTCCGCCAAATGGTTGGATCAAAGCTAACTTTGATGGTGCGGCAAAAGGTAATTCGGGGGCAGCGGGCTGTGGTGGAGTCATAAGGGATTCCTTTGGTAATTTCCTTGGGGCGATGACCTCTCCTCTTGGTTCCCAAACCAATCATTTGGCGGAGGCTGCTGGCGCTTACCACATTATAAATTTAGCCCAAAGACTTAACGTTAAAAATTTTTGGCTTGAAGGAGATTCCAAAAATATAATTGACTGCCTTCGCGGCAAGTCTCCCCCCTCGTGGACTATAAAATCTTGGGTTGATGAAGCTATCTTGACTTTGGCTAAATTTGATAAAGTTAAAATATCACATGCTTATAGAGAAGCCAATGCTGTTGCGGATTTTTTTGCTAATGGAGTTAGGAGTAATGATTTGCGCACCTAGCATAATGTTAGTGATCTAAATTCTAATGTCTGCGCCCTATTGAATTATGATAAAACACATGGAAAAGAGACATGTTATCCCTTTAATGAGGATAGGTTGGATCTTTCACATCATAATTATTAGATTGTATGGGACTGAGCTCAATGGCTTAATTTTCAAGAAAGCTCTGCACGCTTTGTGGAGTCATAGATTCAGCGAGGCCATTTTTAGCAAAGATTTTGTCTGTGTCTACCCCACTGTGTCGGCTGAAATGGGAGGAGACAGAAGAATAATCGAGCTAGATAGCTATGAGATGCACATGAAGAATGCCAAGGTGTGGAATAAAGTTAAAAGTAGCAGGCTACATCCTTTCCTAGAGAAGCTCTATGGCTCAAATCAGGAGGCGACGAACCTCTTTGTTAAAAATTGGAATAATGGAAATCTGACCCTGTTTGGTAGGAGTGTGGAGCTCAATAAAAATCTGATAGCTAATGTTACGGGCTTATCTACTAAAGGGAAGAAGTTCTTTAGGGACAAGGTTTTTTCCAATGAAGTCATGATCAGATTTCCTAAAAAAGATAAAGAAAGACAGAGTCTTGTGAAAATTGCTAACAGTTACTTCGAAGCTGATACTATAAAAGCCATTTGGAGAAGGTCCTACGGGTCATCATGGAGTACGTTACGGTGGACGGGCACTTCACCAGAGTCTATGGCTACCACTTTGCTCTTCTCAATCACTTCCGCTACAAGGTTAGGGTTTCTCTCCCCTATTATCTCTTCTGTTCTTTGAGGAAAATTTTGGATGATCACAAGAAAAACCCTAGAAGATTTCCAATCCTGCATACTGGGTTGATAAGATTGATTGTTGAGCATTATCAAAAAATGTCTGTCCCTGCTAACCTGGATACTCATCCTAATTCTAAGAGTGACGACACTGAGCCCAGTGGTTTAGAGTTTCTACCTAACTTAAGTCTAGCTAGAAATGTCCTTAGCTCGCATGCTGCCCCTTCAAGGATAAAAAACCCTACCCCCTTTTCTGATAAAGCCCATGTCATGCTTGAGCTAGGAGGCCCATCCCTTAAGAGCAGTCTTGTTGACAAGAAACCCCAGGCCAAAAACCTTTTTTCCTACTCCGAAGACTCCTCAAATTCTGAGGAGTCTGATGCCAACAAAACTAAGTCTTGTGCTGACCCCTTGCCAGATAGTCTTGCTAAAGATGACTCCCCTATTAATCCTGACCCTGAGAAAACTCGTCTTAATACTGAAAAGGATACCTCTCTGGACTTTCTGAACTTAGCCAATACCAATTCTGAGTCCCATTTCAAACTCTCAGAGTGGACTTTCAATGAAATTAATGATTTAAAGATTAAAAAATTGGGCCCTTCAAAGTAAGTTGGAAGAGCTAGGTGCTAAGATTGCAGTGATTGAAAAGAAAGATGTGGATAGTGGTGTTCATGATCCCAAGAAATAACCTCTTAGTAACAGAAATATAGATGCCAAGGTTGAGAATATTTGGAACACCATCAAAATTGTTGCGGAACAAAACAACCGAATGGCTAGACACAATGCCATTATCATTAATGCGATGACAGAGAAGTTAGACAAAGCCCATCAGGGGTCTTTGGTGGTGGATCTGGAGGATATTGTAGATAAAATTCAAGATACGGATGCTGGCATTTCCAAAAGAACCAGAGCCAATCTAAAGCATAAGCCCCCCCTAATCCGAAGATGATTCAAATTTTTGAAAGGGGTGTCAATGATATGCAGAATTTGGAGGCAGATATAGAGTCATTCCTCAAGACTCTGAGTCATTAGTGGTAGGTTTTTTTTTGGTTTACTTTGCTGTTCTTTTTGGCTTGAACTTTCTAGTCTATTTTGAGTGGTTGCTACTTGCTCTTTCCTTCTTCTCTCAGGCAGTTGGCGTTTTCTGTTGGAATTTTGCGTCCTGTCTTTTTTATTGTAAACTTTGTGGTTTCGGGTCCCTGTAAAACCTGTTTTACCCTTTATCAAAAACAATCTCATTCATAGGGGTTGTGGAAAGGCATTGCAATAGCTTTTACTGATTTGTCAGCAACTCACTCATTTTTTGCAAATGACACACTATTATTTGGAGTAGCTCAAATTCAAAAGGCCAAGCATATCAAGTATGTATTAGATAAATAGTCACATGCTTCAGGTCAACAAATAAATGTTGAAAAATCAAATATTTACACTTTTCATATCAAATCAGGTTTACAAAAGAAAATTGTTAATCTTCTTGGGTTCCAAATAGCTGAATTACCTTGTTAGTACCTTGCGATTCCATTCTTTTTAGGGGAAAATAAAATTTCTTATTGGGATAGCATCATCCAAAGTATTCAAAAGAGAATAACATCTTGGAATGGTAGATGGTTATCACTATCAACCTGAATATTATTAATAAAATCAGTCATTTCTGCCATTCCTAATTACTATATGGCAGTCTTAAAATTGGAAATTATACAATAAAAATGGGTTATTAGGAAATAATGAGTCAAGGGGAAAGTATCAAGTCACAAAGAGCCTTGTCCTTTTGTTGGGACTCCTTAGTACTTCCAAAGTCTGATTTTTTTTCATGGTTGGCCATTAAAAGAAAATTTTTGACAAGTGATAGGTTGGTAAAACTTGGGATCATAGCTCAATTTAAATGTGTCCTATGTGAAAATGAGTTGGAAGAGGTAAATCACCTTTTTATTCATTGTCCTTTTGCATCTCATTGTTGGTCATTTATTAAAGAAAAATTAAGTAGGTATTCTCCACTACTAAAAAAATTGTGGGATTTATTCTCAAACTGGTCGGTATTGTATAAATCTACATTGTTTGCAAGCATCTGGAGAGTGATTCCTTTTGTAGTTTTGTGGACCATTTGGTGGGAACGAAACAAAAGGATTTTTTGGAATGAAAGAATGAAAGTTGATCAAGTATTGGAGAAATTGGATTCTTCAATAATAGGGATATCAAATGTGTATGTTCCAAAGACCAAACATGTTGGATCATTGTTCACAGATTGGGACTCAAAGGTGATGCAGAAGTGGAATAATATTCTTCTTCCATTCAAAGAAAGTTTACACCAAAATCCAAGCCACAAATTAGATAGAAGAAAAATTTATTGGGTTCCACCTATGGAAGGGTATTTCATGTTAAAATTTGATGGTTCTTCATGTGGGAATCCAGGTTTGTCAGGGGCGGGGATTGTAATAAGAGATCACAAAGGATTCCTAGTCTCAACAAAGTCAATAAAACTCCTGAAAGGAACAAATAATGTTGCAGAAGCACAAGATTTACTTCATGGCTTGCAACTAGCATATGTTTTGAAACTTAAAGACTTAGAAATTGAAGGTGATTCATTGATTATTGTAAATGCCTATAAGGAAAAAAATTATTTTGCTGGAAAATCAGATATGTGATGCAACAAGTATGAAAGTTGTTGGGAAAGTTCAGGTTTGTGCAGATAAAACATATGTATAAGGAGTGTAACTTGGTGGCAGATAAATTTGCAAATTTTGGGTGTGAACAAAATCAAAATGAGAAAATCTATGTAATTAATATGCAAGATATAGCACAGGGATTAAAAAATGCTATTGAAAGGGAAATTATTAGCTACTAGCAAGGCGGTTTGGAGGTAATGTTAAGCATGCATGTTAGAGAATTTCATCTATATCAAGAAAAACCCTAGAAAAAGGAAGTTTTTTAAAGTGATGCAATATTTTTATCTCAAAAGCAATTAGTTATTGTAGACTTTTAAATGGTATAAGGTTTTAGCGACATGCTAAAGATAGCAACATACGGGGATGATTCTAAAATAAAAAAGGGCAACACCATACGGATTTTATTTTCTGCACATATTGTTTTCTAAAAAAGGCTATCATTTTTGTTGTACAACAATAGCTAGGTCATCACTATTTGTCTAGTCATTTATCCCTTGTCATGCATCAAATTTGAATGAAATCTTGATTTCATATCTAAATCAAGCTTATTCAGTACAATACAAGTATAACTTGCAGAATGGAAGACTGGAATGGCATGTGTTAAATCTATGGAAACAAGGAAGATGTATATTTCACACAATTAGATGTGGTGGGGATCAAATTTATCAAAGAAAATTTAAAATAGCATCTCATCGGTCATAGAAAAGGTATGTTTTTTAACTAACAAGTGTCGACTCTATGCAGGATTTCATAAATTGGATGTGACCATGGTTTTTACATCATGAAATCAAGCAAATTCAAGTGTGGGTTAGGACACTCTTGCATGTGGCAGAATTCAATTTGTTTCTGTGTTTTTGGGAAAAAATTGAGTTCCATATCTATTAAAGTGCATGACCTTGTAAGCTATTCGCATTTTGCAAAGGTGGTTGTAAAATGGTGTAATATCCCCAATTTTGCAAGCATCGGAGTTCGGTGGATTTAGCCTATTCTTAGCCCTCATAGGCTAATATGTATGGTTAGAGGGTCTCTTTTGGAGCTTGGCTTGGCTTCGGATTGTCAGAACTTACCAGTTAGCTTTTGTTCGGGGTCATTCGGACATCATTTGCCTAACTTGCTATTTTTAGTAAGTTAGGTCATTCAGCGGAGCACCCCTGCTATTTTTAGTAGTACGGTTTGGTCATGGGCAAAGTCAATCACTTATTCTTTAGCCTCAGATGGTTCGTTAATCAGACATAAATTGAGAAAGATATTAATATTTTAATTTTCAAATTAAATATTAATTATTCAAGCTTATAATATAAAGTTATAATATTATTTAATATTATAACTTAAGTGATTTCTTGAAGGGTTCAACCAACATTGAAGGGGGTGACTTTTTAATTATAATTTATAATTAAAAGTGCGTTCGTGACTTTGGAAATATTAAAAGATAAAATTCAATTTTATTTAAATGATGCCTTTTTGAGAAAAGTCGACCCTCTTGAGAATATAAGTATTTTTCATTGTGAAGAAAGTTCAAATTATGTTATGAAATCGATTTTTGATCAAGTCTTCTTCCAGAGAACGAAGCCAAGGGTTTTAGTTGTCTACAGGCATTGGAGAACGAGCCATCTTCAGTGTTGCAGTTTAGAGGCTGTGAAATATCAGCTGATTTATTGCTTATCAGAGGGGTAGCTTCATTCAGAGGTTATCACAGAACTTATTTAGAGATTGCATCTTTAGGGTTTTTGGTTTGGAATTCATCTAGAAGGGTTCTTCATTTACAGGCACCATTTTCCAAGATCTGGACACATCTTTCAAGGGTTTTACAACCTGCTGCAAATACCAGGTTTTTACATCAATAATATTGTTGCTTTTTAAGTTGCATGTCATTAGATCTTATTTGTAATCATTCTAGAAGATTAATAAATAGTCTGGCATCAGGAGATTCAGTAGATTCCATCATTTCCAAAGTTGTATAATTTTATTTAAATTTATATGCAATTTCTTTCAAAATCGCACTTCAACGGTATATGCAAAAACGAGAAAAAATAATCAAAACAAGCAGTTTTCAGAATTAGGGAGAACAAGGGTTTCTACAGTGGTATCAGAGCTAAAAATTCTGCCAGCCTGTGAGGTTTTTATGAGTTATATGGACGGATTTCCAGAAGTCTGAGGACAAGATTGGAGGTATTATATAAAGGGTTTATTTTCAGAAATATTATACCCTTAGCCATTTTCAAAAACCTGAGCAAAAGACAAAGCCCCAGGTCAGCATTTGTCTCTATTCGATAACATACCAGAGAAAGTTCAGGCACATCGATTATGGAAATCGTGGCCACATAAGACAAGTAATATTTGTCTCTTGGCTAGAAAGGTCATTTGGCAGTGCATTGTTAATAGTTTGGATTAACAACTTTATCGGGCTGAGGGGAATCAAAGAGAAGACAAAGGTAGCTAGACGACGACTTGGACATATTGGACAAATTGTCTTTGCCAGATCAGCTGCTTGGATAAGACAAGCAAATAGATGAAACCGTGTTTTTCTTTTGGAGAATATTTTTCTGGGTGCAACATTTGAAGGGACTCGATTTCATGTGGATGTCATCTCTCCCTAAAGGAGCATCAATATTCTATTCAAAGCTTAGACACGTCACCAAAGGAAGATCACAATATCTGGAGATTCCCAACCTTCTGCCGTCTTTGATAAAGGAAATCATTTTATTTCTGCAACGAATTTTTTTTAAGGAAAGTTTGTCGGCATTCTTCAAGGCCAAATAAGACAAAATATATTGGAGCCGCTAATATTCTTGGAGTCGCGATTTTTTTTGAAGCCGCTGCAGACAAAACTAAGGAGCTCATCTGAGGATCAAGCAAATTGAAGGAGACAAATAAAAACATCAAAATTTGGAGGTGATCACACATAGGCAGATGCATAAGGAGAAACACATCTATAGTGATAGAACTGTCGGGTCCTGCTTACAATGATTAGAATAAGACAATTCTTAAGATGTCTTCAGTTGGAGAAAGAACCACAACAAAAAAGGAAGCTGCTCACAAGGCGTACAAGACAGAATCGCTTCCCATAGCATCGAATTCATATAAAATCAATTTACTTATTGGGCTTCTTGAGAAAAGAGACGCATATGTTATTGGTGTATAGAGGACGCAAGAATTTTACGGGAGCTGCTTGATAAAAATGAAATGTATTCATAAGGCTCGCTAAAGGACAAGAAGACAGATAAGACAAAATAGTTATTTGGCTTTATTTAAAAAAAAAAAAAAATTGGGTCCTACTTCAAAGAGAATACGATTTCTCTTCATATTGAAGGACATTTTATGATCAAAGCTCTATTGATCAAATCGCCATCTCAGCTAAGAAGGATCGAGTCTCATAAATCAAGTTGCTCAAAGGCAAATCATGGACTTTGGTAGAGTCTGAAAGGAGAATCATATAAGACAGAGTAGTTTATCCAAGACTTCTGACGAATTGGTCTTAGCTAGAAAAGCAATTGCCAGGAATCATATGAGATAAGGGAATTTAATACTGATAAATTTGGGCACTACAAAAAGTGACACATTTAGAGGAAAGTCGATGGCGTTGTCTTCATGTTATATTAATTCCAGTCTGGCGTCATAAATCAGTAGATCATACTAAAAGAGGTCACTGGCTTATTCTGGATACAATTCTTGGCTCCATTTTAGTCCATTCTTCTAGCTTTGGCATCTTAACAGGCTCTTCATCTCAAAATTATATTATTGCATAATATCTGCATTTTTTGTTATGCTGGTCTATAGATGTAAACACTGTCATTGCTGCTTATTGAATACTAGAATTTCATGGAATTAAGGCTTGCAATCTGATTGCATATGTGCTATTAGTATACAGAGTTTTAAGTCTACAGAGGACTGGAAACAATGGTGAATTATATTTGCATTCAATATCTGAAGTGAAAACTTACAAGGAAACTATTTGCCTAAACTCTTGAGGCAGAAAATCAGAGGTTTTTTTTTTATCAGTTTTGGCAAGTGGTAACGGTGGGATAGTGAAGAAGGTCATCAAGGCAAGTTGTAGTCCAGTAGATATAAATCAGTACAGTGTAATAGAACTGAATCAATTCAAGTCAGATCAATCTTGAAATTGGCTTGACAAGTGAAACTGTCAAACTAGAAAGAGAAAACATTTAATAGCTAACGGAGATTATATGGTAACTATTTGACAAAACTCCAAAAGGCAACAAGTGAAGAGTTTTTGAGTCAGAGTGGTCAAGGGACACTACAGTAAAATCAGCAGGGATCATTAAAGTAAAATTGACGGACTTGAGAAGAGAAAATTCCAAGTTATGGCTTCTAAATTTGCTGATGAGGTAATGGTTGCTTATGAGGAGTATAGAGCACTTCCAGATAAGATCAAAGAGCATTTAGACTTTGAACAATACATGGAGCATCGAACATATTATAACAAACAAAGAAGAAAACCAGGGAAATGCGAGCAACCAAGTGTTGAGAGCATGTTGAATGATATCCAGTGGAAACTTAAGCTTTCACAACGAAGATTAACTCATAGTTTGCAGTAGTATGAGGATTCCCTTTCAAGATGAACTTCATCACGAAGCAAAAATGAGAGAATCGGTGAAGTATCTAAAAGTATCTATGATGTGTTTGGGTTAAAAAGAGATAAGTCGGTAGAGAATGATATTCGATCTACAGGTGGACATGGGGTTGAAAATGAAATGGTGGTTGATAAGGAAATCCTACATCAAGAAAATAGTATGGTGGAGCCACAAAATGATGCTCACTACATTCCAGAAGTTGTAACCAGCATTGTTAACAATTCCGATTTACATAACAGCAGTAGAAAATTTTTGCATCAGCTTGAGACAACAATGACTTCACATGTGCAAAATTCTTCTATGGAGTTGCCACAAGAAGGTACTCAAGATTTGGGTACTAATGGTGTAGTATTTGATGTGGATTCATATCACGGTGAGTCTGATTTTCTAGATCAAACCTTAGAAAACAAGCTAGAAGGTTCCAATGTTGGCATAGAATCCCAAGATCATGAGTTGGATGGTGATATAGTTGCATTGGAAGTGGAAATGTGTGAAGATACTATCATATCAGCAGCTTCTACCTTATCAGTTGAGCCATCCTTTGAGGTACATAGCAGCAGTACCTTAGATGTTGAGGTGTGCATGGATGAAAGCACACATGATGTTGCTTATCATATAGTGAGTGATGACGAATCAGCCTCATATCATAGTGCAAATTGTGAACTGGATAACTTGTATGGGGGACATAAGCTACATAGTCCTCATCATTTGGTTGGGCAACTAAAGGTGAATGACAATATGATTGCCACAACCATTGAGCATTTTGATGTTGCTTGTCAGATGTTAGCTACCTATGGTTGGAGTACTCCTTTTATAGATGAGCACAGTGATAGTGGTTTTTCCCTTGCAGAGATACATGCACTTCGAGAAGCAATTGGGATGATGAAACAAAATTACCTAAAACTACTTGCAGATAGGGATTTTCTTCTCGAGTGGAATTGCATTTGTTATGATGCATTGAAGGGAAAAGAGGAGCAGGTCGATGAGCTCACTCATGAGCTTGAGGTGACTATGGATTCATTGAAGAGCAGTCAATTGGCCCTTCAAGAGTCATAGTCATAGTTGGAGGAGCTTACCGTGGAGTTGAGTTTGGCACAGTCTACACCAGCTACAGATACAATATAGTTATATATAGAGGCAATTGATGAGGATCTTATATCCACAGGTTGTAGTGAGGATGTGGTTACATCTATCACAGATATTGGTGCAGTTAATTCAAATGGGATGAGTGTTTTCGTTGAGAGCTCTTGTGATGAGATAGTTTATTTTTCTGAGAGTGGTGTGACAGATCACGTCACTACTCCATCATCGTCACAGGAGATATGTAGGGCATCATCCAATAAGGAGATTTGTACTTATGCTGATTTGTTTCCCCAAGACTATGATGGTCAGCCATTGATAGACGTGGGAGCATTTTATCTTGATTGCATAGTGAGGAGTGTTCATCACTTCTCCTTTAGTCCACACATAGAGGATTTGATGATGCATCAGTGTGGTTTGGCTCCTAAGTTATATCATCCGTTGTGGGATGGGTATTCACCATCTTCAGAAGATGGGATTAGCAGCTGTAAGTGCCAGACTCAGCGGTTTTTGGGGGATTACTTGCAGGGACAACTGCCAGTTTTACATGATGTTGATATGTATGCAATAGGGTTTGCTACTTCTTGGTCACAAGGTTTTATTTTGGGTACATGGTTACAAGATGACTATGGTGTTAGTTGGCATGATGGCTTGGTTAGTTATCACATCCACGAGGGTTTAGCAGAGGACAGGGAGAGATTCAGTGTAGCAGATGCTTCTAGAAGTTCTTATCTCCGCATGACAGATGGATGTGAATTCAGATTGTATTGGGATCCAGGTGGTGACAGTTTTGGCACCGAGTATTGGATGGGTCCCATTGGGTTACTTCACCACTCACAACATGGTGAAGTTGGAGGCAGTAGAGTGCAGTGGCAGCCTGAGGATGATAGACACGACAAACTTTCACTCTGGGTTCGGGATCTAGGGATAGCTTGTGCAGTTGTGTTTTTATTGATGCTACAGGAGATAGTTAGAGATGTGTGGGACACTTTACAGTTCTTCTTTTGAGCCTTCTGAGGAGTTGGGTTTCTTTGTAGTAGAGATTGCTTGAGGACAAGCAATTTCAGGGAGGGCAGACTGTAATGTCCCCAATTTTGTGAGCATTAGAGTTCGGTGGATTTAGCCTATTCTTAGCCCTCGTAGGCTAATATGTATGGTTAGAGGGTCTCTTTTGGATCTTGGCTTGGCTTCAGATTGTCAGAACTTACTAGTTGGCTTTCATTCGGGGTCATTCGGACATCATTTGCTTGACTTGCTATTTTTAGTAAGTTAGGTCATTCAGTGGAGCACCCCTACTATTTTTAGCAGTATGGTTTGGTCATGTGCAAAGTCAATCACTTATTCTTCAGCCTCAAATGTTCGTTAATCGGACGTAAATTGAGAAAGATATTAATATTTTAATTGTTAAATTAAATATTAATTATTGAAGCTTATAATATAAAGTTATAATATTATTTAATATGATAACTTAAGTGATTTCTTGAAGGGTTCGACCAACATTGAAGGGGGCGACTTTTTAATTATAATTTATAATTAAAAGTGCGTTTGTGACTTTGGAATTATTAAAAGATAAAATTCAATTTTATTTAAATGATGCCTTTTTGAGAAAAGTCGACCCTCTTGAGAATATAAGTATTTTTCATTGTGAAGAAAGTTCATTATGTTATGAAATTGATTTTTGATCAAGTCTTCTTCCAGAGAACGAAGCCAAGGGTTTCAGTTGTCTACAAGCATTGGAGAACGAGCCATCTTCAGTGTTGCAGTTTAGAGGCTGTGAAATATCAGCTGATTTATTGCTTATCAAAGGGGTCGCTTCATTCAGAGGTTATCACAGAACTTATTCAGAGATTGCATCTTTAGGGTTTTTGGTTTGGAATTCATCTGGAAGGGTTCTTCATTTCTAGGCACCATTTTCCAAGATCTGGACACATTTTTCAAGGGTTTTACAACCTGCTGCAAATACCAGGTTTTTACATCAATAATATTGTTGCTTTTTAAGTTGCATGTCATTAGATCTTATTTGTAATCGTTCTAGAAGATTAATAAATAGTTTGGCATCAGGAGATTCAGTAGATTCCATCATTTCCAAAGTTGTATTATTTTATTTAAATTTATATGCAATTTATTTCAAAATCGCACTTCAACGGTATATGCAAAAACAAGAAAAAACAATCAAAACAAGCAAGTTTTAGAATTAGAGAGAACAGGGGTTTCTACAAATGGCAAGCTCAGAAGGAATTAAAATCAAGCTCATAATGGTTTACTACTTGGCCTCTATTCGTGGGTGATGCGTGGTCAATTTAAATATAGACTTGAGTGTCTTCTACATTCTGGTGGTCTTTTTGGCAAGTGTGATTTCTATTTGAAAGGAGAATACTATGGTTTTTCTTGTTCACATTATGCTTTGTGTTCCAGAAAAATGTTCCTTCTGGGTGTTTCTAGTATTGCACTTTAATAAGGTATTGATGTTAAAAGTTTCAGTGTTGAGGGTTTAATATTTCTGCTTGCATGTACACTCTATTAAGGTACCTAATATATAAGTTTCAGCTTGAGGGTATTTTGATTCCAAGTTTTTGTACTCTTTCAAGCAACTTGGTGTTTTAGTTTCAGCTCAATGGGAATGTGTTTGAGGGAGTCTTCTGGGTAGTTTTGCTATTCAATTCAATTTCTAGGTAGTGTGTTGAACAAGGGGCATTTTTGTTTCTTGAAAATTTTGTTGCACTCACCTCCAGTTTTAACTACATTCACTTCAACTTTATTTGCATAACAGATCATGAAGTTAATGCCAAGAAATTATAGAGCTTCATTTCCCATACAAGAATGGGAGTTTCCATTCCCCAAAGGATTGGAAAGAGAACATTTGTCACATATTTTCAAAACTGATTGCTTACCTTTGTATAAGTGTTTGAAAACATTGATAGGAGATGGCATCTTACATCCTTCACCTCAGAGATTGATATTTCCTTCAAATCTGGTGTCAATGTTTGTTTCAAATGTACTTGATTTAAATACAAACTATCAAGATATGATTAAACTTGCAAATGTAGTCATCTAGGAAGTGTTCTTGCAAGATAATGCTCTACTTAAGAGCATACATAAGTATAATTTTTGAAAAGGTGAAGCATATGTGGGTGGGATATTTCCTAGACACTACTTACATCACAAGCTTTGCTACAAAAATATATACATTGCTATGAAAACATCACTAGAGTATGATTAATCAAGCCACATGTACAGAGTGTTTGCTCGCCATCATTTTGAAGTGGGGGACGATATGGAGAGAAGCTTCAAAGCAAAATATCATGCTCTATCATTTCTCCTAACACATCATTGCCACCAAGTAGATAGTGACAAGAAACATATTGCAAAACAAAAGAAAGTGGTGGAATCTATAGAATCACAAGCCGAGCAAAGTAATCTGAGTGCACAACAAAATAGGCCACTTCCACAAATCCCTGACATGAACATTACAACTAATTTTCAATCAACTCTGCCAGCACATTAGAGTATGCACAAAGGATAAAAGATGGAAATTTCATTTGTAGGAAATTCCTGACAACAAAATTATCCTGCATATATGTTATTAAATAGAAGCATATATTCAACATATATTCAATTGTTTTTTGTATCAAACAAGCTGACATTTTCTAGGATTTCCATATCACACCAGTGAGTCTTGACAAGCTGAAATTTTGTGTCTATTGCATATATGATGGACTTGAAAGTATATTTTTAGTCATGAACAATGTTATTGTAGCCTTTTATATTATTATATAAATACAATTAGTCGGCTTATAGCCTTTTAATTTTTTGTTTTAAAATAATATGAGTCCAATATTACATAAATTCTTACATTACAATTACTTCATGACTTCAATCAAGTCACCTAAGGGGTAGGATGGGATAAGGTGGTCTCAAACCACATAGAGCTCATGAATAAATCATAATATAACATCAATATGTCTCACACAACCAAAGACCATCATATAATAATCACCATGTCACATGTCTCACACAACCTGGGACAATCATATAGTAATTGAATCATCAATGATTAATGAGCTATAGAAGGATGGAACATTTAAGTCTATCCTCAATTCTCTAGGGTAGGTGAAAATCATGGGTTAGGTTGGCACTATGAACAAACAAATGTGGCTCTTATGTGTGGGGGAGTAGATCATAGTATATGCCCATAGAAAGTTACAATGTCTCTACATAGATCCTTTATTAGGATTAGGGTCCAACACCCTAAGCTCATAATATTCCAATGCATGGAAATGTGTCCCTTAACCCCATTTTTCACACTAGTTGGCATCTTAATCTCGAAAGGGGGTGATCCTAAAATAGTCCAGTTTACAATTTTTGGCCAAACTAGACACTAAAATAATTTTTTTTAACTAAATCTTCACTTTCAGACACCTATAGTGGCTGAACCATGAGGAATTTGAAGATGATGCAAACTAGAGTTTCATGAAATTTTGTATGTAGATTCTAAATATATTTTTTTCAAATTTTTTGGAATCAAATTGCACCTTTTTTCCATCTCCCTCAAAAACTAGTTTTTTCATAAAACAACATTTTTAAAAAGTGACGCTCACCGTATAACGCATAACTTTTTTTTCTTGAAGGATAAAATTCTAATTCTTTCGAATTTAGATTTGTAACTTTGATATATAGTGCTTCTAGTTGGTTAGATAGTTTTTTATTGAATATTTTTTCTTTAATCAAGTTTCGAAGTGAAACCAATTACAATTTAGACATAGTGCGACCGTATAACGCGTAACTTTTTTTGTATGTGTCAAAATTAAATTTTTTTTTTTGTTGGATCAAGGACTCCAATATCTAGTGCCCTCATATTTTTCAACTTTTTTTATTGATAATCTTCTATTTTTCCACATGCACAAAACATAGAGCTTGATTTTTGGTGAAAAACCTACATTCACAAGAAATTAAAAAATAAATATAATAATAAAATTAAATTTAATTAAAATTATATTGATTTGGAAGCTTATAATAAGGAATACATACAAAAAAATAAATTTTAAATGAATTCATTTGATCCCCCAAAAGGTAAATCAAAACTGGTTTTTTATCAACATTTTGATAGGTGTAAAGGAGACTCCATTATAGGTATGGTTTAAAACTAGCAGGTTCTATCAAGGGGGATTGGTCTAAGGTGGTTTGATAAAACCATATTCAATTGGAATCTTGTAAATGGAACTTTTCAAGGCTTAAATCATTATATTTTCTAAAAATATGTGATTTCAGCAAAAATCAAGATCTCCCAAAAAGTGTAAACCACTATTGTGGCAACACCCAAGGGAGCCATACACTAGGGTTACACATTTAATATATATACAAGACTCACAGAAGAGAATACATCATATTACATTTAGAAGGTACACATCCACACATTTCTTGTTTACACCATTTCATAACTAGTTAACTTATACACAACATTATGAAGGGTATTTATCTAGTTCATTCCTAACATCCCCTCACCGTTATCCCAAGTACAATACCCGGTATCTCATACTTGTGAGCACAACACATTTACTGATTTCCACATACAGTAAGATCACTACAAAGAATATTATCACTCCATTCCATATGAGTCAAACATGGACAACATACACCTCTTACAACTAGATTTTTCCACAACATTTGCCACAATACATAATCATAAGCACTATTATGGGGCATTTACCTCCATGGAGAATATAAAATAATTTTAGTTTCAAATTTTCACCTTTTAAAGCAACAAGGATCATTTCATTAATTATATTTAAACAAAAAATTGTTTTATTCTACCCAGTGGCCTACAGAAGCTTGATAAGGCAACTTCTCAACAATGCTACCAAATACTGAACACAACAATTTGTCCAAACATTCAAATTCATTAATTTTTTTTCACAATACATGGCTAAATCTTTCATACAAGATAACATTCATCATAGGTCCACTCGAAAATAAATTTCTCATTTAATGAAACATATGCTCCTTAAGGTTTTAAATTAAATGCATAAACCAACATTATCTACATTATTCATTCAAAACTTTTCACTTGTTCCGTAACCTTCTTGTAGCGACTAACATAACATTAACTAATTAGGACCCAAACATTTTTTAAGAGTTCCCAGTGTAGAAACTTGCGCTCTAATACCAAATATCATAAGTAATATTGTGCTAAAAGTAATATTGTATATTACTTAATTTAATTTGTATTCTTTGTGTGTCAAAAAGAGGGCATGACATTTGGTATCAAAGCATAGGTTTCCACACTAGGAACTCTTGAAAAATGTTTGGGTCCTAATTAGTTAATGTTATGTTAGTCGCTACAAGAAGGTTAGGGAAGAAGTGAAACTTTTTGAATGAATAATGTAGATAATGTCATTTTATGCATTTAATTTAAAACTTTAAGGAGCATACGTTTGATTAAATGAGAAATTTATTTTGGGGTACACCTATGATGAATGCTATCTTGTATGAGAGATTTAGCCATGTATTGTGAAAATTTTTAATGAATTTAAATGTTCGGAAAAAATTTCGTGTTGAGTATTTTGTAGCCTTGTTGAGAAGGTGCCTTATCAAGCTTGTGTATGCCATTGGGTAGAATAGAAAAATTTGTTGTTTAAATATGAGTAAGGAGATGATCCTTATTGCTTTAAAAGGTGAAATTTTAAAATATAGTTATTTTGTATTCTCCATGGATGTGAATACCCCATAATAGTGTTTATGACTATGTATTGTGGAAAATGTTGTGGACACATCTAGTTGTATGAGTAGGTGTATGTTGTGCATGTTTGACTCATGGAATGGAGTGATAAAATTCTTGGTAGTGATCTGACTATATGTGGAAACCAATAAATGTGTTGTGCTCCCAAGTATGAGATACTGAGCATGCTACTTGGAATAAGGGTGAGGGGATGTTAGGAATGAACCCAATATATACCCTTCGTAATGTTGTGTATAAGTTAACTAGTTATGAAATGGTGTAAACAAGAAATGTGTGGATGTGTACCTTCTAAATGGAATGTGATGTATTCTCTTGTGTGAGTCATGTACATATATGTTAAATGTGTACCCCTAGCATATGGCTACCCTTCGGGATTGAGATTCTAGCTAGCATAAACAAGGGGTTGAGGGACACATGTCCATCCATTGGAAAATTAAGAACTTAGGGTGTTGGACCCTAATATTGATAAAGAATCTATGTTTAGACATAATTTTCTATGGACATCGACTGTGATTTACTCCCCCACATATGAGAGCCACATTTTTTTGTTCATAGTGCAAACCTACCCCATGAGTTTGACCTACCCTAGTGGATTGAGGATAGACCTAAGTGTGCCCTTGTTCTACAAAACATCTATCATTGATGATTTAGTTACTATATGATTGTCCTTGGTTGTGTGGGACATGTGATATGGTGATTGTTACACGATGGTCTTTAGTTGCATGAGACATATTGATGTTATTTTATGATTTATTCATGAGATCTATGTGGTTTGAGACCACCTTATCTCCTCCCCCTTAGGTGACTTGATTGAAGTCACGAAGTAATCATGATGTAAAAATTTATGTAATGTTGGAATCATATTTGTGATTGTTAATATGATTATATTTGATTGATGAAGCCAACATTTTTGGAATTCTCTAAGTTATTAGTTAAAAACATTGTGGAATTGTCCCTTTTTGCATCAAGGACTAGTTATTGAGAATTTTTCCTTCAAATTTTGAGTTGTTGATTGGTAGCCACCATTGAGAATTTTATCTTTCTTTATAAATTTGAATTGTTGCTTTATTTGAAGTTTGAAATTTCTTATTTTGAGGCTTTATCAATTTTATGTTGCTAATGGTATATGTGTAGTAATGTGGAATATGTTGTACTTTCATACTCATGTGGAGTCACTGATAGGTTGTATAGGGGGAGTAGATGGCCTGCAAATTTATTGTGAAAGGGTAAATGAAATTTGTATGGGATGGTTGCTATCCATTTCCCCTTGATTTATCAGATATCTCTATGCAAAGGTTCCTCAAGGAGGACCTAATGGTAATTATTTATGTGATATATATTCTTAGAGGAGAATTTTTGGCACCAGGAATCATCATCCCTTTATGTGAGCCTTGTGTTGAGAGTCAAGCAAGTCCCTTTTTGTGGTAAATTGTGTGTTAGTTATGTCATGTTGTTGTGCAAATGAGAAAACAAGAGTAAGCGAATAATAGTTAAAGAGAAAAAGCTAATGACATAATTTGGTATAAACAATCCATTTTCATCATAATATTTTTCAATATCAAGTCTTCTTTTGTGAAGCATGATTTTTATTTTTTATTAGTGATTATTTAGAAGAGTAGGACATACTGACAAATGGTGAAATTATGCTTCCTAACTATGGCCTAATCCTTGGCTGCAAAAGATATGGATATCACCCTAAAACCTTAGTTTTGATCTTCTAATATTTCAAAGAACTGAGCAAGACCAAATCTATGCATGGAATTGATTCACAGATGGTAACTAAGCTTGTAATTCCTAAGGACTTATTGTAAATTTGGTATACTATTCATTCATAAGGAATTTCTTCAAGGAGAATATGTTTAAATGATTAAATCCATGTTGATAGCATTGGTTGTAAACTAATAAATAACAATCGAATAATCATATGCAATAAATTGTAGTGAGTTTTAAAGGTTATGTTTTATATTTGATACTTTCCTAAGTCTTATGTTTCAATAGTTACAAATTCAAGATATTTGATGGAGAAAATAATACCACATTTTTGTCTCAGTAGTTATTAGAGAATGTATGATACTAATATAAGTGCACATGGGACATTGTTGGATTATATAGAATGATATTTAGGAGATTGAATATGTTCTAGAGGACATTCAAAGGTACCCAAAGAAACTAGAAGTAATTATGATTTTTTCTATGTTATCATAGTCCATGGTGTTTGGTTGTAGTGTAGGAAATCATGTATGCATTCAAGAGAGTTTAGTCAATGGTTATTTGTCCAATTGTGTGTGGAAATATATGATCATATGTGGGGATTCTCCATATAAACAATACTTTTTTTAGAATCATTTATAGTATTTAGTGTCATGATATATTAAAATTATGGTTTTGTGACTACGGTATTCCATATGGTAGTTACGTAGTTGAGATAATTGAAATTCCATAAGAACATCTTAGTGGCTATATATACTTTATTGTATATATGGAATATGTTGGATGATGGTTGATTCATTATGTCTTGAATTTGTGATAGATTTTTTTGAGGATGTGAACTATAATCCATAGATTGACTAAATTGACAAGAGAGATTATTCATATATAGAAATTATTTTCAATTGATATAATTATGATTTTCCTTTTTCTCATGGCTTTTGTATCAGGGTTTTCCAAATATATTTGTGTGTATCATATTCATGTGATGTGTGCACTTTTATCAAATCATTTTTGTTCTTCAATATTACTAAATTAGAGTGCAAAAAAATATAATTACTTTTTTGTCACATAATATTGAAGTTTTTCACTATCCCAATCCATTGGTCAACTATAATAGGCATTAAAAACCTAAAATTTTGTATTAGGATTTAATTTATTGGGAAAATCCATTTTATTTGGTGTCACAACCATACATTCAAAAGGTGAAACCATTAAGGGACTATAGTTTTGAAGCCTTGGAGAAAAGGTTTATTGGAGTGCATGCATACTTGGAGAAAAGGTTTATTGGAGTGCATGCATACTTGGTTTTAGTGCTAGACCACTTGAAGGATCTTGTGAAATTTTATAGCACATATTTTGTTACATGGTAAGAATGTTAAGATATTAAATTGATAAAAAAATTCAAGTTATGAAAGTTGAAGGTATAATGTATACTAGTAGAGATAGACCAATGTGCAATGGTGTAGACACTGAAAAATGTCCTGATGGATCACATTGGCTAACTAATATCATATCCTCTTTAAACCCATTTTCTTTTCATTTAGTTGATTAAACTATCCTAACTATTTAATTAATTGCATCATTTTCATCCATTAACCTAATTAATTTAATCAGGTTAATTCATCCCTTTTCATGCTAACATTTCATCTCATTAAATTAAATACATTAAAAATGTTTAATTTAACTCCCTAAGTCATCTTATTTAATTAAATAAGCCTAATTTATTTAATTAAATATCAATTCACCTTTCTCCCATTTATTAAATCATTTAATTTAATAAATATTTCTTTAATTCTTCAAATCCCCTAATTGCGTGATTAAATCTTGTTTAATTAGAAATTAAACTATATTTCCTCTAAGAAAAGGGAATATTCCCATGGAATATTCCTTATCCCTTTTTTGCACAATTAAAACTTTATTTTAATTTGAAAAATTTCCTTTATCCTCACCCATGGGAATATTCTAAAGAATATTCTTATTCCTCCATCATTTGAAAAAGGGATATTTTCACTTGGCTTCTTAAGCTAGTTTTAACCTTCAACCTTTTGAAAAAGACACCTTTGACCTATGTGAGGAGGTCAAAAGTGTGTTTGTTAGAGGCAAGTGTGAGCCCTTGATTAGAATCTCATTAACAGATGAGAATCCATGATCCATGCCTCTCATCTCCTTCATCTTGGACAATTGATTAATATTTTTTATCTCAACCCTTCATTCCTCATTTGTTTTCTTATAAATAAATCACTATTTGGAGATAAATGGATCCATCTTTTTTAGAGAAAACTTATGCTATTGAAACTCATACATCCATCTTTTTTTAGAGTAAACTTGTGTTGTTGAAACTCATACATCCATCTTCTAGAGCAAAGTCATGATGTTGAATTGACTTGCATCCATAATCTCATATTTACTCACATTTTAGCTTATTTTAGTTAGTTTTAATTGCATAATAGCTTAGAGCATCCATTAATGGCTTCCATGCATTCATCTTAGCTTGCATATGAATTAGGGTTTTCATCTTTTAGCATAGTTTTAGCTTAGATTAGCTTAGCAATAGCATAATCAATGCATTCTTAGCATAAAATCATGGTAACTTAGCTTGCATCATGTTTATTTTTAGCATAAACTAGGTTTTCATACATCAATCACAATGGTTTAATTGATTCTCTTTCATAGAATCGACTGAAATAGGCTCACTGATCACGAGATTGGGAAAGGGTCATCGTTTAACATCAACATTGTAATGCCCCATCGCGCAAACCCTAATAGATTCAAAAATAATCTCGAGAGAAAACAATTACATAAAACAACACCATATAAAACATTTCCAATACACAATAATTTCATCAAATAAATAAATCAATTACTCGAGAAAACTCCATTTAATTTAAAACACATAATTTATCTCTAATTTCCTCGATTACATTATAACATTGCAACTTGTAAAATTATATCCTTAATACATAATCACAACATATAAAATTCCTTTATATATATATATACATATATAAAAATTTATGCATTACAAAATCACATTATAAAAATAATAAATAACTACTGTAAAAATCACAGCAGAGTATATATATATATATATATATAATCAACATATAATACGAAATTAAATGAACACATTCCAATTTAAAAAAAAACATTTAATAAGATTTTCACCCCCACAGTCTGTGGTACTGCGTACCACCACAGCTTGTTGTACGCGTACCACGGGGTGGGCAGGCTGTAGCCCCACATGGCTGCGTACAACAGCCCTCGACTATTGTGTGCAACTGGTGGTGTTGCATACAACCATAGTGGGGGTTGGGGGTGGTACGACCATCGCCGACCACTCCCCCCCTAACAAAATTATTTTTTTTTTAATTTTTAATTATATATATATATATTTTATTATAATCTCTTTGTCCATCCCAGGCATGGAAAACAAAAAATGCATGATTATAAATTTTTAATTTATATTTTGTTCTTTTCTTAAAAAATGAGATCAAACACAACACACTACATTTATTTATATATATATATATTTATAAGAAAGAACATAATATAATATATATATATATATATATATATTTCTAATTATATATATATATATATATATATATATATATATATATATATATATATATATATATATATATATATATATATATATATATATATATATATATATATATATATATATATAACAAGAGATTCAAACAGATTGTATAAATAAATTGGTTTTTGTCAGACCCAAGATAAATCTGGGCATATAAATTCAACTCATAATAAAAATGATTTTCTTATCAAAACAATAATTTCACCACTAAATTTTATTGAAGAATTTCAGAAGGTTTCACCATAGTTTTCTATAGAAAAGTTCAAAGGTTTATTACAAACAAATTTCAATCACAAAACCCTCTTTCAAAAATAATAGAGAAATTGATTTTCAAACATGGAAGACAAGATTTTGTTTACAGAACAATAAATCAAAAGAAAATAATAATTTTAAAAGAACCTAGAGTCCTTTGTTTGAAGACGAATCCAACACAATAGCCTTCTTCCTTTTTTAAAGTAGAATCCCCTCTGTAGCTTCTTCTCAATTTCCTTCCTTCAACTAACTTCTGAATCAATCATTTCTTCTTTTCTTACAGAGCAATTTTTACAAAGAAGCACAAAACCTATCTTTTTCTTCTTTTTAGACAAAAATAGAAAACCATTGTGTGCATGAAAAACTCCCTCACAATAAATAAATAAAATAAAATAAATAAAGCTCTTCTTCTTTTTCCTCAAAAATCCTCAACATTCATTGGTTCTTTTCTTGCTTTTAAAAGCACACTTATCTCGCGGATTTTATTTAAAATTCAATATTTTCACATGATATTATTCTCACAAGATATTCTCTTCTGATTTTCTAATTTTAATATCTTGAAAAAGATAATATATAATTATCACCCACATTATTTATTTAAATTAATTACTTACACCTTTTAATTAATTAAATAATTTTTAATTTACAATATTTAAATTCCAAATGGCAATTACACTCAATTAATCATATCCACAAAATATCATTAATTTATCCCATATAAAATAAAGATAAATTAAATGACAACTAACCACAATAAAATAAATAAACAACCACAATACTGAGACAAAGAAAAAGCCAAAACCAAGGCACAACAAGACTCACAACGAAGTAACAGACTTGGGATGGGAACACTTCCTTATCAACTCCATTTTTCAACATCATACCCATTGGGTTAATTTAATGCTCGCCCTGTGCTGTCAAAACAGGTGGAATCGAGACTTTATTCCTCAAAATCCTGCATACAAACAAACGTCAAGTGACATGTAAATCTGCATTGCAAACACACCATGAAAGGAAATTGCGGGGTAGCAGGGAGCTCGCAAGCGAGGGATGCTACTTCGTCCTTTCACCAAGACTCACTAACAACCACATAAGAAAACATAGAATCATAGAATTACAACATCGACATATATTATATTACATAAAACCATAGCATAACCAAATAATCTAACCACGACATAATGTATCATAAATCATCATAATAATGTCAAGTGTAGCAAACCAACCAAGTCGGTGAACTAATCACCATCACAAACTAGTATCAAACCAACACATAAGAGTATCAAAGTGTATCAAAGAGTATCAACAACATGGGGGTATTACAAACACGACACCAATTCCAAAAGGGGATAAGTTTCAAAAGGGTTAGATTAGGAATTTAACTATTTTTTGTATAGTTTGTAGCTTTCATTTTCAATTAAATGATTAGTTTAATTTTCCAATTTGAATGATCTTGTTTGTAGATTTGGATTTGTTCTAAAAATTTATGCTTCTATTCATCATGATTCAAGCGTAATCAACCCTCATTGACATTTCCCTGTCTCACATTCTGGCGCTAGAAGGAGGGAAAACCATTAATCTAACTATTTTTTAGATTGAATTCAATTTTATATTATTTTGCATAACAAGGTGACGCCCAAACTATAAATAGTGACACTATTTCAATAATGTCACCATATAGCGACACCCTAGCAATTTGAAATCCTGACATTGAATTAATTCTCTGACGCTAATTTAAATATGGTGACACATATTTAATTTGGAGGTATCGAAAAGTTTAAATGGCGATGCTTAGATTCACTAGTCTGACGCTTTCAAATTTCAAAATTTGACTCTACCATTAGCAGTGATGTCGAGAAAAATATTGACGCTATCATGCTCACTATTTATGCTATAGAGCAATGCCTATCCTTCAAACTGTGACGCTATCATTTTCAGCGATGCCCAGCCAAGGTAAGAAATTTTATGCTTTTTTATTTCCACATGTGACTTAATTTCCTAGGTTTATCTAATCAATGATGCATGTATGATTGTGTTTTGGTTGTTAGGTTAACAAGGTTTTGCAGGTTTTAAAGACATGGAGCGAAAGTGAAGAAAGTCTTTTCTATCTTGCATTCTATAATTGTAACAACTGTTTAATGATTTGGGGAAAAATTATAACCCAATTTCATGATTTCTACTTTATGCTTTAGGAAACACACTAGAGTTCAATTGGGTTTAAAATGAGTGCTCAAAGTTGGATAAAATTGAACAAGGAAACTTTGTTTTTCAATTGGTGCTTAAAAAGAACCCATCATTGCTTTGAGGCTTAAAACAAACTTGTGCTTTCATTGTCTTGTAATTTTCTTTACAATTTGTGTCATTCAAATGTGTATGCACTTCTCTCATGCTTCACGACGATCTTGAGAATCAATTTAAGCATTTTAGTGACATTGGTTGTCTAAAAATTTACCTACATCTTTCAATTGGGTTTAAAATTGAACAATCATGCTAGTGTGAGAAAGAGACATTGTGTATGTTCCCTCCTTGCACTTTACGTGAACTGGACAGTCAAACTACAAGTGTACTCCCTCACTTTTGTTACCTTTAGAGGGTCCTGCCTAAGAAAAATTTGAAGGTGACTCCAACCATCTTTTTACTGGGGTCGATATATAAATGGATAAGACTAAACTGTCAAGTCCTCATGGTATGTAGGCCTTAGCCATACAGTGTCTTTCAGAATAGGGTACTATTGTAAAAAGTATAAGAGCCCCTATTAGGATTGATTAAAGCCTTTAGTGGCTTGGTGGATGCTCACAAGGTACCATGTCCCCAATTACCCGAACTAAGAACCAATTCAAGTTTAGAAGCCAAAATCCTAAAATATTTTTTGGTGCAAGAACAGTCATTCTAAAGCTGGCCCACATTTTTACTATTCAATTGTAGAAATAGAAAAATTTCTTTTAATCTTTGGATTTTAAGGATTTTGAGATTTGGTGGTCCCAAGAAGTGTGTGTCGTGGAGGGGAGTTAGTGTTGCCAAATCTCTAACTATTCTCATTGTCTAGTGTTTCGAGAAATCTGAGTGGGGACTCAACAAATATGGCCATTTCTATCCTAGGATTGTAAATGATTGTGAGTTACTTTAACACTTTTCTTTATTTCAAAACGATACAAAAACAAACATTCACTATCTTTCTCAAAATTTCAAACACTTTGGCCTAAATATGGGTACCTCTTGAAAAAATCCTTGATAGTGTTGCTTGTCCTAAGGATTCTATCCTTAGAGATTTCTAAATATCTTGACTTATATCAAAATCCATGTTTTCCAAAGACAGCATAGGCAATTATGGCTTCAAGCTCATGATTCTCACAAAATGGACATTGTGAAAGTTGTGATGTTTTTGACATAAACATTTAGTTTGAAAACATAATCAAGACAAGTGTATGTGGTAAAAATAAATTCATTAATCCAAGATTAAATCAAATGAACACCCCACATTGATTTATGTTCAAATCATTGACTCACCCAAAACAAGGAAATTGAGACAAGAAAAACATTAGAAAAATCATTGAGTTCCATTATCCAAAGTCATTGAGTTTTATTATCAAAATCATTGGGTCCTGTTTCCAAAATCATTTGAGTCATATTTTACCAAAATCATTGAGTTCTTAGGGTTTCATCACTTTATAGGTATAACATTTTTCTCACTACCTTGGTTTTGCAAGAAAACAAAGGTTCACTCGAGGTCAACATTGGGTCAAACATTTCATCCATCCTTCATTAAATTTCATCCTTCACTTCACCTATCTTTGCAAAAAATTTGAATACACCAACACTTTATGACTTGAACATCTATCAAATCAACCCCTAACTTAGCTACTTTGTATGTTAAATGAATCATTTTCCATGCATTTAGCTAACTTGGTTATCATCTTTGAACTACTTCATCTTGAAGGTCATGAGTCTATCCTACAAATTTCAAAGTTCATAAACATCCTTTATCCAAACATCAAGCTCTTAAGTCAAAAGTGTTGTCCCAAAATTTTTACAAAGATCACTTTCCACACCATCCATATTTTCATCCCCCACCATCACAATTGCTCCCAAAATACTTTGAGCATCTCTTTTACCTAGATTTGAATCAACTAGAGAGTTCAAACATTACAAAACTCAACACACCTCTCCCATTGTTGTCCCACAATCTATGGTTACAACAAGATCACAACACAAGAGAATCATGGAGAAAAAAAAAGTCACATTCACCTCAAGTAATCCAAATCCTCAAGAATTTGATCCAAGAATTTGTAACACCCTGTCGTGTGAACCCCAAAGGACAACTAAACAATAATTACAACACAATTTTTTTTTATTTTTTTTTAAAGATAACATAACATACATGTAATACACATTAAGTCATATCATATATTTCATTTAAGCAGATTCATTAACATATACATCCCTTGGGGTACACGAGGAGTCATTACGAGACTGAGATCCACACAACGACAAAAAAGAATAAAATCCAAAGATATAATCCATAATAAATTAAACATTAACAAATATGAAAATCATTGATAAGAAACCATTTGAGTACATAAATACAACATATACATGATTAACTTAACACATTGAATATCAACTGCAAATAGCCACATAAGGTTTAATGTTACATTACAATTCAATATTCAAGAAGTACAATGATACAAAAGTGTTTCCGAACATAAATGGAAACCATACATAAGATAACATGATACAAATAAACTAATGAATACAAAGAATCATAACTGGCTACAACTTTGGAGTCGCTGCAACTGCACCAATCCGCACCTCTCGATCCTCGACTGGGGACCCAATAGGGTGCTTAGCACGTTCCACCCGACCATGTGAGTCCGAAGACCCACCCCCCGTGCTAAGAGCTGACAAGAAGAGTCCTCAACCAAGAACATCTAAACACGGAAACTACAAGACTCAACAACATACAAAAGTATCATAAAACTCAAGAATTACAAAGACATAATCCACAACATCCAAGAGTCATTAACACAACTTAAAATCATAAATCTCATCACATAAATCAAAGCAATGACCAATAACAAGTATCCAAAGGATGATCATGAAACACTTCCAAGTCAACTAAATTAATAAACATAATATAATTCCAAATGTAATTAAACAATAAAATAACATCATATCATAGTACCAAAAGAGTACAAGATCATAAGTCAAATATCAATGAGATCATACAAAACCACAAAGTACACCAAAGATGTATCAAGGCAATACTCCATAAATCAATATAAGTCCATTCAACCACAATCTAAACCAACTCCCACAACATACTTCCAGAGGAACACAATAAAGTAAACACATGGGCAACTAGGGGAGAGTGTCATCGCATAGTCCTACATGGGCTGTCCTGTGCTCTTCCTCCCAACTGGAGGCGCCGGTCCCATCTATGGCTATCCTGTACTCTTCCTCCCAACTGGAGGCGTCGGTCCATAGGGTGACTCATGCGGAGCCGTAGACCTCTCGTGGAGACGAGGTCACGACCTTGCCAACCACGGCCTTCTCAGCCTTCCATTAGTATGCGAAAGCACTAATGAAGACGAGGCATCCATTTTATTAATCTTGTAATGATATTACTACCCAACCCTCCTAAATTAATTATTAGGTTTTCACTTGTTTACTAACTCACTCGTGGGTTATCCTGAGCCCTTCCCCTTAAACGGGGCGCCAGCCCCCACGAGGAGCCACTCTCCCTAGAGACCCACCCACATAAAAACCAAGAAACCAAGGGTTGTACAACATAACAAGAATATTATATCACAACTGAGAAGCATGCGAGGCATTACCCATCTCACTATAAATACATAATCAAAGTCTCAACAATTCTCGTACAACCCTTTTAAAATCATGAAACCAAAGCACTTGCCAAATCAAGGGCACATAAAGAGAGAGAACATCAATTATCAATCATCTCAAGCCTCTGGAAGCCAAAAGGATGAAAACACACAAATGAGGGTAAAGTGAAGCAACATGAGTATTTCTCCAATAATTCCAACACAAGGATAAAATTCCTCAAATATGAGAGTAAATCAGAAAAGCCATAACAAGGAAAGATTCATCAAGACCCATCTATAAATTAACAATGGCATCACCTCAAAAAGAAAACGCAAAAGAAAATCAACCTTTAATTCACGAAATCACTTAATGAAACCAAAAGCCACCAACTAGGCATTCCATGGGAGACCTCAATTTTCTCCTCACAAGAACCCCCTTATGATGGTACGCAAATCACCTTCATAATAACAACAACATAGCAATGACAACAATAATTGCAAGGCCACCAGATCTATTTTCAATTCAAATATAATGAGTGAATACATTAAAATAAGATCAACCACCCCATCCAAACCACATAAACAACTTTGATACAAACTAAATCAGAAATCCAAGAAGATCAATCTCCCATAATTCATCAACAAAAATACCAGTTCCCAATTACATTGCAACACAAATTTAAATGACAAAGGATTCCTTAAATCAAAACTAACCTCCAAAGGCATTCACACCAACATGGAACCATCCAAAAACAATCCTTCAACAACAGAGTTAAAAGCATTCAACCAGGCATCCAAGGAACCAAATTTAAGAACACCTTAAATACCCAACCACACATCACTCCACCAAACACTCGCATAATAAACAACAACCAAAGATTCAAACAAGAGCAATATTTAATAACCAATCAATTAACAACCAGCACTAAATAACTTTACAACTTACCCATCTAAATTACTCAATTAACTAAAACAATTTATGATAACCATCACAGGTATTCTAAAAGACTTATCCATAAAGAGAGCTTACAATTCAACCATTTAATGAATATAAAGGAAGTCAATTTTAAAAAGATTAAAATCCATTTCACCAATAAACTATTCAATTCAAGAATACCCTAATCAATCACTAACCATGCCCATACATTTAAATTTCCCTTTGCATTTATCAACATAATTGAAAACTTCTTAATAATTGGGTATTTAACTCATTATCATTTCATAACTACTTATATCCAAAACATTATTTCCATTTTCCTTTCAACATACTAACTTAACACTCACTTCCAATATTTAAATTAATTGTGAAAACCACTTAAGATCAATTGTTTATACTTTAAAATGACAATAATAACAATACTCTAAATACTTAAACTACATATTAGAAATTACCACCTTAAAATCTTAAATCTATCTAAATAAATTTACACACAATAAAAACCTTTTTTAAAACCACTATATCTATATATATTTTAATTCTTTGAAAGTAGAAAGAGAATAAATCTTTTCTAAGAATTCAACAAATCTACAAGACTTAACTTCATAAATAAAATAACTTATTCAATTTTATATTAAATTCTATTTCCACCCTATACACATTTAAAAATAAGAATTAGACAATCAATGTTGATATATATATATATATATATTCATAAATTGCCCTTCTACTATATTATCCTATCAAATTTCACAATTTAACAAATTAATATGAATTCCTTTCTATTTCAAAATATTCACTCAAAACAAGAATTAAATAAATCAATGCTGCCATATATTCATAAATTGAATTTTCTACTAACTTATCTTCTTATAGTTGGTAATTTAATAAATCAATAACAAAAAACAGATTTCTTTCTATCTTATTATTATTTTCATTTTAAACAGATTCTGTTTTATTTAAAAAAAAGAAACAGAATGTTTTATTTTGACAAAATTAAATAATCAGTGGAATCTGAATAAATAACTTTAATAAATATATATATACAAATAATTTCAAAACAAATATAATACAGCAGAAACTTGAATCTTAATTAAATTTTTCTTTTGATGCTATTTTTACATTTATATATATATGTGTATATATATATATATATATATCGGATATATATATATATACATATATATATTGCATATAAAAATATTTTGAATACAGAAAAATAAATTTCAATTGTACAATTTACTGTTTCAATATAAATATATTTAAACACATAATATATTTGTAAAATTTATCTACAAATGGAAATTTACACAACCTTGAATTCACAGTCATGAGCTTATTCTTTTACTGGTTCACTATTATTTTCAACACAAAACTACAGTAACACTGTTCAATTCCAGAATCCCAACAAAATTTCACTTTAAATCAATAACAGTCCCACCCCAGTAAAGCTTTCCTGATTGAAAAACAGTCCAAAGCATTTCTAAAGATTCGAGAATTTTCTACAAGCATTAAATTTCAATTCAAGAGAAAATTTCATTCATAGCAAGGAATTCTTATTTCATTTGATGCTATAAAGAAAATAATTTAAAAGAAGAAGGAGAACCTGGCGTCCTACGCCTGTAGATAACTGTTGAAGCTTTATCCTTCTTGCTGATCCAATCCTTCCAGCAGCAGCTCGAAGATCCTCCCTCAAACATTAAATCTTAATCCTCACATGAATTCTCAGAAGAATTAAAGAACACAATACTATATCAGAAAGATGACTGCCAAATTCACCAAAATCTGTTCCCAAGAGAGTGCAACCCCCTTCCAAATCAAAATCCTCTAAATAAAATCTCACACCAAAGTCTCTTCCATTTCTTTTTCTAGCGAATGCCAAAAGTCACTTCTTTTTGAAAAATAAAATTCCAATCCATTCGAATCCACAAAAGATTGAGCTTTTTATTTATTTATTTATTTATCATTTCCACAATCAATTTAAATAAACACATGCATATTAAAATAATTAAAAACAACTATTTACAAAATTTTCTTCAAAACACCATTAATATTTTTGCAAACTACCACAACTTTTATTTATTTATTCTTCATATTCTCCAGCTCTCTTCGACTTCCAAATGCTCTATAGGTGAAGTTTCATTTTTGGCTTTAAAACACTTCAGCTTCCTATTTCCTTATCCATTTAAATTTCTTATTAAAATAATTATCTTTTCAAGACTATTTTGTTCATAATGATTATTAACTTCAACAATTTAAATCAATTTATCTAATAATATCACCTTTACTTATAACGAATTAGATTAATTTGATCATTTGTTCTAAATCATTTGATTTGATTTAATTGATTATTATTTTAATTTCTAATTTATATTTTAAATAACTTTGCAAATCACTTATGATTTAATTAATTATTTAAACATGATTACTAACATATTATATTTTTCACAAAATCAAATAACATAGTAATCAATGAAGCACACACAAATACTCACCAACAAGTTCAGAACAACGGACACGGACGGGTATTACAGAATTCATGTTACACCATCACAACAACCTTCATCTCCATCAGGACCATATGAGATAGAAGGCATCACAAACAACCCATTTGGACTTACTAGAGAAGAAATAATGGAACATCAAGCCTTCAAAAACATGGCTCCAATTTCCCCATATTTTGTTGTACAATCATTAACACAAGGCTTGACTTCATCTATGATTCAACCAACTCCATCCCTAGTGCCAAGTCAACCCTTAACATCTAGTCTTGCAACTTGACTAGGAACCAACTTTGGTCTCACTTCATGTCTAGGAACAAACACAACTTTGGGTATTCACAAAACAACCATTCCATTAACCACTAACCTTCCCCAAGACACAAGTTGGATACCAAGCTTTGGAAAACCACTTACATTCCATGATGCCAAAACAATCTTGATATTTTGAGCACAACCATATTCATCCATCATCACAAATACCTCAAGTATGCCTAATATTACACAAGATAATGTGAAACAAGTGCCTCAAATGGGAAAACAAGGGAAAGTTAACACTCACACAAATTCAACCCTTGACAAGTGATTCTAACAACCCCATCGACACATCGAAACAAGTGGTTACCCAAGCTACTCAATTTAATCCCCCATCCACATCAAACCCATCTATGATCAACCCAAATAAAAACAACACCTTGGTTATGAATCCCATCAACCAAGGTAATACCTTGGTCACAACTCAAATACAACAAGGGAACCTTTTTAATCAATGGACTCAAGGTCCTAGTATGTCATTACCATCGCAAAATCTAATGGCATCATCCTCATCATTTACCACGGTCCCCTTTACCATGAAAAATCAATTGGGACCTCAAACTTACATTCCTCCACCTCAATCCACTATCTTGGAAGGAATGCTAAACCAAGGGAACCTTCAACCTCTCATCAACAATCCACTTCCTGCTCAAAACATTAAACACCCAAAACCCATTGTAGATGTCTCAAAAATCAATCATTCCTACATTGCAAGCACATGCCTTAGCTTTACATCAAGCACAAAAGGTTTATCAACAAGCCATTCAACAATATCAACAACATCAAGCAACCTTAGTAGCAAAACAACAACATCAAGCAACCTTAGTAGCACAACAACAACATCAAGCAACCTTAGTAGCACAACAACATCAAGAAGCCTTAGTAGCACAACAACAACATCAAGCAACCTTAGTAGCACATCAACAACATCAAGAAACCTTAGTAGCACAATGAAAATAGTAAGCCCAAAAAGCCACCTTAGTAGCACAACAAAAACAAGAAGATCAACAAGTTTCCTTAGTAGCACAACAACAAGCTCAACAAGCCGCCTTAGTAGTGAAACAACAATAGCAACAACAACAAGCCGCTTTAGTAGCACAACAACAACAAGAAGCTCAAAAAGCTACCTTAGCCTCACAACAACAAACTCAATAATAACTATCGCTTACTCAGTAGTATGTGCAACAATAGTAATTGATCATGCAATAACAAGGTTCCTACTACAACCCTCAATCGAACATCATCAATACAAACACGTTAGGAACATATACATCAATACCCCAATCACCTTCATAGAATCTCACACCACGATCATATAAGAATCCCACATACAACCCATTTGTCATCCCACCATATGTTCCTCCACACAACCCACAAGATGATCTAGCATCACAACTTAAGGTGTTGTCACAAGAAATGTAGGATTTTTAGATGGGAAATACAAAGAAGCCTCATACACAAAATCTATGTCCATATCTATTTTATTGAAACATCACAATGGTACCATTCCCTCTAGGCTTTGAAATCCCAAAATTCAGTAAATACAAAGGGAGGGGAAATCCTATAGAACACGTCAAAGAGATTAATGTCATGTGTATGGAGGTTGCTTATAATGTTTCCTATTTGATGCGCCTTTTCCCATGAAGTTTAACAGGTCCTGCGATGGATTGGTTTTCTCAATTTCCTCTAGGTATTAAAAATTTCCAAGAAATCACTAATAAATTCATCTATCACTTCTCCTTCAATCTTGGCATGTATGTAAGCCTAGAAGAGTTGTACACTCTTAGACAAAACAAATGATAATCTTTCACTAATTTCTTGAAATGGTGGAGACAAAGAGCTAGTAAACGCAAGTGGCCACTTCCCGATGAACAACAAGTGGGCATTATCATATCAAATCTAGATCCAAATCTATCATTCCATTTGAAAATTCAATGCATCACATCTTATCACAAGCTTGTCCCTAGAGCCCTTAACATCGAGAGAGCTCTAAACTCATAGGGAAACACAAAAGTATATACAGACAACCTCCCATCCACTAATTTTAATGACAAGCCCCACTATTGGGCCAAAAACAAGAATGTTACTAGTGATGGTGTTGTTGATGCAAAGGTGGTCTTAACTACTCCTAGACAAGGAAACACCCAACCCATGAACACACAAAAACTATACATGCAACCACCAAACAGTCAAACAAAAATCAACCCTGCAAACATTCAATGTGGAAAATAGAGAACAAACAATGCTCCTAAGTGATAATTCACTCCCTTATGGGAACCTATGGAAGACATGTTGAAGAGGTTGATACAGTATAACCTTGTACACTCCCAAATTTCTCAAACTATCAAGATCCACAAATCAAACCTTGTAGCTATAGAGAAGATCACTTTTGTGAATTTCACCCGTATAAAGGTCATAACATACAAAAAAAATTAGGCTCAAACATCTAATAGAGGATCTTATTGAACAAAGAGACATTGAGGTCGACCAAAAATTTGGGAATGAAATTCTGAAAATTTACACATACCCTATGCCTAATCATGGAAAAACAAAAGATTTGAAAAAGGAATCAACTTGAAACAATACCCAGGATACCATGTTGGGACATGTTTAGGTTGTTTATGAGGAATTAGACATGTATCAATATACTATTTTAAAAAAAAGTCCAAACCCATCAATATTGTTTGGCACTATTTTATATCATAATGACATCAAGTGGATATCAGACTGTGATATCTCTCCCACATATGACTCAATGATTGGGCATGTTGAAGAAGTTCCAAATGAGCCAGAAATATCCCTTATTGCACCCATACCCACAAAATGTTGTGAAGAGTCTTTTACCAATAATATATCATCCACCCAAGGATCATGTCAAGAGGAGGCGCTTGAGGATGATGAAATTTATTCTGAATCGAGTCAAGATCAAGAAATCCTATCCCCAAAGTTTCACAAAGAACTAAGGGACATCTTCCAAACCATTTTAGACTCGAAAGATATCCTTGATATCACTCTTGAGATGTTTCTTTCAAATGAACATATAGGCGTTCTTCATCCAAAACTCATTGAGTCTCCCACTCTCAATATTCCTACATGAGAGCAAGCAGTAGTCAAGATTATTGATTCTTACAGTGATTGTGCATCATAAACATCTTCTGAATCAGTGCCAACATATTTTGAAATAGCATCAAAAGATAATGATTTCATAGAATCATATAAAATAGTTCATGAGCGAGCAATGGTCAAGAATATCAATTCTTACAGTGATTGTGCATCATCAACATCTTTTGAGATAGCATCAACATTTTTGAAGCAGTATCAATAGAGAATGATGTCATGGAACCAGAGAAAATAGTTCATATTATTGAATAGCAGGCACCCATAGTAATATCATGTGTTCATGACAAGTCCTATTTAGAGGCTATGAATCAGAGGGTACATTATCAGGGAAAAGGATTAGGTATTGATAATACCTTCACAATGTCTGGGGAAATCTTGTCTATGCAACAAACATCAACATATGGGGCACAAAGAATCCTTATGATGAAAATGTTGTCAACACTACAACTAGATGTATCATGAGTTGGAATTCACCCATCATATCATACACAAATTGGGACCAACGTACAAAGAAGAATTCCTATCAAAGAAAGGTGAAGATCATCAAAGAAAATGAAGTAGTAAAGAAAAAAGGACAAAGCAAATACAAATGGATACCAAAGAAAAATAAAGAAAATCATCCCTCAAAACTCCATTACTCAAAGAAACTATAGGGAAAAATAAAAAAGGGAAATATATCCATCAAAAGAGTCCTCAAATACAAAAGCAAGCTTCTCAAGCAAGGAATGAAGTATATCCAATGGTTGGTCCTAAATCCATGAAAACCTCTATTCCCACCCATCATCACTCATATTCCCAAGTTCAGAGAGTCAAAGGTTCCAAACCATCAACCAATACATCTCATATTCCTTCATACATGACATCGTACACTCCATTCACAATATCCAATTCTCACATTGACCATGTGTTGGCAGCTACTCTTTGTCAGAAGGATTCTAAAGGCACTTTATCGCGATGTGCACACATAGACAAGGTTAATCCTAGTATCCACAAGGCAGATCATAGTTCTTCAAGGTTGCATTCAAGTGCTCATATCTTAGCAAATCAACTCCTTCAAGTAGGATATCATTGGCACATTATGATAGTGTCCTCTACGTCAGTTCCACCAGGTCATTCAACATGAGGCTAACATTTCCAAAAAATAAAAAATAAAAAATAAAAAATAAAAAAAAAATCAAGAAAATAGTAAAAATAAAAATCATCCTCCAATGAAAACCACTACGGTGGCGCTTTGGGAAAGTACTATGATGAAAACCTGTCAAACAAGCATCATGAGTACAATCGAGCATCTATATGATCCTTCTCAGACAGAAGCATCTCATCCTTGTCATGATAAATCCAATGTTCCCTCCATCCATCCAATAAAAAATTTATCCAAATATTCCACTTTATCTTAATCTTGACAAAGATTCGACGTATACTTCAACTCTACTTATGGTGAACTTTTGATAGGCTATTTACCATTTTATCTCATGAAGTCCCATAGCCCATATCTAGCATGCTAAAACTCTACCAAAATCTTCACATATACATTACCTATCTTGGCTATCCATTGCATTATGAAGAATTACTAAGCACTGGGGGTAGGTTATTTCACTCTTGTTTTCGAATAACTCTTGATCTATGTCTTATATCTCACAAATGTGACATCGACATTGTGATCAAGGTATTGTTTGCCTCAAAATATTATCTCATCAGAAAATCTAAAAACATTTGTAAAATCTTGTCTCATCAAAAATCCACAAAACATTCA
Source organism: Sequoia sempervirens (assembly GCA_007258455.2). Lineage (NCBI taxonomy): Eukaryota > Viridiplantae > Streptophyta > Pinopsida > Cupressales > Cupressaceae > Sequoia > Sequoia sempervirens. Next base: position 75,893,928 of record VDFB02256132.1, on the reverse strand, counting down.
TAAAATCTTATCTCATGAAAAAATCCAAAAATATAAAAAATCCTGTAAAGCTAAAATTCAAAAACATTCAAAAAAATTGTAAAGGAAAAATCCAAAACATCCAGAAAACATCAAAAACCCTAAAAAGGTCGAACATCAAAAATCCAAAAAAAGTACCTTGTTCAACTGCATTGTCTTTGAGCTTGAACGTAGGCAAGGGAATCATTGATGTGCCTCCAAGACACCCTAGGTCAGTTCTTTAGGAGTTCTTCATAATAAATTTTCCTCTTATTGGTTCATATCTTCATCTTGTAAATGGGTTGAGTTAGTCAAACTACGTGGTCTCTGTGTGTATAACACAGGAAAGGCTAATCTATGATCAACCCTTGAGGCCCTAGGATAGGTCTTAGGTTAGGTTCTTGGTTGAAACTTGGAAATTCTTAGAAAACCCCTAAACATTTGTAAAATCCTTGAAAAACCCCAAAACATCCAAATATTCTAAGAAAACACAAAAAGAATTCAAAATTGAAAATCCATAAACAATAGAAAACATTCAAAGGTCCTAAAAAGCCTCAAAACATTCAAAAAATCCTAAACAACCTCAAGAGATCTGAAAATCCTAAACATCCATATAAACTTTCAAAATCCCAAAAACAGCCTCAAAAACATTTAAAATCCTAAAACATTGAAATATTCCAAAAAATATAAAACCCATCCATCCAATCTCACTTTCACCTATAATAAACCTTCATCCATAATAAATCGGTCATCACCTTCAACCTTTGGCGAAACAAATAGAAAACAAGTATAGCAAGTCATAAAGTGCGAACCTAAAAGTCAAAATCTAAAGTCAAAATCATAGGTAAATGCATCAATGAACTTTATAGCAACAACTCATCTTAGCATCATCACCATCCTAACATCAAACAACCATCTGATCAACATGTCCTAGGATGTATCCTTCCTATGATGGACATCAATATCAAATATCACTTTAGCTAAACTTAAACTAGGCAAGAGCTATAGATAACACTGACTATTTATCTTTGATCTTTTCTTATGATTTATATTAAATGACCCATTTTGAGGACCTCTTGATGATGTCTATCAAAATTATTTAGAGAGAAAGGACTGGGGCATCAATCATTATCTTTTGTTTTTTGTGCTTGTGGATACTCTTGTAAAATAATCTTGGCACATACTTGCTTAGTTGTGTGTAGGAAGGTCATTTGGAGTATGTTGTTGAATATTGTGTATTCTTTGGTCCAATATGTTCTAAGCTTATAACTTGCATTCCAACGAGGTTTCTGTATGTCAAGATGTGAACAAGAACTATCTTATCTTCTTGTCGAGTCAAAGTCCATTATACTAGATACAACGTCATCCTAGTTATCAATACATTGATGCATCATGTCTATGTGTTATATCAAACAATAAGGAATGGAAAAAAATCTCAATCTTGAAGTGTGAGCATCTCATCATCCTACATTTTTCATTGTCTCATCACCATCCCTAATAAAGTCTTGATGGATCATGGACTCATTGGATCTTTTTGAATCAATCTCAAAATGAATGGTCAATCCATCCATCTTATTATTCTTATTCTTTTATCTTTACTAACAATTCTATTTGTTGTGTGGTCTCACAACACACCCCAAGATTGAAAATACTTAGGGACCCAAGGGTCTGTGCATGATCATCGGGGTCCAAAATGTGGTGATGTGAAAAAAAGGCATTTCAACACATCCAAAAATGTGAAATTCACGCCTTTGACTTTTTGTAGGCCCAAGTACAATATCCGTTTTGGTTTGGTAATACCAAACCAAAATGGATATCTAATATGAAACGGATATCTATTTTGTTTAAAGTAGTGTTTATAATTACATTGGGTCCGGCCCGACCAATTAATATATTTTATATAACCGATATCCGTTCTTTGTGTTATAATTAAAAAAAACCTTGAGAGGTCATATTATATAATATAATATTATAATATTATATATGTATTATTATATATTATAATATAATACATATATTATATTATAATATAATACATAATTTATATTATAATATTATAATTGAGAGCATCCTCCCCAAGTTTATTTGCCCTACTCAAACCGGATTTATCAAAGGCAGATATATCCTCGAAAACCTGATAACTAGTTGGGAAGCCATGAACTGGTCCAAACATTCGCAACAAAACTCTGCCATGTTCCTTCTTGACTTTGAAAAAGCCTACGACAGGGTGGAATGGAACTTCATCACCATGATGCTTGAGGCCTTCGGCTTTCCTCAAATGTTTTGTAATTCTGTTAAGACTCTGCTCCAAGACGCTTCAGCCCAGATTGATATTAACGGCTCGCTCTCTGCCTCCTTCCCCTTGGGGAGATCGATCAGACAAGGCTGCCCCCTTGCTCCGGCCCTTTTCGTGATTGCTTCTGAAGCCCTCTTTTACATCCTAAGAGACAACTCCCTCTCCCCTGCTGTCAAAGGTATTACTCTTCCCAATAATGAGGATCTTTTAAATTGTCAGTTTGCCGATGATACTGCTATATTTTTTGATGCTAACCCTGAGAATTTTGAGGCCCTGACCTCCAAGCTTAACCTATTTTCTAAGATTTCTGGGGCAAGGCTCTCGCACTCCAAATCTATCTGTCTTGGGTGGGATGTGGTCCCCCCCGACTGGTTCAAAAATTATGACTTTCAGTGGGGTGGTCCGCACAAGATTGTGCGCTACCTTGGCATCCCCTTCTCCATTGACCCCTCCCTTAGGGACATGTGGATGTGGATTAAAGATAAGATCTTCAAAAAGCTGAATAAATGGCATAATAGAACCCTTTCCTTGGCCGGTAGAATCTAGGTTTGTCAGAAAATTCTTTCATCCTATAACATCTACTACTCTTCAGCCTGGATGTTCAGTAACTATCAAATCCTTGAGATTCAGAAGGCGGTTAGAGGTTTTCTTTGGTCGGATGGCAGAGGAAAAAGGAAGATGCATGCTGTTAAGTGGGACTGGTGTCATGTAAATAAACTGCACGGGGGGCTTGGTTTGAAAGACCTCAAGCTCCAAGTGGTTGCCCTTGCCGCCAAGTGGATCTTTCACTCCCTTGATGGCAATGATCCTTGGAAGGTTCTGATTAGGAGCAACATTGAAAGAGGCTTCCCTAAGTCTGCGAAATCTTGGAAGAATCTTCCGATTATAGACCTTATTATGGGTAACTTTCCTGTTCTTGTTCAAGGCTCGACTGTTTTTAGATCCATATGGAAAGCTTGGGACCAAGTCAAAATACATGTTTCTAATAGGGCCTTCCATGATGACTGCCATCTTCACGGTGAAAGATCCATTTGGTGGAATTTATAATCCTCTGGCAAGCCCCTTGCTCTCTCCCAAGGCTGCTCTGCTAGGCACTGGTCGAGCAAAGGCATTTCCCAGTTAGCTGATCTCTTTGAGAATGATGTTTTAATCAGCTGGGAGGTTCTTAGAAATAATTTTGACCTCCCCATGTCCCAAAAGAAGACCTATAATCTGATTTTCAAAGCAACCAAAGACCTCCCTTCCTCCTGTCAGGTGGACTCCCATAGATTTATGGGGTGTAAATGGCCCGATGGCACCTTGTTTTCCAAGATTAAGGCCAAGCACATTTACAATGTTCTTGGGCATTCAGAAGCTATCATAGACCACGTTAATACTGTTTGGTATTCAACACTGGACTCCCGGGTTTGGAAGAATCACTTTGACCGCCTGTGGAAAGGCCCCACCGAGCCTAAGATTAAATGCTTTATCTGGCTCCTTCTTCTGGACAGACTCCCTGTCAGGAGAGGGAATACTGAGTATGATTATTGCAATTTCTATAGACTGCCTGAGACAGCGAGACATATTCTTTTTGACTGTATTTTTGCAAAGGAAATATGGCTCATGTTTGGCATTACTTATCCCATGCTTTTCACTGTGATGGACATTGTTACTGGGCACATAGATGGTTTAAAAAATGACTCTAATCTTTTCTGGAAGATCCTCTCCTCTAATATTCTTTGGCATATCTGGAAATGCAGAAATGAAGAAAGATATCAGAACAATATCCCTGATCTTATTGAGTCTTCTAGGCAACTCATCTATTTCAAAATTTTTTTGCAGGTTCGAACCACCATGATCATTGAAAGAAAGAAACTCAAGCGTTTCCTCAAGGATGGGTATGCCACCTTCTTTATTTACGAGATGAAGGGAGGGTATGCCTGGAGAGACACCCTCAACAACCGGCAGCTTTTTGATAATACCTGCAAGCTCTTAACCCAAGAGGTGAAGAATAACAAAGGTTTTGGCAAGGATACTATGCTCATGCTTGCACAGATTCAAGAGATGAAGCATATTGTCTGGATGGAAGGAGATAAAGGCTGGACTGCCTAGATAGATAAAGTGGAAGACGTCCTCTACTAGCCCTGCTTAAGGTTGATGGTTTGATATGCCTCTTTTTGGCGTTTGTAACGAAAATGTAATTTTGCTGCGACTGTTTTTTGCCCTTTTTTGTGGCTGAACTGGTCGTGATCTGATTATCTATGTACATGTTGTGATTTCCTTATATTTAATAAAAAAAAAATATTATAATATAATATTATATTATATTATATTATATAATATAATATATATTAAATATTAAATATTAAAAAAAAATAGGTGCAATTAAATATGGTCGGGTTCCAGACCCGATCATTTTATTAAAAAGTTTGTAAATAAAAAATAGATATATGTTATAAACAAATATTCGTTCTTTATGTTATAATTAAAAAAAACTCCTAGAGGTCATATCATATAATGTAATATAATATCAATATAATATAATATAATATCAATATAATATTATATTATATTATAATATAATATCTGTATTATTATATATTATTATAATATAATACATATATTATAATATAATATATTATTATATTATATTATATTATTATATTATATTATAATATATTATATTATATTGATAATATATTATATAATATAATATATTATATATAATATATATTATATAATATTAAATATGAAATATTTCAAAAAAGCCACACATAGTTAAATATGGTCAAGTCTGTAGAAAAGTACAATATCCAGTTTGGTTTGGTAACACCAAACCAAAATGGATATCTGATATGAAATGAATATATGTTTTGTTTAAAGTAGTGTTTATAATTGCACTGGGTCCGGCCCGACCAATTAATATGTTTTATACAACCGATATTCGTTCTTTGTGTTATAATTAAAAAAAAACCCTCAGAGGTCATATAATATAATATAATATAATATTATAATATTATATATGTATTATTATATATTATAATATAATACATATTATATTATAATATAATATAGTATAATATTATAATATTATATAATATATAATATATATTATATTAATTATTTTAAAAAAATTGGCACAATTAAATATGGTCGAGTTCTAGACCCGACCATTTTATTAAAAAGTTTGTAAATAAAAAATGGATATCTATTATAAACGGATATTCGTTCTTTATGTTATAATTTAAAAAAACCCTGAGAGGTCATATTATATAATATAATATTATATTATATAATATAATATAATATAATATAATATCAATATAATATAATATAATATAATATATGTATTATTATATATTATTATAATATAATACATATATTATATTATATTATACTATATTGATATTATATTATATTATATAATATTATATAATATATATTATATTATATTAAATATGAAATATTTCAAAAAAATCATGTGTAGTTAAATATGGTTGGGTTTGTAGAAAGGATATCCATTCTTTGTGTTATAAATAAATAAAAAAACCGAGAGAGGTGATATAATATAATATAATATAATATAATATCAATATAATATCAATATAATATAATATGATATTATATTATATTATAATATAATATATGTATTATTATATATTATAATATAATATAATACATATATTATATTATAATATAATATTATAATATTATATTCATATTATTCTAATATATATAATATATATAATATAATATATATTATATTAAAATATATAATAATACATATTATATTATATTATATTATATTATAATATAATATGTATTATTATATATTATAATATAATACATATTATATTATAATATAGTATGTATCATATTATAATATAATACATATTATATTATAATATAATACATATATTATATATATAATATATATTATATTATATTAAATAATAGATATTTCAAAAAAACCACCATGGTCGAGTCCTGGACCCGACCATTTATTTAAAAAGGTTGTAAATCAGGAAACATATATCTATTTACTGCGTTATAAATAGACCAAAAAAAACCTAAGAGCTATATTTCTACAGTGCGTGCATGTGGTTTTTTAAACTGCGACTAAGATATCCATTTGGGAGAGGCCAAATTACCAAAAAATTCATCAAATTTGTAAGGTATGTTTTATTTTTTCAATTTTTATTCAATTTATATTCATTTTGCTTCTTCTTTTTTTTGAATTTTAGTAAAAAATAGGGTATATTTGATAGATTTTTATTAGATTAAAACCATTGTTAATTTTAAATTTTTTAATCAATTAATAGGTTAAAAATGGATCAAAATGAATTTCCTAACCCCACACAAAATGAAAACCCTCTTGCACAAAATGAAAACCCTAATCTTGCAGAAAATGAATACCCTCTAAATCCTCCACCACAACCATTGTTTCTGAATGAAAATGTGCTAACAATACATGAGTCTATTCATATTAGAAATTTAGATCAATTAAGAAAAGTATGTCAAATCTATGAGACACTCGATGAACTATCAGATATGAAAAACACTTTGGAAACAATCATTGTAAATGTTCAAACTTTGGCAACTCAACATAATAGATTTTCACATTGGTGAGAGCAACAAAGACAATTTTATGTTGATGGGTTATTGTATGATGAGGTGAAGACTCTCGATATTGAAAAAACCCAATTAGCCTAGTTATTAATAGATCGGAGAACTGGATAGCCTGTTAATGTGCGAAAACCAAAATTTTCAATTAAATGGTGCACCCATAGAGGAATGTTAGATAATTTTTGGAGATGTTGGTGGATGGTTTTTGATAAACCACCCAACAACAATCTTCATGTCCCTCAGTATTTTCTCCAAAAATTATATGTTGAGTTTGTGCTAGGGAAATATGTCAATTTCTTTGACATGTGAGATTTCTAGGGTGTTGGTAGAGGGATGCCATAGGATAGACCTAGGGCATGCCGAGTCACCCCAGTTCGTCCTCCTCCACCTATTGTTGCTCTGACTCCACTACCTTACCCTGTGATTTTTGTAGATGCAGGGACTTTGAACATTTATGCATTACATTTGTTGAGTGATCTTTTGGCGAGGCAGAGCCATCATGTTGCACAACCATTTGACGGTGCATCCCATCACGGTGGTGCTGCACCTAATACATCCCAGCATGATCGTGGCGCACCTCATGCAACAACTCCCACTAGTACACAACCATTAGCTCCCACTAGTACACCGTCCTCTTTGGGACATATTTGTGTTCCTCATTGTTGCATGACATGCAACAATTTATGTTTCGGTACTCTCTAATAGTCCACTGAGGCTCCCATAGAACATTTGATTTTGAGGTCACGGTATGCCAGATGTAGGAGTTGATAGAGCACAAAGTGGAGCATTTGCAGGAGAGACATCGACTGTCAGGGATGACATGGGAGGACCGATAAGTCTTAAAGCAATTTCATAGTGTGTTTTATGTAAATTCTTTCATATTTTATGAAGGATATTTGTACTAATATATGTTTATGTGCTGGAATCTTTAACAGTTGTTGATAGAGGAGCAGTTGTTAGAAGTGCAACAATCTATGCATACTGCCATTTCATTTTCCTTAGACAATCAATACATGGTAAATAATTTAAATTATTATTTTAGATGTTAATATTTGAAATCTATTATGTTTAAATACATGTACTACATATATTGATAGTCTAATGTAATCTTGTCTTTTTATGTAGCAACTTGGTTCTTATGCAGCCTTGTTGACTGAGTCTAACCCATTGGATGAAGTTCCACAATAGGTATATATCTTTTTTATTGTTGAGATTATAATTATATGTGCATGTGCATTTACATTCTTGTCATTTTTTATGTAGGAAACCATCTTAGCTAATTCATCCACTATGAGCCCATGTAGTGTCATAGCATCACAATAGGTATGTGTTTAGTTTATATTGTAGATCATTTACATTTAGATAGGAGTAGATATGTGATTAGTAGATATGATTATTTGTCAACAATTATATTTTAATTTGTATCATTTTTCATTTTATCTACTATAGTCTTATGTTTGACTCAACATTGTGACAAGCGAGGGACCATTACTTTATAAAAGGAATCTTGATCATCCTAAGGAACAATCATATGCAGAATGTCTTTGAGAAAAGAGAGCAAGATTTGAGGTAAACAATAATTGCATTATTGATATAATATAGTACATGTATACTGATTTTGATGTTAAATTTGTAATTTATAAATGATGGTATATAAGTTTCTATTTAATAGTCTATCTTGTCAACCATTCACATAATCTAATTTGTGGTTTCAAATGTTATTGTGCAAGAAAATGCAGAGAATCTAACTTCTTCAAGGAGGCTTGATTTTGATGGTCCAACACAAAATTAGGATATGATATAGATTGACATGTACTTAGAATTTGATAGATCTTGAGATGGCATATATTCCACAATTTGTAAAACTTGTAAAACTTGTTCTGAGTAGGCATATGCCAAATTTTTATATGCACAAACACAATTATTCTATAGTTTGATATATAAGAATTGATATTCAATCTAATTTGTTCCTCGTGTGCATGTCTTTCTACTTTGAATTTTCAAAATGGAATGTATAATTATCTTAGAATTGTTTAAAGTTATGATTGATAATGTATATTATAGATTAACGAAATAACATTTTAATAGAACTTATGAATTACAATTGGTAATCCATCTATTTCTTTGAGGAGATTTTTCAAACAATGAATTTCCTTTTCTATTGTACTACATTTTTCATACATGTCTGCCAATACATTTTTATCAAACATTCATTTTGAGAATACCCATGATTTCAAGCTCTGTTGAATGAATTTACATTTGACATTATTTTGTTTTTTAAACTCATGTAATGAAGTGTGCAACTAATTTTTATCTCAAAAGAAGTTAAAATTAATGAAAAGTGGATACAACTTAATGAAATTCATTTCATGTTACAATGTTCATTCGAAAGTAATATAATCATTTGGATAAAAATCAATGTCACTTAATGTTCATTGAAGCATAATAACATGTAAAAGGTATAAAATCATCTTGAGTAAGAATCAATATCTTCACAAAATCAACTCAAACCCATAAAACAAAATGTTGTGAAAGACACCCATTACCCTTCTCTTTAACATATCTCAAAACATAATTTGCTTGTTTTGGAACAAGGGCACTAAAATTGAACTATTACACCGAACAGGGCTCCAATTAACCCAAATTTACAAAACAACTCCTCTTTAAAATTGCTGCCCTTCCAAGATTCCTTTGGACAGTAACTCACCAAGCTATAAACATCCAAATTCCACAAATATCATCCTTGTAAATGTCATCTAAGTCACTCAATCATGTAACCCTCATTTTGCCTAGATTATAAGGGGGTTAATTGAAAGTATGCATTTCCACACTTATCTCACTCAAACAACACCTCAAACATGTTTATAGAAGTTTTCATATGATTAATACACCTTTATAAATTTCTGCCCCAACATATTTTAATCACTAACACCCTTAAACCTCCCAATTTCACTCAAAAACCACACTTTTCGCATCTAGGGCATCATACCCAAACCTCGATTGACCTCCCTTGCTCTCCCAAACCCTTATAACATCTAATTACTACCTAATTAGGCCATGAAAAAACAACTTCCAACTATTTTCCAATGAACTACAATAAGATGACTCTTGAACTTCCATCATTTGACAATAAGTTGCAATTTTGACAAGTGTAAAGTTGGAAAATGCTACAACTTTTGTTCTACAACTCGTAGGACCAAATGGACTATTCCAACACATCCAGATGGGTATGTTTACGATAGGGACAATCCTCTTTTGCACCTAAATACATTGAATCAATCTGAACTACATTAGACCGACGATTTCCCTTAAGAGTCCAAAGTGCTAAAAGGTAGCAATCTTTGAAGGGCTATTTCTCAGAAATCGTGACGCATAAATTTTTTTTGTTAGAGGCTATGGGATTGTGTTGGGACCCTATACAATAACCTCTCTTGTATTTTACTATCTCAGAGGCATTTTTCCACGCTGATGAGTTTTTAGTTGAGAAAAAAGTTGTCAGATGTAAGTAGTGTAAAGTTGCAAAGTGGTGCAACTTTCGTTCTGTAACTTGTAGGACCAAAAAGATTGTTCCAACACGTTTGTATGGGTACTTTTATGCTAGGGATGGTCTTCTTTTGCATCAAAATACTTTGAATCACTCCGAGCTACATTGGATCGGCGATTTCCCTTAAGAGTCCAAAGTGCTAAAAGGCAGCAATCTTTGAAGGGATATTTCTCAGAAACCATGATGCCTACAGACTCTCCATCTAAGGCTATGGGATCGTGTTGAGACCCTCTACAATAACCTATCTTAGTTTTTCTATCTTGGAGGCATTTTCCCGCAGTGACGAGTTTTCAATTGAGGAAAAAGTTGTTAGATGCAAACAATGTAAAGTTGCAAAGTGGTGCAACTTTTGTTGTGCAACTCATAGGACCAAACGAATTATTCCAACACATCTAGATGGGTACATTTATGCTAGGGATGGTCCTCTTTTGTACCCAAATATGCCGAATCACTCTGAGCTACATTGGATGGACGATTTCCTAAGAGTCCAAAGTGCTAAAAGGCAACAATCTTTGAAGGGATATTTCTTGGAAACCATGACACCTATAGACACTCTGTTTGAGGCTACAGGATCATGTTGAGACCCTCTACAATAACATCTCAATTTTTTTTATCTCAGAGGCATTTTCCCTCAGTGACGAATTTTCAATTGAAGAAAAAGTTGTTAAATGCAAGCAGTATAATGTTGCAAAGTGGTGCAACTTTCACTTTGCAACTCGTAGGACCAAATGGACTATTCCAACACATTTGGATGGGTACGTTTACACTAGGTATAGTCCTTTTTTTCCACCAAATATGCTGAATCACTTTGAGCTACATTGGACCGACGATTTCCCTTAAGAGTTCAAAGTGCTAAAAGGCAGTAATCTTTGAATCTCTATTTATTGGAAAATGTGATGCCTACAGACTCACCATTTGAGGCTATGGGATCGTGTTGAGACTCTCTACAATAACCTCATATTTTTTCTATTTTAGAGGAATTTTCCCACAGTGATGAGTTTTAAGTTGAGCAAAAGTCGTCAAATGCAAGAAATGCAATGTTGCAAAGTGGTGCAACTTCCGTTCTGCAACTCGTAGGACCAAATGGACTATTCCAACACGTCCGTATGGGTACGTTTATGCTAGGTATGGTCCTCTTTTACACCCAAATATTCCAAATCACTCTGAGCTACATTGAACTAGCGATTTCCCTTCAGGGTTCAAAGTGCTAAAAGAAAACAATCTTTGAAGGGATATTTCTTAGAAACCATGATTCCTATAGAATCTCTGTTTGAGGCTATGGAATCATGTTGAGACCCTCTATAATAACCTCTCAATTTTTTCTATCTCGGAGGTTTTTTTTGCATTGATTAGTTTTCAGCTGAGGAAAAAGTTGGTAGATGCAAGCAGTGTAAAGTTGCAAAGTGGTGCAACTTTCATTATGCAACTCGTAGGACCAAATAGACTATTCCAAAACGTCCATATGGGTATGTTTACACTAGGGATGGTCCTCTTTTGCACACAAATACACTGAATCACTCTGAGCTACATTGGACTGGCGATTTCCCTTAAGAGTCCAAAGTGCTAAAAGAAAGTAATCTTTGAATATCTATTTCTCAGAAATCGTGATGCCTACAAAATATTCATCTGAGGCTATGGGATTGTGTTGGGATCCTCTACAATAACCTCTCTCTATTTTTTCTATCTCGGATGTGTTTTCCCAGGTGATGAGTTTTTAGTTGATGGAAAAATGGTCAGATGGATGCGATGTAAAGGTGCAAAGGGGTTTAGGGTTTGTTTTTTTCCTTGTTAGTAAGTGAAAAAGTGTTTCATTTACTCAAATACACTTAATTCATGAACTACACATGAGTAGAATGTATACGTTTTAAAAAATCTAAGTCATAAATTATACATTGCAATATTCATAAGTGACAAAGTATACACATAAGTTGTAAAGTATACACTTGAATACACGTAAAGTGTACACAATATGCATGATACTATCATTCAATAATTTCTATCAAATATAGGATTTACAAAATTCCATGTAGGCATACAACAAACAACCCTAATACATAGTCATTTCCTAGTAGGGGAAGGAAATAGAGCTCGTATTGCCTTCGTGGTTGACACACTCTTTCACAAGAGTGGCATGTTGAAATTCTAGAGTGAACCACCTATACAAACCAATAAGGTAGCAGTCAAACTATGTACACTAGAAAAGATGCTTAGAATAACAAATCTATATTATTTTTAATGACCTAATTGATGATGAAATGGTAATGCAAACTATAAAAGATGTTTAGAATAACCAATCTATATTATTCTAATCTCTCGCGTACATCTCCCAAAGGATAAAAGCTAGCTATTGTTGTAGCAAGTTCATGATCTATCATGCTAGGAACATCACAATATACTTCAAATGAGAAATCTATATTGTTACAATAGAAAAGATGCTTAGACTAACAAATATATATTATTCTAAACAACCTGAATGATGATGAAATGGTAATGTAAACTATAAAATATGCTTAGAATAACCAATCTAAATTATTCTAATATGTCGCATACCTCTCCCAAATGATCAAAGTTGGCTATTGTTGTAGCAAGTCCATGATCTATCATGTTAGGAACATCACAATATACTTCAAATGAGATATCTATATTGTCACAATATAAAAGATGCTTAGACTAAAAAATCTATATTATTCTAAACAACCTGAATGATGATGAATTGGTAATGAAAACTATAAAAGATTCTTAGAATAACCAATCTATATTATTCTAAACAACCTAAATAATGAACCTTAGTAGATAAAAAATACCAAAATGTGATGAATAATATCGTACTTATCCCATACAAAAAATGATCTGCTACTCAAGTGTACCTGCAAGGTCATCTCTTACCTTCATAGTTTCTAGTAATGCTTCATGATCAACACTACTAATTTTCCATAGTTTTTTAGTTTTTGGTCTAGCATGATGTCTTAATAACTTAACATTTGTTGCTATAACAAGGTGTGAATACATCAGAATGGTTTTGTGTTTCTCATAGTCTTCAAATGCAGGTACACCATTCTTTCCAATCATATATGTTCGCAACCAAGTTCCGAAAACAACAACTGAACCTATGTGATCATAATTTTTTTATCAAAATCTAAATATACTTAGAATAACAAATCTATATTATTGTAAACAACCTAAACGATGGTGAAATGGCAATGCAACCAAGTTTAAGAAACAAAAACTGAACCTGTAGGATACATGAAGCCATCATCATCTGTCATTGGTTGTGTTAGATTTTTCTTTCCCTATACACATCGTGCCAACCAATAGTCTAATCCCTCTTCATTCCCCTGTGGTGCTACAACTGCATAGACATTTCCTGGTTGTACAAGATCTGAAAGATGATCATAGTCAAGTGAACTTTCCATTACATCTTGTAATGAGCATTTTGCTACAGATAAAGGGGTTAGTTATTGTGGAATCCATGTATCTACCCATTCACTTGACTCATACTGATCCCAATCATACAAAATACAATTCTGAAAAAAACAAACCATCTTTTGTGTCTATATGGTCCATGCACTCACATTTGAGCTTCGAACTGAATGCATCTTTGAAGAATCTCTAATTTTTTTAAATTTCATTCTTTCTCCCACTGTGCCCTCCTCAACCAACCAAAAGAGCCTATTGACTTGTGAATCAAGTGTCCCTCCTCATGATAGTGCATAGGTACACCAATCCACAATAGAACTTGAATCACTGAATGTTGTACCACCTCTAATATTCATTTGTTCCTTAACCAAAGCTCTCTTCACACATGCACCTTCACCATCATGCTCACCTTTTACATGCCCAGCTTCGAAAAAACTCTAAATATGTGGTAAACCCCTCTCTATATGCATCCTACACAACCAATAAAACATGTGAGCATTCTTGAATTGCCCTGTGCAGTTATCTGACCAAATCAAATGTTGACCCATTGCAATTCCTTTTTCCTACAAGAACTCAAAAAAAATTTCAAAGCAATGTTGTAAAAACTCTAATGAATGAGATCTATCATCATTCATGTAAAAATGGTACTCCCTGATTATCTTCCTGTCCTCTTATGTACTATTAGGGACATGCTTATATATTATGTGGACAAAAATAGCAATTTGAATAGCATTATAATATTGTGATTGAACTTCATTTTTTGGTTGTAGTGTGTATTTTTTAGAAAAATAAACTACAACTACAATAGTTCCAATGGGGAAAGAGTCCTTACACATCCTGAATTGCCGATCCAACCACTGCGACTCATGGCTATTCCTTGCATACTTATAGAAAATATTTTTCTTAAAATCTGAAATAAAATCAGCAATAATTACCTCTCTTGCAACCAACTTGCATCTAGAACCCTCACCTCCACTCTTCAATGTGTATTTCACTATCTCATATTTGTTTTTCTCAATAATTTTGTTACCAAAATCATTATCATTTCCCTCATGAAAGCATGTTACAAACTTCGATAAACCACCACATTGCAAAAACGTTTCATTTAAACAATCATTTTTATAAAATAAGAAACCATCACCTCTAATGCATAAAAATGAATCTAAAAACTCCCTGGATGACTTGGAAAGTTGCACTGCATGACACTCCTACAACATTTCATCTGTATGCATAGTAGAACAAATATGTCATAACAATTCATGATACATTGAAAACTCAACAAGGTATTTACAACATGTCTTATGAACCTTAATAGGAACACTAAAATGGTTTGCAAGACTCAAAATCCCTTTGCGAGATTTGCAAATGTGGATGTTCTTGACAAAATTGTTTGTACAAAATTATTTTGCTACATTCCAAAAAATGTTTAGGATGCGGTGTATGATCTCTATTCCCAATTCGTAACTTTAAAACATCCTTTACGTTCGATGATACTCTAGAGTGATAATTCCAATATTGTTCAATTTGCATTGTTACATTATTGGTTAGCTTTTTATCAACATGTGGAAGCCTCCCGCTAAAATCTCATGTATAATTTTGAAGAGCACTATCGAGTCTTCCTCTTCTTGATAGTGCTCTATTCAATGTTTTATGATTTAAGTTAAAATCAATACAAGTTTGTCTCATTAAACGAGCATTTTTCAAATGATGGCTTACTAGTGAGATTGTGATCACTCTTCGAGCAGCCCTTTTATCTTTCTCCTTACTAGTCTTTCCAATAGAGGTTAGAGAATTAAAAAGATCTTTTACAATAAGACTATTTTTTTTTAAAAAATTGTAAGACGAATCTTCAATTTTTTTAATCATGGTCTCATTTTGTAAATCTTAAGTAATTGCACAAAAAAGTTGGCATTGTTTAGTTAATGTCTTATTGGAAAAGAATTAATTGAAAAATTTTGTAGCCCACAAACAAACCATTCGTTGTGACCTTTTTCCTTGAAGATTATCAATTATGTTCTCATCTACTTCAACCAACCATTTATGGGTTCTTTTGTAATTAGGTGTTGCATAAGGTTCATTTTCAACATTTTCATTTTCAACCACATTTTCATTTTCAACATTATCTATTTCAATTTTATTTTGAACAACATTTTCATTGTCAAAAACAACTTCATTTTCAACCACATTTTCATTTTCAACATTTTCAATAACAATTTCATTTTGTATAACATTTTCAACAACATTTTCATTTTCAATTTGCATATTTTCAATTTCAATGTTTTCATTTTCAATTTGAATATGATGTTCAATATTTTTGATTCCCATTTCATATTCACTTGAATTAACATTCAATGGCTTAGAAGAAGCTTCGATTTGAATATTTTGCATACCTTGTCTTCTTTTCCTATGACTTTCTCTATCTTTTGCTCTATTTGCTTCAATTTGATTTGCTATAAGTTTCATTTTACCTTTTCTCTTATGTCAACTACTACTCCCCATTGCACAAACAATAAAATACACAAATGATTGGAATTCTACAAAAAGTGTAAGAGAATCTTTGAAAAGCTAAATTTCATCTGATGCAGATAGAAAACACGAGATTTTTGTGACAAAAAGAATGTAGGGACCGTTGAAATACTCAAAATGGTCCCCTTTTTGTTTTTTATATAACTTGCAAAACGGATATCCATCTATAACAGATATCCATTATAGACGGATATACCTCAAGTGTTATTATAATGTCATATGCTATATAATATATATCATATATCAATATATAATATATAATATATATTATACTTTAATACATAGTTTATATATTATATGTTAATATATATTATATATTAATATATAATATATATTATATATCAATATATAATATATATTATATATCAATATATAATATATATTATATATTAATATACATTATATATTATATTTTAATATATAATATATATATAATATATAATATTATATGTTAATATATATTATATATATATTAATATTTATTA
>VDFB02256132.1:75778379-75876958 GCA_007258455.2 Sequoia sempervirens | reverse complement strand
TTCATCAACTTGTCACAGCGATTCACTTGAACATGGTAGGGTGTATGGATTTAAATAAACTCTCTATTTTTTATTATCAAAATCCCAGATGTTATCCGCAAGACTATGGCTTCTCACGTTTTTTGCAACCGTAACCATCTCAAATGTGGAGGAAGCTCGGTTCGTGTGTCTTCTCTGATGCCGTCGATGAAAAGATTGTTCAAGTGAAGAAATTGAGGACCAATGAGTAGATTATTTAATTCTCTTGGTCTGCGCAATGTTTCAAGCCTTTGCCAATTACCTCCATTTAGTCGAAGCTAAGAGAAATTGATGTTATTGGATGCAGTGCTTAGATGAGCTCCTTCGCATAGTCTGGTAGTCTAAATTTATATAATCCCCCTTATACCCTTGGCAACTGTCACTGCTTCAGCATTTGGAGTTGAGACATTATACAGAATTAAATAATCTCCCTGAAATCATTGGCAGCCCGTCATAGTTGCAAATTTTAGACTTACCAAGGTTGTAGAAAATTAAATAAGCTCTCTGATTTCATTTTTAGCCTGTCTCAACCGTGCACTTTTGAAAACATAATAGGAAGTTTTAGTCTCTCTGATTCCTTTGTAAATCTATTGCAGCAGATGCATTTGATTTTAAGTTGTATTTTTCACATGCTTGTGTATTTATGTAATGTTAGTTTTAAGTCATTTACTTTGAAGGAGAATTAGTTATTAAGCGAATAAATTGGTCTAAGTTGAAAGAAAAAGTTGTCTATATTTAATTATTAGATAATATTATTTTTGAGGAAAATTTACTTATCTATCATTCATTAATAAAAGGTTTTGATCTTAATAAATCAATATAAATGTGGGACTAAAACTAAGTAATAGGGAAATAAAGTTATATGTACTTTCAAATGTAGGTATGTGGATATAGGTAGATCAATGAGTCTCTCTCCTTTTCATTATATGAAGTTCTATCTTAGGTACACTTATCTTTATGTTATGGTGTATTTTAGTTAGGAATGATACCTCTATTAGGATGGAATAAATGAGTTTATTTTTAATGATTTAAATGGGGGGGATCAAGGTTGTGGTCATATAAGGGTAGAAGTGTTAATTGATCTTTATGTAGATATTTGTGATAATTGTGGGGTAGGGTGAGTGTGCTAGGTAATAACGTTATAGGTGATATTTTATCAAGTTAAGTTAGTGCCATTAGTTTAAAGTATGTTCCATATAATAACATCATCATATTCTAATCTTGTGTCATGGAAGTTTATTTCTATTAAGTCAATATTTTGAATAATTGTGCTGTAGAGAACATGAAATGGGATCTATTTCTCTTAGTCCTTAGTAAAACATATATGGTGACTTACAATTGTTGGATTATGGAGGAAGTATGTATTGGAACTTCTTTTGTTGTATGAACTATATCTTGTTAAGCAAATGGATAAATTGTATTTGAAGTTGATGTTCTTTAGTGAATTAGCATTGAATGTATATGTATGTTTAAGGGTTAATTTGATGTTTCCAATTGGATGTGTCCTCCTTTATGTTTGCTTGGTTTTCAAAATGATTTTTATTCCATTGGGTTTGTGTCGATTTATGAGGGATTAGCTGGACCCTTTCATTGTGAATTTTCTTGAGTTTGCGTGAGTTGGGAATCCTCTTTAATTTAAATTGTATTGTTATTGGTTTAACCTTGCATGGTGAATTCTTCGTTTGTTTGAAGTTGTGGGGGTCTTATTAATTGATTTTGTGATAGAATTGATTGGATACTTATGCGATGCTTGGTTGTGATAAGTTTATGCTTCTTATGGAATGCAGTCTTCCCACTTATATTATTTTGGTGAAACATTAAATTATATTGTTGTCACGTTTGTTGATTTTATCAAAGGTCATTTGTTTACCAACTATATAGGTATCTTGTAAGGAGAAAATTGAGGTCTCCCGTGGAATACCTAATTGGTGGCTTTTGGTTTTATTAAGTGATTTTGTTGAATTCAAGGTTGATTTTCTTTTGCGTTTCCCTATTTGAGGTGACACCATTGCTGAGTTGTGGATGGGTCTTGATGAATCTTCTTTTTTATGGCTTTTCTGAGTTAATCTCATATTTGAGGGAAATTTATCCTTGTGTTGGAATTATTGGAAATACTCATGTTGCTTTATTTTACCCTTGTTTGTGGGTTTTCATTCTTTTGGCTTCTAGTGGCTTGAGTTGATTGTCAGTTGATGTTCTCTCTTTATGTGCCCTTGATGTGGCAAGTGTTTTGGTTTCATTATTTTAAAAGGGTTGTACGGAACTTTGTAAGACTCTGATGTGGTACTTGTTAACGAGATGGGTAATGCCTCACATGCTTTTATGATGTGATTCTTTGTTCAAATTATGATGGTACAACCCTTGATTTTTATGTTGTGGGGTCTCTAGGGAGAGTGGCTCCTCGTGGGGGCCGGTGCCCCATATAAGGGGAAGAGCATAGGAGAACCCACGAGTGAGTTGGTAATCAAGTGAAAACCTAATAATTAACTTAGGAGGGTTGGGTAGTAATATCATTACAAGATTTAAAAAATGGATGCCTCATCTTCATTAGTGCTTCCGCAGACTAATGGAAGGCTGAGAAGGCCGTGGTTGGGAAGGTCGTAACCTCGTCCTCATGAGAGGTTATCGGCTCCGCATGAGCTACCCTATGGTGCCAGCGCCTCAAGTAGGAGGAAGGGCTAGGAGATCCATAGATGGGGGCTGGCGCCTCAGTTTGGAGGAAGGGCTAGGAGAACCTATGTAGGCTATGCGATGACACTCTCCCCTAGTTGCCCATTTGTTTTACTTTATTGTGTTCCTCTTGAAGTAGGTTATGGGAGTTGGTTTAGATTGTTGTTTTAAATTGATTTATGATTATTGTTTTAATCCATCTTTAGTATGTTTTGTGGTCTTGTATGATCTCATTTATATTTGATTTACAATCTTATATCTTCTGATACTGTGATATGATGTTATTATATTGTTTAATTGTAATTTGAATTGTAAGTGTTTCTTGATCATTCTTTGGTTACTTGTTTATTGGTCATTGCTTTGATTTATGTGATGGGATTTGTGACTTTAAGTTATTATGTCGACTCTTGTATTCCTTGAGTTTTATGATACTTTTGTATGATGTTGAGTCTTGTGGTTCCATGTTTGGATGTTCTTGGTTGTGGTCTCTTTCTGTCAACTCCTAGCACGGGGGGTGGGTCTTCGGACTCACATGGTCAGGTGGAACATGCTAAGCACCCCATTGGGTCCCCAATCGAGGATCGAGAGGTGCGGATTGGTGCTGTTGCAGTGACTCTAGAGTTGTACTTGTCTTGGAGCAAGTTATGATGCTTCTTCTGTATCATGATTCTTGTTGTATAGTTTTCGTTCATGGTTTGGAAACACTTTTGTATCATTGTACTTCTTAAACATTGTAATGTAATGTAATATTAAACCCAATGTGGTTATTGGCCATGGCAATTATTATTGTGTTGAGTTAATTATGTATATGTTGAATTTACTCAGATGGGTTCTTATCATTGCTTTATCATGTATGTGTTCTATTTGTTAATGTTTATATTCTTATGGATTATATCTTTGGATTTTATTCTTTATTGTTGTTGTATGGATCTCAGTCTTGTAATGACTCTTCCTGTACCCCAAGGGATGTATGTGTTAGTGAATCTGTTTAAATGAAATTTATGTTATGATTTAATGTGTATGACATATATGTTATGTTTACTTTAAAAAAAAAAATTATGCAGTAATTATGGTTTAATTGTCCTTTGGGGTTCACACAACGGGGTGTTACACCTCTCCCCCCTCTCTCTCTCTCCCTCTTAGCTCTCTCTCCCCATCCCTCTTTGGTCTTTCACTCCCACTTCGAATGTATTTCTCTCTCCCTCTCTCTCAAGTTCCTCCCACTCCCTCCCTCTCTCTCTCTCTTTCTTGTGAATTGGCTGCACATCAATAATTTTGTCAACGGTGGTACATTTTCCTTGGTCTTATTACTATTTAGTTGCTTTTAAGTTTTCTTTACAACTCATCTTCCTTGGTGGGAAAATTGATGGGAAATATTGTCATTATTAATATTTAGCTGCTTTTAAGTTTTTTGTAAGCATTTATAAGGCCATACGAGTTATATTTCAACTCCTGCCATTATTGCATGTGATGGGAAATCTATCTAATAATGGTGTTACCTGATATAGGATATGATTGACATGACAACCTTTTTCTAATTCTACTTAGAAAAATCCCGACTCATTTTCAAAGGGAGACAATGTATTAAATATATAATTTATATTACATAATATACATTATATTATGTAATATATAATATATATCATATTTCATATATATTATATAATATATAATATATAATATATTATACCTCCCTCTCCCCCCCCCTCTCTCTCTCTTTCTTGTGAATTGGCCACAGATCAATAAATATTAAATATATACTATGTTTTAAATATATTATATAATATATATAATATTTAATACATAATATTAATATAATATTTCATATTTCATATATATACTATATGCTATATATAATAATTAATATGTATATTATATATATTATAATATTATATATATTAATATATAAGATAATAATATAATAATATATTATATATAATACATAATATTATATATTTATGTATTATAAATACATAATACATATATATAATACATATTATATAATATTAATGTATTATAAATAATATAAAATATATAATTAACGGATATTCGTTCGGGATTAGGCTTAGGATTTCTTAACCTAGAAAGTCAACCCAAAAAATGTGTTTTTGAAAATTTGTTTAGTTTTCAGAAGTTCGCCCTTGTGGCTGACAACTTTTTTTGACCTGAATTTCATCAAATGAAAAGGGTTTATAGAAAAAGTTTTCAACTTTCCACCAATATAACTTTTTCCTTATTTTGAATTAAATAAATAATTATTATTGATTTTCTACCTAATTACGTCAGAAGTCCTGATTGATAGGCTAATTGAAAAACTTCTATAACTTTTAAACTAAACATTTTTCAAATCTACAAGATGCACCACATTCTATGCTTCGCATACTATAGGATAAAAAATAAAATTGAATTTCATAATTTTTTGACCAAGTTATGGTGGTTAGACATAGACGTTTTAATAATTCTGAAAAGTTCTAGTAAAAAAATAATAACTAATTATTTATGTGGAAAAAAATTACAAAAAAAATTCTGACACATCTGGACATGTGTCCCTTACTTATATTTCAAAATTTAGAAAAAAATATTATGTTTTTCTTGTACTTAGGGTGGTCAGACACACACCTGCTTATCTTTTTCTTGAAAATTTAGTACCACTGCATTGAAATTTCAAATTTTCTCAAAACAAATTTACTTTTTTTCCAAAAAAGGACTAGTAGCCTAGAAACTACATTCAATTTTCTAAAAAATTTGTTCTTACATATTTTTCAAATTATGTTAATAACCTATTCAAATTTTTATGTCAAGTTGCCTAACTCTGATTTTCTGAATTTTCATCACCACTTAGAGGCCTAGTTTGGACCCCCATGATCCTGCACATATCCCCAAGTGAAAATGACTCTTATGGTAGGATCTATAAAATTTAGAGATCACAGGAAGTGAAGAGAAGAATTCTTTGATAATAAAAGTACTTTGTAATGTAAGTGTTTTGGGCACCGGATACTGAGTACCAAAAACATATGAAAGGCGAAAGGTAATGCAATGTCGAATGGAAGGCTTTGGTTTGATATGAAGGGGTCTGGTATGAAGGAGTTTTGGTATAATCGAGGTCCGGGAAAGTTAGTGGGTAAAGCTAAATACCGAGTACCGGGTACCAGGTTGTAATGTGAAGTGAAAATGCTAAAATTCTAAGTTTATCTAATAATCTCGATAATCCGATATATATGTGAGGATTTATGATATGCTTAAAAAGTGTGTTAATTACAAGTTTTTGTATTAACATTTGAATAATTGTTTTATTTGTACATGAGATGTTATAAATGATTTCTTTCTTTTAAAGGGATTTAATATGTGGAATTTGTGATTGCAGGAGATATCGATTGTGATGCAAAGTTCAGGTATGGATGATCAGACAAATTGTATTTGAAAACAAATATGATGGTGTTGCCAAGTTCAACAATGCACTTCAAAGGCTCATGTTGGAATAGAGTTCAGTGTAAAGATGTGCCAGAAACTGAAATACTAGGATACTGGAGTTCAAGCATGTAGTAAAGAAGTGTATCTGTTCTGGGAATGATTCATTCCTGGAATGTTCAAATCGAGGAACTTGAAATATAGGAGTAATACTTCCACCTGATCACTCTATTGTCACAGGAAGTTCCTATATTTTATTTGAGTGGATTTGTTTGGTTCAAGAAAGAACCCTGATAATTAAATATTAACATCTGAAGAGATTCAAAGTGCAATTGGATTTAAATTCTATTGACTTTGATTACAATTATCCTATTAATCACTAAATTCCACGTTCCTTGATGAGATTGGTCCCTTGGATTTCCTCTCAAGTATTTGTCTTATCCTGTCCGAGCCTTGTGCTTTGTAAAAGGCCAAAGGATTTATTTTTCATTTTTAAGTTCAGAATTTGTGGATGTTGGAGGAGCATAAACTATTAAGTTTTGTTTTGTTTTCCTATTTTCTAAACCATTTTGGCATAAAAATTTGTATGCACGTAGAAATTGATTAATATTAGAGCTTACTAGATAGCTACCTATCTTAGTATCTTTTGTAGCTGGTTTTGTTAGTTCAGTCGAACAAGACTATATGATGCACCATTTAAGGGTGCAGACAACACCTACTCTTTGTCCAAAAATGAAACCCTTCTCTTTAAAAGCTTGCACCATTTTATATGTAGCTGTGAAGCAATCTGGTGAAGTATAAAGTGGTTTGCTTTGTTTTAATTGATTCTTTGGGGCATCCATGGAGAATAACTGGGAGAAACTTTTAATTTCCAATATTTTTATGTTTTATTTTAGAATAGATGTTTAAATTCTAGAAATTGTTCCAAAATCTGAATGAATGGATGAAATTTTGTTGAAAATCTTTCAATTTTCCATAAAATTGTTGAATTCTTAATGCTAAATCTACTTAAGTGATAGCAAAGAATTTGTAATTTTCATAAAATGTTATTGCAAATATTTTAGTTTCATGATACTTGAACTTAATGTTTCAGTTGAAAATCCAATACATAAAATATTTAATTTACAAAAGTAGTCCCTTTGAGATTAACAACAATATCACATCAGTACCTGAGAGTGACCCTAGTGCAACCATGACCTAGTTATCAGAGACTTGGGATTGAACGAAAGCCAATATTTGCCCTGTTAATGTAGAATTCCCCTCTAGGTTGTCTTTGTTCCATATCTTTCAATCAGGATAGGCTCTTTATGGTCTTGTCTGTGAAGAATTTATTCACCCTGTTTATTGCGAGTAAAATCATTGTCAACACTATCCAAGCATCAAATCTATGTGATCTACATCAAAATATACATGAGGCTACCCATAGCTAATGAGTGTCTATACATCATAAAATATGTCTACATCAATATTTGAGCTAGCACACCAACAATCCCTCTTTTATTGAGGCATAGTGGGGCATCTATATCATCTTCATCTCAACAACTTGAAAAGTTGTAGCTCTTTGATTCAAAAGCAAACTAAGATCTCAAGCATCTTAAGAATAAGTCTAATTTTTACCTATCGTGAGCTCGATCGAAACACTTTATTCTCTGATCGATCTCTCAAGGGGGAAACCAACCATATTTTGATCATATCGATATCAAATCATCTAACAAACTTTGTTACTAGCCTTGCTATCAAATCTTGATCAATTTAGCAAATCAAACATTATGGTGATATATCTTTCCCTATGAATCCTCGTGTTATTTAACACAATCCTTACATTGTTGTGAATCCTCAACAATGTTATCAATCAATCAATCAAATCAATACACTTTATCTTGGCTATCAACATCTCAAAGAGATCATCGATATATGTTTCTACATCGTCATCAACATCAAAATCAACATCAGTCTTTGAACCAATGCAATGAGTACATTGCTTCAAAGAGGGGAAAAATGTAGACACTGAAAAATGTCCAGATGGATCACATTGGCTAACTAATATCATTTCCTCTTTAAACCCATCTTCTTTTCTTTTAATTGATTAAACTATCCTAGCTATTTAATTAATTGCATCATTTTCATCCATTAACCTAATTAATTTAATTAGGTTAATTCATCCCTTTTCACACTAACATTTCATCTCATTAAGTTAAATACATTAAATTTTTTAATTTAAATCCCTAAGTCATCTTATTTAATTAAATAACCCTAAGTTATTTAATTAAATATCATTTCACCTTTCTCTTACTTATTAAATCATTTAATTTAATAAATATTTCTTTAATTCTTCAAATCCACTAATTACATGATTAAATCTTGGTTAATTAGAAATTAAACTAACTTTCCTCTAAGCAAAGGGAATATTCCCATGGAATACTCCTTATCCCCTTTTTGCACAATTAAAACTTTATTTTAATTTGTAAAATTTCCTTTATCCTCACCCATGGGAATATTCTAAAGAATATTCTTATTCCTCCATCATTTGAAAAAGGGATATTTTCATTTGGCTTCTTAAGCAAGTTTTAACTTTCAACCTTTTGAACAAGTGACCTTTGACCTATGTGAGTAGGTCAAAAGTGTGTTTTTTTGAGGCAAGTATGAACCCTTGATTAGAATTCATGATCCATGCCTCTTATCTCCTTCAACTTGGACTGTTGATTAATCTTTTTGCTCTCAATCCTTCATTCCTCATTTGTTTTCCTATAAATAGGTCACTATTTGGATACAAATGGATCCATCTTTTTTAGAGCAAACTTATGTTGTTGAAACTCATACATCCATCTTTTTCAAAGCAAACTTATGTTATTGAAACTCATACATCCATATTTCAAAGCAAAGTCATGCTGTTGAATTCACTTGCATCCATACTCTCATACTTACTCACTTTTTATCTTATTTTAGTTAGTTTTAATTGCATAATAGCTTAAAGCATCCATTAATGTCTTCCATGCATCCATCTTAGCTTGTATATGAATTAGGGTTTTCATCTTTTAGCATAGTTTTATCATAGATTAGATTAGCAATAGCATAATCAATTCATTATTAGCATAAAATCATGGTAACTTAGCTTGCATCATGTTCATTTTTAGCATAAAATAGGTTTTCATACACCAATCACAATGGTTTCATCGATTCTCTTCCATAAAATCAACTAAAACAAGCTCACTAATCATGGGATTGGGAAAAGGTCATCATTTCACATCAACATGAAACCAATTCCAAAACGAGATAAGTTTCAAATGGGTTAGATTAGGAATTTAATTCTTTTTTGTGTAGTTTATAGCTTTCATTTTCAATTAAATTCTTAGTTTAATTTTCCAATTTGAATGATCTTGTTTGTAGATGTGGGTCTGTTTGGAAAAGTTATGCTTCGATTCATCTTGAGTCAAGCATAACCGACCCTCACCAACATTTTCTCGTCTCACAAATGGTATCTTCTTTATCCTAACCTAGGTATGCTTGATTATTACTATAATATAATATAAAGAAATATATAATTATTATTCATCTATCTCTTTCATATTTTGAAATGATGAATGTGTCTACAGATCTTTCTATATATTTATTGTGCAAAAATTTAGGAACCTTATATTTATACTTGAGATCCTTGAGAGTATAAATTATCATCTTAATTCCTTCAATATAATTTTGACCTAGTTAATGTCAATAGGAATCAACTAGAAGAAAATGATAAGAACATAATATGAATTTAATCCTTATCTAATTCATCCAAGAGAATTTGATTATGAAAATCAAGGCCTAATATTATTAATCAAAACTAGAGGATATTGTTTGCATCTTGTTAAGTTATTTGAAGAAATTCCTTGGATGATTCCTCTAGTTATGCTTTGATTATAAGAGGTAGGTTCAATAATAGAGAGGGTAGGGAGGAGTGGAGATGTTAATTGGAAGGAGATGAAAATTTCTAAGTATCCTAATTAACCCAAAGTAAATTATTAGAATCTTGATAAGAGGTCACATAAAGGATCACAATTCAAAGAAGGATGATTTCTTTGTTAAATCCTTAGATCTTAATGCATATGATGGTATAGTGATATTTCTCTATATGATAATATTATAAATGGTCTTAATAGATAGAATAAGTTCCATCACATCACATGAATTATCATAAGGAGTGATACCAAATTATTAAAAGGGGTGTTATTGATGATATGCTTTTCTTGAGTACAACAACTCTCTTTGGATAGTTGTTTAAGTAAAGCTATTTATTTTTCATATGGGAGATTGAAATCAGTCCTTAATGTTTTATATATTATGAATATAGAGAAATATTATTTATATTTACAAGATGATTGAATCTAGAATGTATGTTATCTTTGATGAAAAGCTTTATAAGCTGGCTAGAGGTAATTTGATGCTAGTTTAGGGAGAGAGGTATGGAACATTTTTAGGTTGGAGGTATCAACATTCTACACATTATCCTTTATAACTAAACCTAAATTAGGTTCTTCTTGGCATCACTAGTGGGGTCACATAGGGAAAAGGGTTGAAAAAGCCTTGGTATATAAAAATATGGAGGAATATCTTTTAAATTTTTCTATTAGGTTTTATTTTTACCAACATTATGTGTTGGGGAAACATAATATCATATGGATTGCTTTAATAAATACTAGATCAAGGGAGATATTAGAAGTGATTCAAATTAATCTCTTTGGTATTCTAGATGTGCACTCAATTTATGAGTCCTAGTACTATGTCTCTTCCAATTATGATAATTATAGACCTTCTTGAGTGTATTTTCATAGATAAATTTCTAAGGTGACTCACAAGTTTAATAATTTTAAGGTATTTGCAAAACAAAAAATTTAAGGGTAAAGTTTAAATACTTGTGGGAATTATTTATGTAAGTATTTGAGGTATTTGTAAACACATTTGTATTGTTTAGCAAGTGAAAACACCATACATATTGCAATAGAATGATTTTATTAAAGGTTAAATATAACATCATGCTAATTAGTTTTGAATGAGGTCATGAGTTTTAAATAGAGGTAGCTCATATTGCTTATTATTTGAAAATGGGTTTATTATTTCTATATTTAGGGGGAGTTGTCCAATAAAAAGTGAACAAGTAGAATCCCAGTCTTATCTGAGTTCTTTAATGTGATCATAATTGGTTTAAACATGTAATAGTCAAATAGTCATTTTTATGGTGTCGAGCAGGAGCGCAAACAGGAGTGGTAGGAGCATAGTTTTGAAATGCACAGAGGACAGTGAAGGAGAAGGCGATGGTGATGGGGACCTAGTCTGGGTTGTTGGCCTCAATAGTCACTTTGGTGAGGTGGTTTGTGTTGCTTCTAGGCAGATATCTTTGGGTCGAGGGACGTTCTCTACCTTGGCCTCTTTTCTCTGCTAGCCTGTTAATTAGGCGTCCTTTTTGTGGTAGATGGCTGCTCTTGCTTAATGATGGGGGCCCCTATGTTTTTAACTACTTTTCTGGGGTTCGAGTGGTGCTCGACCTAGCTCTTTGGCTCCTAGGTATTGAGTCACCTAGTGTTTGTTGGTGGTTTCCTAAGTTGTAGTGGTTGGAAGATGCTTGTGGGTGTTGGTCTTATGACTACCATGTTTTCTTTGGAGTTGAGCTATAGGTTGACATGGCTCATCTGGGTCTATCTAAGATGGTTGTTGTGGCCGAGCTCATTGGTGATGGCATAGCTAGAGGGGTCTTTCCCTTTTCTACTTGTGGGTCGTGTCTTGCTCTGTCTTGGATAGTGTTTGGCTATTGGTGGGTGTTGGTTACTCCTACTTGGAGTGATGTTTACCTTGCTTTCGTGGGCTCCCATGTTTCTTATGGTGACATTGGGTTTGTTGTTTTTATTATGGTGAGCATGGGTGAGGGATGCTATGATATGATCCTGAATGTGGCTAAAGGTGTGAGCGTTGGCTCTGTGACTCTCCCCTTTGTTTGGCTTGGAATGGTGGATCTTGGTGTGTTGGGAGGGGGCTTTGTTCTTCTTAGGGTTTTTGGTGTTGAGTTGGGAAGGGGTGGTTCTCTTCTTGGCTTGGAGATGCCCTTGTCTTTTGGGTTCTCTTTCAGAGTTTTTGGGTACCCATTGAGGGTTATTGTGGAAAGTGCTTTTTTTGATGGAGTTTTGGTGGTGCCTGCTAGGAGGTGGGTTTATTTTCTTGGGCTCTCTATTAGAGTTTTTGGGAACCGGTTAGGGTTGTCTTGGCTTTTTGTCTCGAAGGGGTTTGTTGTGGCCTCTTTCTTTGAGCCCCTGCATGCTCAGCTAAGGATGGTGTGTTTCCCCAGACTTCTAGAGCTCTGATTTTCTTCCACTTCCTATGCACTATGTCTTCTATTGAGGAGAAGACAACTCTTGATGGTCAAGAATCATTTCCTATGGAGTTGGAGGTGGGTGTGGTGGATGTGGATGGAAGTCCTCTTTTCTGGTTCCCTCTATATGTGTTCCTATTGAGGTGGATGCTTCTCCTGTTGAGATGGAGTGTGAGGTTGCTGGAGAGGTGTGATTTTGGTGGCTTGGGTCTTCACAGTATCCTCTCCTATAGAGGAGAGCTCAGTCCTCTTGAGGTGGACTTGGATTTGGTCTATGGTGTGCTAGGGTGCTTCAAGGGGTGGTTCTCCCCTTGTGTGCTAGTGTTTTTGATTAGGAGGGTAGCTTTAATGGTGGTCTTTTCCATTAAATTTCCTTTTCTTATGTTTGGTTTTGTTCTATTGTTTTTGAGCAGAAGGTTGGCTGCTACTTTGTAGTTTTGTTGCCTAAGTGTTTCAGGTGGTTTTTACAATCAAAACTTGGGTGGGGTTTCTGGTCCTGAATAAAACCTGGTTGTGTTTGGGTTTCGAGCCCATGCATTTGTATCCTTTTTATCCTATATTGTCATGATAATCTATTAAGAGGCTGTTGTTGGGCTGCTAGTGGTATGTGAGTTTTTTTTTATGTTGCAGCTTGTTGTTGTTGGGCTGATGTAAGCTCACTGGTGATCTGTTGTGTATCAGTTGTTTTCTTTTGTAAAGGGTTCTAGGCCCCTTCAAAACCCATTTTTTACCCCTAATCAAAACAAGTGAACAAGTAAGAATTTTGTTCTGATAGACTTAGAAGTATTTAGCTATGAGGAATTTATTCATCTATTAAATGAAAAAAAAACAAGTTAAAATTCAAGATTAAAAGTGTTTTTTTATCAATTATGGTGAAAAAGAGAAAGGACCTACAAGCTTTAAAATTTGTTGCACTAACTATTAATTCAATGAATGACATTTAGGGAAGATATATTTTTTCTAGAAAGCATCAATTGAATGTAAAATATAAGAAAAATATGTACTTTAAACACAAATAGAGTCAAGATTCATCTATTGTTGGTGTGAATGAGGTCTATTAGCCAAGTTATTTCTCTCTTGGGTCCTTTTACACCTTATTACTTAAATTTACTTAGTATATTCTTAGGGAATTTTTTGTGTGTCTCAATTCATAATATTGTGACACAGATCATAATATTAATTTTTTATATGCCTCACCCTTACCTATATATATGTGGGTTTATAGTGGTAATGTCAATTAGTCAATCTTATTGTATATTTACAACTCTTGATAGAATATAAGTATTCCCTTATTTGGATATTTGTTGTGCCTTCGTTGAAGTTCCTTTATCATTTGTAGCTATATCTATTTGTTGTCCTTTATTTGAACTTGATGGAAGAAGGCACATTCACTATGTGTGTTTGAGAATAAATTTAAAGTAGATGGTACATATGAGAGGTACAAGACAAGGTTTTTGAAGAAGGGATATTCTCAAACTGAGTGAGTAGATTTTGGTGAGAAATTTTCTTCAATAGATAAGTTGAATTCCATTATAATTTTATTACTGATAGTTTTAGTACATAATTATCAAGTAGAGTAGATAAATGGATGATTCCTATAACTACCCCTTTACTCTAGTAGACACTAAGTTTATTTTGGAAAAATTCCCTAGATCTATGAAGTATTTGGAGACGACATGCAATGTTCTATATGCAAGTGTATTAGGAAGCCTTAGGTATGCATTGGTCTAAACAAGACAAGACATTACAGAAGTGCTAAGAGTTATAAGAAGATCTATATAAAATCCCAGAAAATATTATCAAAATCTAGTGTAAAGAGCTTTTAGGGACATAAAATAAATTAAGGATTTTATCTTTTCATTGTTCTAGTAATGTATGCAAGGTGTCTAATATATGGGGGTTTATTCATTTTGATTAGGAAAAAGATCTAGATAATGGGAGGTCATCCATAATTTTTCATTTACTATATTTGGAGTAATAGTGAGTTAGGTGAGCACATGGTGGGTGATAGTTATGATTTCCATTACTAACATAGAGTACATGGGTACAAAACATGCTTGCATGGAAGATATGTAGTTATAATGACTATGCAATAGTATTGGTTTTAAGAATCATGTAGTTTTGAATTGTGATAGTAAGAGTGCAATCCACATGTAGCTATAAATCATATATACCATAATATAACTAAATATGTAGTAGATGTGGAATATATTTTTATGAGGAAGATGGTAGAGATAAGGAAAGTTTAAATGGAGAAAATTGGTGTAACAACCCCCATGTTTGTATTTTGTTGTGGTCCTTCCTTGATGGATTCCAATAACTGTATATTTGTATTAGCACTATTTTTCCCTTCATTATTTTGTATTGACACTTGAGAGGTGTAATTCTATGACTGTTATGTTGTTGACATGATTATTCTTTATGCTAGATTTCATGTTTACATGGTTAGTTATTATGTTGGATTACATGCTTATTTTATATATATATATCATTGTCTTTGCTTATGTATGATGATGGACAAGAAAAGGATGATGTCATAACACTCGTAACTGAGAGGCTTACGATATCATAATCCTTTTTCTTGATGATTGTTGTTGCTTTAGATATATTATATACAATATATGCACATGTACTTTGACGTTTGATTGGAGTGATGCAGGTACTGAGTATTTACTCTGCCTAGATTTGTAGGCCTGAGCGTACTCTCATTCCCGATGGTAGTTACTGGAAGTAGTCATAGGCCAAAAGCCCCCTCCCCTAGCCCACTGTACCCTATTAGGGCAATGTTTCCATGTTGTTGTCTTCCATCCCGTTACCTAATAGTAACGTCTGAAGTACCCTTCTCTTGTAAGTGATTTCCTAGTCTGTCTTGTTGAGGTATTTTTTCTTGGTTTTCATTAATATTTTATGTGATTATAAATATTTAATTTGGATTGTTGGTGTTTTGATGTGGAACTTCCATTAGCATCTTCACGTGTTTTTAAATATGGTATTTTATGGTGGTTAATTATTTGGGGAGTTGAATCATTATTTTCATGAGGTTTTAAATATTTTATTTAAAAAATTTACTAATCCTTTTGGGGGAGCCCTGTATATTTTAATGTTGCATATTTTGTGACTTTAATTAATTGTTTCTTTTGGGGGAGCTTTAATAGCTAGTTTTATCTAATGCATTATTTTTTCATTTTTTATGGTTTTGGGAAAATATAAAGAGGAAAGGAAGTTTTGTTTAAGGGCTAATTATTTTGGGAGGAAAGGTAAATTTTTTTGTTTTACATGGAGGAGGAAACCCAATGATTTGGGTGACTAAGTTGGGGAGATTGTGAAAGTTTTTCTGAGAAGAATTTGTGGGTAGTAGATTGTTGAAATCAACACACCATTTCTTACTTGCTGTCTAGTTTTGGAGCTTGGTCATGTCTTCTTCATTTATCATTCCTCCATTTCTATTTTGGAGAAAATTTAGGTATTTTTCTATTATTCTTCAATCTTGTATGACTAGTAATTTGGGCATTCGCTCATGTTTCTTGTATGGTTGGTATTTTTCTAATCTGGGTTATTTTTATTTTATGAAAATTGGATGAACTCCTATATTTCATTTTTGTATTGCTTGGGGTTTGAATGATAGTTGTTTTAAATTAAATTTTTTACTATGTACTATTTTTTATGGCATATTTTTGTACATTTCCAGCAAATATGAAATGGTTTGTTGGAAAAATCTAATTTATGGGCTCTTTCATATTCTTCTTCCTTTTACCCAATTTATAAAAAATGTGTTTTTCTTTGCTACTCATTATCCTCTTGATAAATTTTTTTTTTAAGGGTGGATTCCATGTAGAAATGCCAAGATATCAACTTGTTCTTTGTCAGATTTGAAATCTGGGCACTTTTATTTTTTGATGATTTTTTTTGCCTAGCTTGGCAAAATGACATTTCTCGGAACAACACTTCGTTTTCTCCTAAAATCAAAAATTGAAGGTGGAATCCAACTTGAAACTCCAAAATATGAATTGGGTCGGGCTTAGAATTTTAATCTAGGCACTTTGAATTTTTATGTAATTTTTTTATGCTCTATTTCATGATGAATTTCAACTGTTAAATGTGTCTTCTTACAACAATATTGGCTTGGTTGTTTTAAATGATTTCCATGATAGAAAATTGTGGCTTTTCCTTTTGTTTCATGTTTTTTTGGATCCCTCATTTGGTTAGATGAGATGAGCTTAGGTCTAGGTAATAGAGTGGTCATATGCAGTGGATCTCTACGGGCCCGGGGCCCGCAAGTGGCTATCAGGGGAAATAGTAGCAGAGTTAGAGTAAACAAGTGATAAATAAATAAAAATAATGGGGTAAAACATTAATAATATTATGATTCCTCGTGCATAGCCTTGAGTGCTTGTAAAGACTAAGGATGCACTCGAGAAGGCCCATCCGTCTGCACGACATTGAGTTATCCGTCTGCGGGGCATGGATTTGGGCATGATTGATTCTCCTCATCCCTGTGATGGGTGTACTTCATTCTGTGTGGTGCCATCCCTTTGAGCACACATGATGACACTCCATCTGATATGCACTCTAGTATCTAGCACCTTGGTAGTCATGAGTAGTACCCGTCATGTTATTGGATGATCATTTCTTGTTGTGACATTGGTTGTGTGCATTGTATTCCATGTTTGATTTGTGACTAATGTGAGTGTTGACCTTACCTTGCCCTTGTGTTGTTACTTTTGTTTTGGACTTGTGACTATCTCTGAGCATGGTAGGGTGGCCTCTTTTGAGCCCACATGGTAGGGAGGCGTTGCAACCACCATGGGGGACTGGTGTACAGGTTATTAGAGCACCAGTTGGAGTCATCCCCTCTTGTGTATTTATGTTATCAGATGATGCATCTTATTCATGGAAATGCTATTGTATTCATACTTATACCTTTATGCACATTGTACTATCTTGAGAGAGAAAGTAATCATAAATTTAATGAGAAGATATGTGATGTTTTTTGTTTGGCTTATGAGTTTTGGTGTTGGTATTGGAATCACGTGTACTATGGTAATTATTTTATGGTTTACTTTCCTAATTATCATTCAAAATTAGAGCTATGGATAAATATCCTTCCTTCATACATCATGTTGCTAAAGTTTACGGTGCAACACAACTTGTTGTTATTAATCTGTGTTGTTGCTGCTAAAGTTTTTGGTGCAATGAAGCTTGCTATTTTCTGTTGTATTGCGGAAATTTTGGAGCACCGGAGCAGAGAGTTCCAGAGAAATATTTTGGGAGCACTGAAGTAGGAAGTTCTTGAGAAAATTTTTTGGAGCTCTCCTATTTTCTCCTATTCGAGTTTTTTCTTGGGAGGTTTAATTAGTCCTCCCCTCTTGATTATGCACTCGACCATTCTTGGTCTTGTTTGTTGTCAATTTATCATATCAATAACAACTTTATGTGTATGTTATTCTTCTTCTTTTAAAAAAAAATTATCTTGTCCTCTTTTGGCTCTTAACCTTCGGGGTTGCGTAGTGGGATGTTACATCTGGTATCAGAGCCCATGTTCACACACTGGGATCTCTAGTGTGCTTGAGCCTTCTATGTTATGCTATGTTTGGTGTGTGTTACATGAGTTTTTTATATTGATTTATAGTCTTTTTGTTATGCTTTTAGGCCATAGTTTGGTGAATAGGTCATCCTTGTGATGATCTTTTTTGATGTGTTCTTTTTTTTCTTCAAGATTCCTCCTAGGGGTAGAGCTAGAGGTAAAGTTTGAGGTAGAGCCTCTATTCTTCATCGTAGCACCTAGCTTAATGTTGATCAGGGTAATTAGGGTGAGCAATAGGAGGAACAATGTATTGAGAACCAAGCCGAGGGGCTCGGGGGTGCTCAGGCTTTAGCTCTTTTGTAGCAGATTGTGGATCGTTTAGGACCTCATCAGGAGGCATATCGTGAGGAGGAGTCACACCCTTCTCGTTAGGATGGTCAGGATGCAAGAGTTGAGTGGGAGTGTTCCCATAGTCCGGGTCATTCAAGAGTAGATGTTGTGAGGGACAAAGTGGATGGAGACAATATTGTTGCAGGTCACATGAGGGATATCCTTAGATCCCATTCCCCTACTTTTGATGGTTCTGGTATAGGTACCGAGGTAGAGACTTGGTTGATCGATCTTGATCGATGCTTTGCTATTCATCCTTATAGTAGCAATACTAGAGCTTGATGCGCCATTATGCATCTCAGAGGATTTGCATCTACATGGTTGAGAGTAGAGGAGAAAAAGTTTCACCTATACATTACTTTTGTTTCTTGGGGACTATTCTTAGAGAGGTTTCGTGCACATTTTTTTTTTTACTACTACCGATAGAGACGTGCTGATGAGTTCCATGAGCTTCGTCAGTTGACTATGACGGTAGATCAGTACGAGCACCGCTTCTTTGAGCTTAAGCAATATGCTAGCATTTTTTATGACGAGTCGATGTTAGTTCAACATTTCATTATGGGCTTGAATGCTCGTATTAGTGGTGGTATTCGGGTGTTTGAACCGAAGACCTTAGAGATCATCGTGGAGAAGGCAAGGTTGATAGAGGAGAATCTGGTTAGAGGCTTTGGTGGTCAAGCAGGTGTTCAAATTGGTAGTGCCCCTCCTTTAGGATCAGTTGCTCGGGGTACATAGTCTCAGGGGGCTAGACCATCTAGATCTTAGTCTGCGCCTTCTAGATCTGGTCAGCGGCATAGGCATAGGTCTTCTCAGTCTCAACAGAGTGGAAAGAGCCCTAGCACTCTATTTTCTAGGGATTGTTTGTGTCATCATTCTTAGAGTAGATAGTAGATTAGTCTGACACAACATTCTTAGAGTTCACAATAGAGTTTTAGGGGTGAAGGAACCCAACAATTGCACGCACCATTTTTGCCCCGAGGTTTTGGCAGAGGTGGTTGTTTTTCTTGTGGGAAACATGGTCATATAGCTGTTCAGTGTCCTCAAAGATTAGTAGCTGGGGTAGTCAGAGACAAGATACTTTAGAGCCTATAGTACATGATGTTGGCAGATCTCATAGAGTTTTTGTGGTAGTGGATAACCATCAGGCTGAGCATTAGGGCACCGTGGTCGAGTATTCAGTTGTGTTATGTGGGGTTGCCACATCTATTTTGTTTGATGTAGGAGCTTCAAATTCTTTTATTTCTCCTTCTCTCATAGAGAATTGTGGACTTGTGGTGGCAAGGAAAGATGTTGGTTGGAAAGTTGAGTTAGCTACTGGAGCCAAGGTGGTTGTAGACTCCTTTATTTGTGGTTGTGTTGGATTTGGTCACCTTCACTACCACATTGGATCTTCGTGTGTTGCCTTTGGGATCCTATGGGATAGTTTTAGGCATGGATTGGTTGGAGGCACATCAAGCTAGTATAGATTGCTGGCATAAGTCAGTTTGGTGTGTAGACAAAGTTGGAAAGTGTGTTGAGTTAGTTGGGGTTCAGAGACCCATTTCTCTCCATGTGATTTCAGCTATGCAGCTGAAGCATGCCATGCGGCAAGGTTGTCAGATGTTCGCTATTTCAATTAGTGATCTTGCTAAGGGTGAGATTCAGGAGGTATCTCTTGATGACCATCCTCTTCTTTAGGATTTTTCAGATGTCTTTTCAAGTTCTATTCCAGGTATTCCGCCCAAACGCGACATAGACTTCCATATTGATCTCATCCCTAGAGAAGAGCCTATCTCTCGGGCATCGTATCGTATGACTACTTAGGAGTTAAATAAGTTGTGGTTGTAGTTAGAGGAGTTACTAGAGAAGGGTTTCATTCATCCTAGTGTATCCCCTTGGGGAGCACCTGTCATCTTCATGAAGAAGGATGGATCTCTTCGCTTGTGCATTGATTATCACTAGTTGAACAAAGTGATTGTGAAGAATCGTTACCCATTGCCTCAGATAGATGATTTTTTTGATCAGATGAGGGGAGCCAAGGTGTTCTCCAAGATAGATCTAAAGTTAGGATACCATCAACTTCAAATTCATGAGACAGAAATTCATCAAATGACATTTCATACATGCTATGGGAATTATGAGTTCATGGTTGTCCCTTTCGGGTTGACCAATGCTCCATCAGTTTTCATGAGTTTGATGAATGGGGTGTTTCGCACCTATCTTGACCAATTTTTTCTCATGTTCCTTGATGATATTTTGATTTATTCGAGGACTATGGAGGAACATGTAGGCCATTTGCGACAAGTGTTGCAATGCTTGTGAGATAATCAGTTGTTCGACAATTTGGCCAAGAGTGAGTTCTTGCAGACTGAGGTGAGATATTTGGGCCATATCATCTTAGGATAGGGTATCTTAGTGGATCCTTCTAAGATCCAGGCCATTGTGGATTGGCCAGCACTGATGAATGTGACTGAGGTTCATAGTTTCATGGGATTGGCGGGTTACTACCACCGATTTGTGAGAGATTTCTCTCAGGTAACCCATCCCATCACCTCTCTTCAGTGGAAAGGGAAGAATTTTGTGTGGTCAGATCAGTGTGAGTCAAATTTTTAGGCTCTTAAGGAGCAGTTGACTTGTGCACCTATCCTGGTAGTGCCAAATCCTACAGGTGATTTTGTAGTGTGCACTGATGCTTCATTGGAGAGTGTGGGGGAAGTTCTTATGCAGGAGGGATGAGTGATTTCATATGATTCCCGTAAGCTCAAGGATCATGAGTTGAACTACCCCACCCACAATTTGGAGTTAGCGGTTGTCATCCATGTACTTGTGCATTGGAGATATTTTCTCTTGGGACATCGGTTTGAGTTGCATAGTGAGCATCATAGTTTGCAGTATATCTTCACTCAGCTGAATCTAAATGCTCGATAGCATCGTTGGATGGAGTTCCTTTGTGAGTATGACTTTGAGGTTCGCTATATCCAAGGCAAGGAAAATGTGGTTGTGGATTCCTTGAGCAGGAGGAGACATGAGATCTCAGTTTTTTCCCTTGGAGTGGATTTGCGAAGCCATATTTTGGAGTCACTTCCTAGTGATACTTGGTATCATGAGGTGAAAGCATAAATTGAGTCTTGGTGAGTCCTTGAGGGAAAATTTGTAGTTTTCTCTCTCGAGCGTGATGGACTTTTCCAGCATCTTGGTCGCATTTATGTCTCAAATTCTAGTGATCTTCGTTCCTTGGTTTTTTCAAAGGCCCATTGTACACCCTATTTAGCTCATCTGGGTATCATGAAGATGCATGCCAATCTTTGATAGTTGTATCATTGGGAAGGGTTGTGGCGTGATATTGCCAATTTTGTGGCTCGGTGTCTTGAGTGCTAGCAGGTGAAGGTAGAACATCAACACCCAATAGGACTATTGTAGCCTCATTTCATCCCTAGATGGAAGTGGGATACAATATCTCTTGATTTTATAGCGGGTCTACCTATGTCTTCATTTCATCATGATTCTATTATGGTTACAGTGGACAAGTTGTCCAAGGTGGCACACTTCTCACCCATAAGGTCTTCGTACACTGCAATGTCCATAGCTCGAGTGCTTATGGAGGATATTGTGCGTTTGCATGGTATTCCTCATAGGATCATTTCCGATCATGATCCAGTGTTCACTTCAGCTTTGTGGACTTCTCTTCATTATGCTTTAGGAGCTCAACTTAATTTCAGCTCTGCATACCATCTTGAGACTAACAGACAGACAGAGTGGGTTAATCAGGTTTTAGAGGATATGCTTCAGATGTATGTTATGGATCGACAGTCTCGTTGGGAGGACTACTTGTACCTAGTTGAGTTTGCTTATAATAATGGGTACCACAGTTCTCTTGGTATGTCCCCCTTCCAGGCCTTGTATGGTAGGTCGTGTTGAACACCATTGTGTTGGGATCACTTAGAGAACCGAGTTCTTTTGGGTTCAGAGATGCTTCAAGATATGGAGCAACAAGTAGTGTGGATTAGAGAGCAGTTGGCTATAGCTTAGGATCAATAGAGGAAGTATATCTATGCCCATAGTTTGGATCGCCACTTCTCGATGGGGACCATGTGTTTTTGAGAGTTTGTCCACAGAAGAGCCCCATTCGTTATGGGAAAGGCTCAAAGTTGGCACCAAATTTTGTTGGACCTTTTGAGATCCTTGAGAGAATTGGTCCAGTTGCCTATCACCTTGTGCCACCACCGATTCTATCGGGCATCCATGATGTTTTCTATGTTTCTGTTCTTAGATAGTATATTCCTGATGTGACCCATGTTCTTGATTGGACTGCTTTGCAGGTCGAGGCAGACATGCAAATTTCTTTGGAGCCCGTATGAATCCTGCAACATTGGAGGGTGACCCTCAGGGATTGGGACATAGAGCAGGTAAGGGTCCAGTGGGATCCTGATGGTGAGTGCTCAGCATCTTGGGAAGATGTGGTGAGGATGAGAGACCTTTATCCATATCTTTTTGCAGGCTTCCAGGAGTAAGCTTGGCCCTAGGGGGGAGGATGTAACAACCCCCATGTTTGTATTTTGTTGTGGTCCTTCCTTGATGGATTCGAATAACTGTATATTTGTATTTTTACTATTTTTCCCTTCATTATTTTGTATTGATACCTAAGAGGTGTAATTCTATGACTGTTATGTTCGATTACATGTTTACATGCTTATATGATGTTATGTTGTTGACATGATTATTGTTTATGCTAGATTTCATGTTTACATGGTTAGTTATTATGTTGGATTACATGCTTATATTTTGTATATATTGTTGTCTTTTCTTATGTATGATTATGGACAGGAAAAGGACGATGTCATATCACTCTTAACCGAGAGGCTTACGATATCATGACCCTTTTTCCTGATGATTGTTGTTTCTTTAGATATATGATATATGATATATGCACATGTACTTTGATGTTTGATTGGAGTGAAGCAGGTACTGAGTATCAACTCCGCCTAGATTTGTAGGCCTGAGCATACTCCCATTCCCTGATGGTGGTTACTAGAGGTAGTCACAGGCCAAATGTCCCCTCCCCTAGCCCACTGTACCTTGTTAGGGCAGTGCTTCCGTGTTGTTTTCCATCCGGTTACCTAACAGTAATGTCCAGAGCACCCTTTTGTCATAAGTGATTTCCTAGTATGTCTCATTGAGTTATTTGGTCTTGGTTTTCATTAATCTTTTATGTGATTATATATATTTAATTTGGATTGCCAGTATTTTGATGTGGTTCCATTAGCATCTTCACTTGTTTTTAAATATGGTATTTTATGGTGGTTAATTATTTGGGGAGTTGAATTGTTATTTTCATGAGGTTTTAAATATTTTATTTAAAATTATTACTAATCCTTTTGGGGGAGCCCTGTATATTTTAGTGTTGCATATTTTGTGACTTTAATTAATTGTTTCTTTTGGGGGAGCTTTAATAGCTAGTTTTATCTAATGCTTTATTTTGTCATTTTTATGGTTTTGGGAAAATATAAAAAGGAAAGGAAGTTTTGTTTAAGGGGTAATTATTTTGGGAGGAAAGGAAAAATTTGTTGTTTTGCATGCAAGAGGAAACCCCATGATTTGGGTGACTGAGTTGGGGAGATTGTGAAATTTTTTCTGAGAAGAATTTGTGGGTAGTAGATTGTTGAAATCAGCACGCCATTTCTCACTTGCTGTCTAGTTTTGGAGCTTGGTTATGTCTTCTTCATTTAACATTCCTCTAGTTCTATTTTGGAGAAAATTGAGGTATTTTTCTGTTATTCTTCAATCTTATATGTCTGGTAATTTGGGAATTTCTCATGTTTCTTGTATGGCTAGTATTTTTCTAATCTAGGTTATTTTATTTTATGAAAATTGGAGGAACTCCTCTATTTCATATTTGTATTGCTTGAGGTTTGAATGATGGTTGTTTTAAACTCAATTTTTTGCTCTGTAGTATTTTGTATGGCATATTTTTGTGCATTTCCAGCAAATATGAAATGGGTTGTTGGAAAATTTTGATTTATGGACTCTTTCAAATTCTTCTTTTTGCCCAATTTGTAAAAAATGTGTTTTTATTTGTTGCTCATTATCCTCTTGATAAAAATGAATTTTAAGGGTTGATTTTATGTAGAAATGCCAAGATATCAACCGGGTCTTTGGCATATTTGAAATCTGGGCACTTTTATTTTTTGATTATTTTCCCTAGCTTGGCAAAATGACGTTTTTTAGAACAACACCTCATTTTTTGTCCTAAACTCAAAAATTCAAGGTAGATTTGAAACACCAAAATATGAATTGGGTCAGGCTTAGAATTTTAATCTGGGCACTTTGAATTTTTATGTAATTTTTTTATGCCTCTATTTCATGATGAATTTTAGCTATTAAATTTCTCTTCTTATAGCAATATTGGCTTGGCTATTTTAAATGGTTTCTATGACAGAAAATGGTAGATTTTCCTTTTGCTTCATGTTTTTTTGGATCCCTCGTTTGGTTAAACAAGATGAGCTTAGGTCTAGGTAATAGAGTGGTCATATGGAGTGGCTCTCTATGGGCCCGGGGCCCACAAGTGGCTACCAGGGGAACTAGTAGCAGAATTAGAGTAAACAAGTGATAACTAAATAAGAATAATGGGGTAAAACATTAAAAAGATAATGAGTCCTCATGCATGACCTTGAGCGCTTGTAAAGGCTAAGGATACACTTGAGAAGGACCATCCATTTGTGGGGCATTGAGTTATCTTTCTATGGGGTGTGGATTCAGGCATGATTGTGTCTCCTCATCCCTGTGAGGGGTGTACTTGATTTCATGTGGTGCCATCCCTTTAAGCACACATGACGACACTCCATCTAATATGCACTCTAGTATCTAGCAACTTGGTAGTCATGAGTAGTACCTGTCATGTTATTGGATGAGCATTTCTTGTTGTGACATTGGTTGTGTGCATTGTATTCCATGTTTGCTATGTGACTGATGTGAGTGTTAGCCTTACCTTGCCCTTGTCTTGCTACTTCTATTTGGGCCTTGTAACTATCTCTGAGCATGGTGGGGTGGCCTCTTTTAATTCCACATGGTAGGGAGGCGTTGCCACCGCCATTGGGGACCGATGTATAGGTTATTGGAGCACCAGTTGGATTCATCCCCTCTTGTGTATTTATCTTATCAGATGATGCATCTTATTCATGGAAATCCTATTGTATTCATACTTATACCTTTATGCACATTGTACTCTCTTGAGAGAGAAAGTAATCATAAATTTAATGAGAAGATATGTGATGTTTTATGTTTGGCTTATGGGTTCTGGTGTTGGTATCGGACTCGTGTGTACTATGGTGATTCTTTTATGGTTTCCTTTCCTAATTATCATGCAAAATTAGAGCTATGGCTGAATATCCTTCCTTCATACATCATGTTGCCAAAGTTTCTGGCGCAACACAACTGGCTGTTATTAATATGTGTTGTTGCTGCTAAAGTTTCCGGTGCAACACAACCTTTTTTTTTGTGTTGTATTGTGGAAATTCTGGAGCATTGGAGCAGGAAGTTCTAGAGCAAGAAGTTTTAGAGCAAAATTTCTGGAGCACCGAAGCAGGAATTGTTGGAGCAAAATTTCTAGAGCTCTCCTATTTGCTCCTGTTTGGGTTTTTTCTTGGGAGGTTTAATCAGTCCTCCCCTCTTGGTTGTGCACTTGACCATTCTTGGTCTTGTTTGTTGTCAATTTATCATATCTGTAACTGTTGTATGTTTAAGTTTTTCTTCTTCTTTAAAAAAAATAAAAATATATCTTGTCCTCTTTTGGCTCTTAACCTTCGAGGTTGCATAGCAGGATGTTACAATTGGAATATAGGTAAATCCTATGCATTACTTAACAAATCCTATAAGAACTTTAATAATTTTGTGGTGCATGGATGAGAAGGGTTTATCCCTTTCCCATACATGAGTTATGTACTTCGTATATACTACAAAATTTCCTTTAGGAAATATC
The DNA here is from genome assembly GCA_007258455.2 of Sequoia sempervirens. NCBI lineage: Eukaryota > Viridiplantae > Streptophyta > Pinopsida > Cupressales > Cupressaceae > Sequoia > Sequoia sempervirens. The sequence goes on along the minus strand of VDFB02256132.1, from coordinate 75,850,654 downwards.
AAGGAGGTTGTTTAAAAAAATCTATTTGTTTGTAGAGAGTTCCAAGTGAGAGAAGGTACAAACACTTGCTTAGTTCATCTTGATAATATTTGGTTCTAGATTGGTAAAAAATAGAGAATTCAATGCAATAATTTGTAGTGTGATCTAGAGTTTCTTTTTAACATGGAGGCTTACCTATGTCCTGCATTGTTATCCTTTTTGTTGGAAGGAATTTTCTAATTCCTCTCTCAGTTTCTGTAGTTTCCCTTGGAATCTATCAAATCAGACTAATATGTTATTTTAGTTTACTTCCTTCTTTGTTTGCAGTTGTGGTTAGAAGTTTCTTTTTACTTTGTTTGTTCGAACTGCTGCAATGTATCTATTTAAACAACGTTGTTGTAGCTATTTTGTCACTGAACAAATTAATGAAAAAAAGTTTATTTTGTCCAATAGAATTCTATTTTTATTTATATTTTATCTTTGCTCTTTCTATCAAATTGGTATTAGAGCTAGATGATCAGGGATGAAGATTTAAAAAGTTTGAGATGCTAATAGACTCATTATTAAAGCTTTTTAAATTGATGATGTTGCTAAGTATTGAAGTCATTTATACATCCTTTTTTATTTTCATAAAACTCTTTTATGGATTTGATATACATAAATGAATTAAAAGTTTTTTATTGAAAAATAAGATAAGTGTAGATTAGGAAGGAGAGATAACATCATGGAATCTAGTAGTAGTTTAACTAAACCTTAGATTCTGTTATTTATAGGTAAAAATTATGATACATGGGAAATAAAAATGGGGACATTGTTTTGTTCACAAGATCTATGGGAGTTTGTTCAAAATGGGTTTGTAGAACCTCAAGATTTGTTTACTTTAACACAAACACAAAAAGAAGAACTTAAGGAAAAGAAAAATAAAGATTATAAAGCTAAATGTTTCTTATTCAACAATCAATGGATGAAACTGTGTTTTCTAGAATTTTTGTTGCAACTAGTTCTAAACAAGCTTGGAAAATCTTAGAAAATTCATACCAAGGGACAAATAAAGTAAAAGTTGCAAAATTACAAATTTTAATGTAAGGAATTTTGAAAATCTTCAAATGAGCTCATCAAAGTCTATATATCATTTTTTCTATAATGTAATGAATATTGTTAATCAAATGAAGATGCATGGAGAAAATATATCTGATAAAAAGGTGATAGAAGAGCTTCTTAGAAATCTTCCTAATAAATTTAACGCAATAGTAGTTGCAATTAAAGAATCAAAAGACTTATCTTAATTTTCAATATATTAATTGATGGGATCCTTGCTTTCCCATGAAACTAGAATGAATTGAAATAACAATTCTTCTTTGGAGAGTGCTCTCAAAACACAAGTATCATTTGGAAGAGGAAGATCAAACTTCAGAGGAAGAGGAAGATGAAGAAGTGAACACACAAGTTCAAGTCAAGGAGAAAGAAGCAATCCATCCTATTCAAATTTCAGCAATAGAGGACATGGAAGAAATTAGTTCGAATCATCAAGGTATGATAAGTCCCACATACAGTGTTACTATTGTAAGAAATCTGGCCATTTTGCAAATGAATGTAGAAACAAACAAGTTGATGTGAACAAGCAAAAGGAAAATTACAAAGATCTATCTGGTAATAACTCTGAAATTTTACTTATAACTTGTAATGTGGCTCAAGAAAGCTCTAATGATGTATGGTTTTTAGATAGTGGTTGTAATAATCATATGATAGGAAACATAAAAAATTTGCTAGTTTGGATGATTATATGATATTAGAAGTAAAATTATGAAATGATAGTACATTATGTATAACTAGAAAAATAATCATTAATATCATGACTAAGAATGGTGAAAAGAGACATATTGATGATATTTTCATTGTACCTGGTTTAAAACATAATTTGTTGAGTGTTGGCCAATTAATGTAAAAAGGGTACAAAGTTCATTTTAAAAATGATGAATATGTAATTCTAGATAAAAATATTGATAGATTAATTGCAAGGGTCAAAATGATGCAAAAAAGAATGTTCCCCCTCCAAAATAATTGGGTATTTGCAGGATCATCATGGAAAAAAAAGGCCCTTAAGTCACAAAAAAATTAAAAAAAATAGAGTTAGGCAACTTGACGTAAAAATTTGAATAAGTTATCTATATTATTTTAAAAATATGTAAGAATAGAATTTGTAGTAAATTGAATGTAGTTTCTAAACTACGAGATTTGTTTAAAAAAAAGAAAAACTATTTGGTGAAATTTAAAATTTCAATGTAGTAGTACTTAAATTTTAGGGAAAAAATAAGTAGGTGTTTGTCGATACCTAACCACAATAAAATGATAATTATTTTTATAATATTTTTTATATAAGTATGGGACTCATGTCAGATGTGATGCATATTTTTTTGTAATTTTTTTCCAAGTAAATAAATAATTATGAATTTTTATTACAACTTTTAAAAATATAAAACTTGTATGTCACGACCACCTTAACTTGGTCAAAACTTCATGAAATTCAATTTTCTTTTTTTAATCCTATAGTATGTGAATCATAGAATGTGGCATGTTTTGGATTCAAAAAATGTGATCTGGATTTAAAAGCTATAGATGTGTTTCAATTAGTCTATCAATCAAGACTTTAGTCATAATTTGAATAGAAAATGAATAATAATTACTTATTAAATTCAAAGTAAAGTATAATTTATATTGGTGGAAAGCTGAGAATCTCCTTTAAAAACACTTTTCATTTCATCAATTTTGGGTAGAAAAAAAGTCGTCAGCCACATACCCACCATATTGCCACTTTTTGGCCCATCATGATCCTGCACATACCCAATTGTATTCAAGGAAATAAGGAAATTAACTTCAAAACAGTGTACTTAGACCAAAAATGGCTTTGACATTTGAGGTATGCTCACCTTCAATCTGAAGGATTGAGTTTATTTCAAAATAAAAATATGGTGAGAGGTTTACTAGTTATAGATCATCTAGCTAGTACATGTGAAAGTTGTATCTTAGCCAAACAATATAAGAATTTTTTTCAATAAATAGTTCATATAGAGCAAAGACACCATTTGAATTAGTTCACACTGATGTATGTGGGCCAATGCAAACTCCATCTTTAGGAAGAAATTTATATTTCCTAATATTTATTGATGATTTTAGTAGGAAGACATGGATCATATACTCGCTTAAGAAAAAGTCTAAAGAATTTGATAAATTCAAGGAGTTTAAAGCTTTGACAGAAAAACAAAGTGGATTCTACATTAAGGTACTCATATCTGATAGGGGTGGTGAGTTAAGTTATAATGAAATTTTAGATTTCTGCAGATATCATGGAATTAAGAAACAATTTACAACAAGATATACACCACAACAGAATGGAGTAGGTGATGTGTAAGATCATCATGGAAAAAACAAGCCCTTAAGTGACAAAAAATTCAAAAAAATCAGAGTTAGGTAACTTGACATAAAAATTTGAATAAGTTATCTATATTATTTGAAAAATATGTAAGAATAGAATTTGTAGAAAATTGAACGTAGTTTCTAAACTACTAGCTTTTAAAAAAAATAAAAAATTATTTGGTGAAAATTTGAAATTTCAATGCAGTAACTTAAATTTCAGGGAAAAAATAAGAAGTAGGTGTCTATATGACCACCCTAACCACGATAAAATGATAATATTGTTTTATAACATTTTAGACATAAGTAGAGGACTCATGTATAGATGTGATACATATTTTTTTGTAATTTTTCAATTAAATAATTAATTATGATTTTTTTTATTACAACTTTTAAAAATATAAAAACTTGTATGTCTAACCACCTTAACTTGGTCAAAACTTCATGAAATTCATTTTTTTTTTTTAATCCTATAGTATGCGAAGCATAGAATGTGATGCATGTTTTGGATTCAAAAAATGTGATACCATTTGAAAGCTATAGATTTTTTCAATCAGCCTATCAATTAGGACTTTAGTAAGTAATTCAAATAGAAAATGAATAATGATTATTTATTAAATTCAAAGTAAAGCATAATTTATATTGGTGGAAAGTTGAAAATCTCCTTTAAAACCCTTTTCATTTCATCAATTTTAAAAAAGGGTCATCAGCCACATACCCTACAAATACCCATCATATCGCCACTTTTTGGCCCATCATGATCCTGCACATACCCAGTAACCAAAAGAAAGAACATAACTATAATGGATATGGCCAGGAGCATGATGAAGGCCAAGAATCTATCCAATAATTTGTGGGCAGAAGTAGTAGCATGTTCAATGTATATTTTAAATAGGAGTCCTACAAAGAGTGTGAGGGGAAAAATTCCCAAAGAAGCATGGAAGGTTAAAGAAGCATATTTTCTCTCATTTTAGAATTTTTTAAATATGTTGCTTATTCTCTAGTGCCATTTGAATTGAAAAGGAAATTAGATTATAAGAGTGAAAAATGTATTTTTATTGGTTATGATAAACAATCAAAAGCTTATCAGTTGTATAATCCAATTACAAAGAAATTGATTATTAGTAGAGATGTTCAACTTAAGGAAGAAGAATCATGGGATTCAAATGTTGAAAAAATAGTCACAGATAGAGCACCTATACATGATAGTAAAGTGGAACTAGAAGAACAAGGTGGTCAAACACCACCAAGTACTCCACCAAGAAATATTGTGCAAGGGATATCATCATCCCATTCAAACCATTTTAATCTAAATTCAAATTTAAATGATGAATTAGATCCAACACTTGATTCATTAAGGAAAAAGTATAAAGGAAAGAAAAAAAAAGTCTTAAAAGAAATATATGATCAAGGAGAAGAAAATGTGAATTCAAATTTTTCTTTGTTTACTTGTGATCCTATATATTTTGAAGAAGCAGTAAAAGATGATAATTGTGTTAAGGAAATGGGTGAAGAAATGGACTCTATTGAAAGAAATAAGACATGGGAGTTAGTAGATTTAATCAAATTATAAAACATAAAGCAAGATTAGTTGCAAAAGGGTTTTCACAATAGTAGGAGATTGACTATAATGAAACTTTTGCTCCAGTTGCAAGGTTGGACACAATTTGAAGTATTTTAGGAGTAACTACACATAATAATTTGAATGTTTTTCAAATGGATGTGAAATCAACTCTCTTAAATGGTTTTCTTGATGAAGAGGTTTATGTTTTACAACCACCTAGTTATGAAGTTCATGGTCATGGAAATAAAGTTTATAAATTAAAAAGGCACTATATGGATTGAAACAAACACCTAGGGCTTGGTACAATAGAATTGGTTCATATTTTATAAGTAATGGATTCAGTAGAAGCAATAGTGAGCCTACATTGGGTAAAAGCAAGAAGTTGGTTCCATGAAAAGGGGAAGTTTTGGCCAAAAAAAATCTCATAGAAAACGTGTATGCATTATTAAAAAAATGCGTATGAGTTATGCATTAGGTACCCGAGCCTTAAAAACTGTGTACGCATTATATAACATGTACATGTTTTATAACACATACGAGTCATTTATTTAAAAAAATTAAATACCTTTTAGAAGTGAGTACTTGTTTTAAAACGCATATGTGTTTTGTAACTAAAAATGCATATGCATTTTAAAATGTGTACGTGTTTCTATAAAGTTTATTTTTTAAAATAATCAAGTGCAAATAAAGAATGCATATGCATTTTGTAACACATACACATTTTTTTAATTTTTAAACCCCAACCCACATGTTGCCTCAGTTTTAGGCTCAGGAAAGACTTGGCAACCTGACCCTTAGCCTTTGACCTGCAATTAAAAAACTAAGGCAAGTTCAAGAGAAATGTCCAACTTTGGCAATATTGTTGATGGACTTTTTTTATGAATCAAACTATGAAATTAAAACCCATTAGATAACACGATGTCTAGTTTCAAAATATATAATTTTTTTAAAGATTAGAGTATATTTGTTATTATTTAATTAATTTCTAAGAAAGTCCATAAACTTGAAATATCAGACTCTTGTTTTTTTTTTTTGGTTAATTTTCTTCTAAAAAAATTATATGGCATCAATCTTTAGAAAATTCTCTACACAATGAAAAATAATATTCAAAAAATGTTTAGTTTAGATCCAATTATTCTATCCAGACACGTTAATTTTCAAAACAACAATTAAGGCCAATAAAAATTCAATAAAAAAAAATATTTAGAAAAAAATTACAAAAAATATCCTCATCAATCTTCATGTTGTTAGCTATCTTTCCCCAAAATTAATTAGAAAAATACTTTTATTTGGGTTAAAAAGTGGTGTCCATACACATGCATGGCATGGTAAAAAAAAATGACTTTTAAAAAGTGGTTTTTATACATCCCTATCAAAATTCAATTTTTGTCATCTGGGTATTTGAATAAATTACATATTTGGAAACAAGATTCAAAATTATAAATTTCATATTACTGAATTTTTTCAAATTCATTATGTAAGTTCCTCAAATTTTTAGGCCAAGTGTGACAAATTCTAAAAAATAGCAAAAACACTTCCACTTTTTGAGTTTTTCGTGTACCCAACTTCTTGCATCAGCTCCATTGTATATAAAGACTAATGATGCAGGTCAATTTTTTATTTTATTTTTGTATGTTTATGATTTTATTTTTAGTGAAAATTTTTCTGTGAACATATTTAAGCCAAATATGATGAAAGAGTTTGAAATGACAAATTTGGGCTTGATGAGATACTTTTTGGGTATTGAAGTTGTTCAAACAGATAAGGAAAGTTTTATTTTTTAGTCCAAATATGCCAAGGATGTATTAAGAAGATTTAAAATGTTGAATTGTAATCCTGCATCAACTCCAATTGTCACAGGAACAAAATTGAGCAAAGAGGATAGGGATCAAATGTTGATCCAACTAGATCTAAAAAACTTGTTTGTAGTTTAATGTATCTTACAGCTACAAGGCTTGATATCAAGTATGGTGTATTTTTGATTTCAAGGTTCATGGATTCACCTCAGGATTCTCACTGGCAAGTTGGGAAGAGAATACTAAGATATGTTGTTGGAACAACAGGATATGAAATTCTATATTCCAAAACTTAAAATTTTGATTTGGTTGGTTATACTGATAGTGATTTTGTAGGTAACATAGATGATAGGAAAAGTACATTAGGACATATATTTCAAATTCGATCCGAATTTGTCTCATGGGTATCAAAGAAGCAACCTATAGTGATAATTTCTTCAGCTGAAGTAGAATATGTAGTCACAACTGTTGTAACATGTCAAACAATATGGATGCATCATTTTTTTTCAGATTTGTTTCATGATCAAGATGAACCAACACCAATCCTTTGTGATAATAAGTTAGCCATTGCATTATCGAAGAATCATGTCTTTCACAAAAGGAGCAAGCATATTGATACGAGGTACCACTTCATCAAGGAATTGGTCAACAATGGAGAAATCTATCTTAAATTTTGTAGATTTAAATATCAACTAGTAGACATTTTTACCAAGGCATTACCAAATAATAGCTTTGAATATCTAAGACAAAAATTAGGAATTTTTGATGGTCAAAAATAAGGGGGAGTGTTGGAAGGAAGTTTCTAATTTCTCCCAAAGTTTTTGTAGTTTCCCTTCGAATCTACCAAATCAGACTAATATGTTAATTTAGTTTATTTCCTTCTTGGTTTGTAGTTATGGTTAGAAGTTTCTTTTTACTTTGTTTGTTCAAGCTACTACAATGTATCTATTTAATCAAGGCTACTCTAGCCATTTTTTCACTGAATAAATTAATGAAAATAAATTTATTTTGTGCAGTAGCATTTTGTTTTTGTTTATATTTTGTCTTTGCTCTTTCTATCACTTTTTCCTCCCCCTTCATAACAATTTATTGAAATTTAAATTTTCACTTTATTTTTAAAAGTAAACCTTTCAAATTCCCTCTAGTTGCAACCTTTTTGTAGATGTTTCTTTTCCTTATAGATTGATGACCAAATATATTTCTAGAGTCTAAACAAAAACATAACTCTACTTGTAGTTTCTTCAAGTTTAATTTCAAATAACATTGCAAGTAACAAACTAGTGACTCTAGAGGAAGGTCCACTTGAACAAAATCAAGCAACTGACCTATAACTTCAAGGCTACAGTAGTTATAATCCTTTCCATGTTTGATGTGCTAAATATTTTAGTTGATCCAAATCCTCATTGCTTATGAGGTATTCCAAAAGGAGGTACTTCACAATGAAATCTATTTCCAATTGCAATACTGTATCATAAATAAACTGGTGAGGTTCATTTGACATACTATTGCTCATCAATGAATCCAAGAAAAAAATGTTCTATTCCAAGTTTAGTAATTCTTTTGGAATTGAAGGCTTTATCTATTCATGGAGTACATCATCCTTTGCTTTCAAATCTAAGAAGAACTAGCATGTACCTAACATTATTGGAAATTCCTTCATAGATGCCTCTTGATGGGGTGAATGGAGATAGATAAATACTCATAATAGATGAAATACATAAATTCAGAAATATATCAAACACATATCATTTTCTCAATATGTGCTATTGCACCTCATTCCATTGTGTCATAACATGATTACAAATCCATACAACAAATGCTACAACATTCACATGATCACTTGATCTTGTTACACCTTGATGCCTTGATCTATTACAAATGCCTCAATATATAGAGGTCTTTAGACATTTCTATATCTTAGGCCGACTTGTAATACCCCTTGTATTGTTGTTATGATTTGATATTTTTATGGTCTTGCTATGTACCTTGAGACTATGATAATTACTATTTGTTAGTTAGATTGGTTGACTAGATAGCTTAGACTACTTGATGATCATGATATTACTCTTGATGATATGGATATTATGGTATGACATTATGGTTACATTTAAGTGGTGATGTTTTTACATAGATGCAACATTATATTGTGATGCAGTAGATTAGTAATTATTTCATGATGATATGATGTGATCAGTATAGTCTAGCAATGTTACTTTATATTTGATGTTGTAGTTGCTATTGTGGTTTTAGGTGAGGGGATAGTGTAGCACCACTCATTCATGAGCGCCCTGCTACGTTGTGATTCCTTCTCACAATGTGTTGTATTTGATTATATATATGTTGTACACAACCTTGTTTGTATGCAGGATCACAAGAACTAAGCCTCGATTCCACTTGCTTTGGCAGGACAGGGCGAGCATTATAATATCCCAACAGGCATGATGTTGAAATAGAGATGACAAGGAAGTCTCCCCATCCCAAGTCTTTCAACCCATTATTGTGTCTAGTGGTATGGTGTGTTCATGACTTCAGTTTATTTCGGTATTGTTTGTGACAGATGTTTTGTGTGAGTATGTATTTGTGTCATTTAATTAATATTTTTGTTGTTATGCATTTGGGTGCATTATTAGTATTATTTAATTAAAATAAGTCTTGTTAGTTAATTATTGGTTTAGCTTTATTAAAATTTAAAAGTGTTAAATTAAAGTTTATGTATTTAATTAAAGATAAATAAATTAATTGGGTAAATAATATTATTTATAATTTGTCATTTTGATAAGTTAATGTAAATAGTAAGTTGAGGATAAATAATAGAATAAAAGATTTAAATAATTTAAAATGTGTCAACTGTGAGTGGAAATTAATAAAAGAAAAATTAAAAATTAAATATTTTAATTAGAATAGAAAAAAATCAAGAGGAGAATAAAAAGAACCAATGAATGTTCAGATTTTGTTTGAAAACTGGCGAGGAAATAGAAAATTGCCCTTTAATTCTGATTTTTGGGGTTTTCAAAAATAGAAGAGCATATTTTTATTTAATATGAAAAAGAAGAAGATTTATTCACGAATTTTTTTTACTGAAGCTTCAAAAATACTTTGTGCTGTAAAAACTTGGTTCCTCTTTCATTGTCTCTAGAAAATCTCATTTTATATAAAAATAGATTAAAAATTGGATTGAAGAAGGTTGTGAAGAAGTGTTGTGGAAAGAGGAGAAGATTTTCAAAGAGCTGTGTGGGAAATCAAGAGAGGGCTTCATCAATTTGTTGAAGCACAGGACATCAGGTTCTCTTGATTGATTTGATCTCTCACCTTGTTTATTAAATCAGTATTGGAAAACATAGTTTCTTGTAAAGAAATTTTGGGTTGGGGATGTAGTATATATTGCTCTCATCAATTTATTTATTTTGCTGGGTATCTGATAAAGGAAAATTATTATTTGAAGTTACTGGAATTTTCTTGCATACCTGGAATTTTAGTTTTGAGAAATCTTGTTCTCTCTGGAATATATATATTTTGTATATATATATACAAATGAGTAATCATATAGTTCTACAGAAAATTATTGTGCTAATTTATATATATATATATAAACATTTAAAAATTGAATTGAAAATTAGCAGCTGACTGATATACTTGTGTCAGCATTATTAAAATGTGACTGAGGGAGGGATGGCTAGGTCGTACCCTTCCCTCTCCTCATTGGTTCAGTAGATGTCTTGGGGCTGCGTAGTAGCCATGCAAAGGCTGCTCACAATAGTCCATGGACTACTATGCGCAACAGTCTCATGGATTGCTATGCGTAGCCCTCCAAGGTTGTGCGCCTCCCTTACATGCTATGGATTTTAATTTTATATTTTATAATATATATATACACTGGTATATTTATATATCCAGAAAAATAATAATTTTAGAATTCTAGCTTCTATTCTATTTGAAAATAAATAAAATATATATATATATATATATGTTTTTTTTATATAAAGATTATATATATATATATATATATTGACTTTGTGATTTTTTATTATATAATTGGATGTAATTGATCAACTGAAAAGGGAAAATCATATAATAGATTTATTATCAAATTTCTATTTTAAAATCTTATCATGGAAATGGAATTAAATCATATTGGTTAGTTGTAAAAGAAATGAAACGAATTTTAGTATTTAGGAGTTTGTTTTCATAATAACAAGTGTGGGAATTTATTATGGTTTTTAGTTAATTGGTGTTTTTGGTTGTTGGGTTCTTGTAAAATTTGAATTGGCATTTAATTATTTTTGTGTTATTGCTTTTGGCCTTAATCGATGTGGGAACCCAGTATGTCTTAGGAACCCTACCTAGGGTCATTGTGAACTTTAGACTTCCAGAGGAATGAGACAATTGTTAGATAATGTTTTATCTATTATTTACTCTTATTGTGGCAAGTTGATTGGCATTGTCGTTTTGGAAGGGTTGTACCATGTAAATGGGAATTCTGTATTGTGATTTTGGTGGGATGGGTAATGCCTTGCATGTATTTCAGTTGATATTTGAAGTTTTGTTTCTTTATTGGTACAATCCTTGGTTTTGGTTATGTTTCAGGTCTCTAGGGAGAGTGGCTCTTCATGGGGACCAACGCCTCAGGTAGGACGAAGAGCTAGGATAACCCATGTAAGAGTTAGAGTAAAAAGTGAAAACTTAATTAAAGAATTTAGGGGGTTGGGTAGTAATAACATTAACAAGATAAGTAAGGATGCATCGTCCACCCATTAGGGCTTTCGTAGACTAAGGGTAGGCTGAGAAGGCCGTGGTTGGAAAGGTTGTTACCTCATCCTCATAAGAGGTTAACGACTTTGCATGAGTCACCCTATGGGGTTGGCGCCTCAGGTAGGAGGAAGAGCTAGGATAACCATAGATGGGGGTCAGTGCCTCAAGCAGCCAGGAGAAGCTAATGCCTGGAGGAAGGGCTAGGATAGCCCATGTAGGACTATGCAATGACACTCCCCTAATACCCCTTATGAATTGTTATCTTTGCAAGCCTCTAGAAGTGATTCATTGATGTGATGTTATATGATTTATTGTTGCTATCTTTGGAAGTGATCTCTTGATGTTATGTTATATGGTTTATTGTTGATATGTCTTGGAAGTGGTTTATTGTTGATATGTCTTGGAAGTGGTTTATTGTTGATATGTTTTGGAAGTGGTCTATGGATTGTTTTTCCTTGTGATTTATTGATGATATGTTTAATGGTTTAATGTTGTTATGTTTGGTATCTATCGATGTTGTTGTTGTAATGTTATTGTTGTTGAAGTTATGTCTTGTAATTGTTTTGTGGACATCCTTGGTCGAGGTTTCTTCCTTTTCATCTTTGAGCACAGGGGGTGGATTTTGCTAAAACCCACGTGGTCAGGTGGAATGTGCTCCACACCCCATTGGGTTCCCCATCAGCATTGGTTCAGTACAGTACCATCCAGATGGAGCTTGAACCAGAGTTCTCTTATAGGCAGAAGTTCATGATGTATTTCTGATATTCTTTTGTATTGATGTATCATTCCCACATGTACGGGAAGTTATGATGTAAACACAACTCATGTATTTGATCCATGTAATGTACTATAAATTGATGTAATGTAAAATGTACTTTTTAACCATTTATGGCTTACGATATTGATTATGGTTTTATAACATGTGGTGTATTTATACTTATGCATATGTGTGTATGGAGTCTCTTTGGAGTTAATCTTGGTTTTTCTCTCGTAATTAAATTAATGTAATGATCATGGTGGATGTAAGAATGTGGTTTAGCAAATTGGCATTTCTGTTTATCCTTTCGTTATGGGTTAGAATTAAGTAATGCAACCTCGTGTGCCCCAAATGACTTAGGTGTTTGAAAGTGTATCATGCAATGTAATTAATGTATAATGGTACTTTATATGTTTACTTAATATGTTACTTTGTATTTTTTTTTTAAAATTGTGTGCCTAATAGATGTCCTTTGGGGTTTGCATGATGGGTGTTACACGACTTACAAATATTTAATATTTTACCATGTTTATCCTTATCCTAGAACTTTCTAGAACATTTCATTTCATATCGTTTAATATTTGAAAGTGTGGGAGAAATTACATATCCCAACACTCCCCCTTAATTTCGACCACACATTTATCAACTCAATTTTTTCTTCCAAGTCTTTTGAATTACTCAAATCCCTTTCTTGTATAATGCTTTCAATCTGTCTTTAAGATCTATGGATCTTTTTCAACTCTTCACTAACTCATCCCACTACTGCGTCAGTCATTCAAACTTTAAATCTTTAGAACTTCAAATTGGAAGTCCTTTTTTTGCAAACTCGCTATTTGTAGATTTCCATCTTCTTTGACATCTTGCTAGACCAACAAACCTCTCTTGATTTATTTCACCTTTGACATATGAACATCTATACTTGAACAATATTTTGAGAACACCTGCCAACTTTCACCAATTCGATCCAAAATTCCATCCACAATTCATTTGCATCCATCCTATATTTGTCTACTCTCTTTGCCAACACATATTCTCTGAATGATTTCTCAGACCACATATGTTGCATGGATGTAGATCCCAACACATATCTTTTATATTCCCTTTTTTGTTACAATGTGAACACTCCATACAAGGCTTTCCTTGAAAACAAATCGTTAAACCTATATTATTTCCTTTACTTGTTACATATCCAAGACCTTCATACTTTGGTCTCATAACTGATTCAATCATCTCTTTGATTCCTTGCTCATACTTACCTAATCCTCAACCTTTATATCTGATTCTCTTCATGATTTTCAAACCAAAATTCTTCTCATTACCAAAATTTATAGATTAAAACACATTTTTATCTTCTTTTGTACATTCTTCATCAAGAACAACTTCAACTATGCCACATAAACCAATTGATTTATCAACCAAACAAACCAAATCTTCAGTATCACACAACACATTACAAACCAAAGGCATTAACCTTGAACACTCATTTTCATCTCTCAGATTTGTTATTTATTCCTTCTGTAAACAATTTTCCTCTTCTAACATCTTTAGCTTTTCCTCTAAGTCTTTGTTATGCTTCTTGATCTCGTCAAGCAACTGCAATCTTCTTTCTAACTCTTCCTTTTTATTTTTCACTTTCTCTAATTCTTTTTTAAGATTTTCATTTTCACCCAAATAATCACATCTTTCTTTTCCTAAATCCACTATCTTTTTCTTTTCAATTCTAAATTAAACTCTTTTAGCTTCACCACTTCTTCTAAACCATCTCTTTCTTTTTGTAACTTTTTACCAAATTTTCCCATTGAAATAAACGATTAAACTCACCTTATCTTTGCATTCTTAATTTTTCTATAGTGATTTCTCTATTCAACAACTTCACATGCCATCACTCTTTATTTCTTCAACTAAATTTAAACACTGATCTCCAAAACTATGGTTTCTAACTCAAATATGCATTGTTCACTGATTCCTTTATATATCCTAGAGAAATATGTTGCACTATATTCTCTATTACATTGGTGGCTCAAAATAAAACAAAGAAAATTAATACAATTACCTCCTCCAATCATAACTAGCCACTGCAAAGGCTTAGACTCCTTTTAACATCTACAAATCCTTGATTAATCCTTTGGCTATTGTCTTACAATAACCTCTCCAAGAATAAGGGATATTTGTCTGATGAGGACAACTCCTTTAAAACACTAGAAACTTTCCTTGTTGGCTACGATCTGTATTCTGAACAAAAAGATAATTGCAACCTTATTTGATTTCAATGAAACTTCCTTCAATCTTCTTTAACTGGCAATATTTCTTCTACAATCTATAACAATGGAAACTCCTCCTTGGCTTTTTCCAAATCTATGACCTATTTCCTTTGGGTTGTGTGGTATGATTACATTAGCTCAAAAAGATTCCATCTTACCAACGACAACTTCACTATGTCGTGGGTGATGTTTTCATTTTTGATAGCTACAAACTCCTTGAATGTAATTCACCTCCTCAAGTCAAATGCTTAGACTAAAATCTATAATAATCAATGGTTTCTTTAAGAGAACAACTACGGTTCTTTTTATTCCTTTGATCTCCTTCAAGAACTGCAATAATAATGATTTTGACATAGACTTTATCTAGTGAGATCTCCTTATCAACTTCATTTTAAAGGTGGCTCCTCACAAAACTCTATACTTTTCTACATCTTCAATAAGTGTCTCCTCTTGCATAAATTGACTGCAATTTAATGTTCTATCGGATATTTTTTTAGTGCAGCGATCTCCTCTCAGCTTCAGATCTAACAAAACTACAGCCTACAACCTCCTTTTACAACAACAATCAATTTCATTTGATTGGGAAATTCAACCCCAAAGGTAGCTTCAAAATATCCAAGAAACAACTACTATTTACTTTGCATCAATCTACAACTTGTCTCCTTCAACAATGATTACTCAAACAACACATCAATGGCTTGTTCCTTCTAATAGTGACATGAATAATGGAGGCTACTTTAGCTAAAAAAAATTCTTGCAATACAATGATCTATTCTTTGCACACTCTGTGATCTTCTTCAAATAGTCTGAACTAGCAACTCCACAATCATCCCACTAACCTGGCTCTGATACCACTATGATGGAGTGCATGGAGATAGATCAATACTCATAATAGATCAAATACATAAATTTAGAAATATATCAAACACAAATCATTTTCTCAATACATGCTATTGCACCTCATTCTATTACTTCATAATATGATTACAAACCCAATACAATGCCTTTTATAGCATTCACATGATCACTTGATCATGCTACACCTTGATTCCTTGATCCATTACAAATGCCTCAATATATAGAGGTATTTGGACATTTATAGATCTTAGGCCGACTTACAAATATTTAATATTTTACCATGTTTATCCTTATCCTAGAACTTTCTATAAATTTTCATTTCATATAATTTAATATTGATGGTGTGGGAGAAATTACATATCCCAACACCTCTTGCATAGTGGATCATCCCCTTTGTACCTCAAGACAATGTCTCCAAACACATCTGGGTTTCTAGAATTTCAATGACCAATATTAGGTCCCTCTCATCATTCCTCTGATTTAATGTAAACTCTATACTAGTAAAAGGAAGCATTTTCTCATATAGGTGAAGATTCCCAATACTAGTTAATTGACATTGAGGTTGCTGAAATCGACCAAGTTCAAGGGGACATTCATTACATGAAATAATGTTCCTCTCCATCAATTTTGAGTTTTCTAAAATATAAAGATATTAAATCTCTTATACTTGATCATTTTATAATTCTTCATTAGAGATCCTAGCTCTAGATTCCCTAACCTATTTTAAATCCCAATGTTATGCATCAATGGGTTCATTGTCCATTCATTCATTTTGACCATACATTCCATTCTTCCTGACTAATAAAGGATTTTGTGGACTTTTTGTTGCCCCACTAACTTTTGTAGATTGGGATTGTACCATACCTACTACTTTATAATATTTTTGATGATCCATTCTTAGTGAAGAGCCATTACTTGAAACTAGGATATCTTGCACTAGTGTTAGTGTCCAACATTGAAGAATATCATAAGACCTGAAAGTATCAATCCTTGTAGCATACTTTTAGTGGATTTTATAACCCATATCTTGGTCCTTTTATTAGCTTAAATTACATAGTTCCTAATTTTCCATCACCCATTTTAGTCTCTAATAGTACAATTCTACCTTTATATTTATATGGAAAGTAGATGTTGCATAAAAAACGATAACCCAATGAAATGCTCATTTTGTAGCATTTGGGTTCCTCTTCAAGTGGAGGTCCACAATGATGTTTAAGTGTACTCACTATATCACAAGGATTTGTGAATCTTATCATAATTATTTCTTGACTACAGATTCTTCACCTATTCCAAATGGAGATATCTGTTGGTAGCCTCTAGACCTTAAGCTAGCCCAAAGCTTAAGTAAAAAATAAATGAAATGTATATAGGGAGAATCAAAAGATATTACTAAGATAGGTTCTTCAACATTTCTTTCAATCTTCCATAATCCTTCTCTGTACTCACTCAAATTCTTAAGGACACCAATTAATTCTTTTTTTTTAAACAAAGACAAGGTTCCAGACACCATCTTGAGAATATTTGTAGCTAAATGTAGGATCTCACTTTTTTATGAAGAATGGCCCATCTCTCTCACCTTTTCAGACATGTCAGAGACATTTTTTGATGTTTCATAATTTAACAGTTTGTTTGGGGATCTATTCTCCATATCCAAAGCCTTGATATTTATTCCTAATTCATTTATTTCAATTCTGAAGTTCTGAACACTTCCAAGGCCCGTGTCATTTCCTTCTTCATCATGCCTCTATTTCATCAATTGGTTTCCAAAGTTGAAACCTTTTCCTTTGATTTTTGACCATCCTCTTTTTAATTAAATTGTTTTGATATTCTAGTTCTATTTGAAGGTTTCATATCTAGTTGTATTCTTCACCAAGACTAGGTTAGTTAGAATGGTGTGAGTTATGAATTTCAACTCTAGGTAGCCCCTCTCTAGTGTGGATCTATAATAAGCAACATCACTCTCTCTGAATGAATTTTCTGATCTTCGATGGGCATCAGGTTCAATATATTTATTATGAACATCTTTTTAATGAGGAAAATCATTGGAAAACTTGCAGTTGAAGAAAAATCGGACAACAACTAGCTCTGGTTGGGGATTGCATCCTCTAGCAGGATGCAGAGAACTTCAAAATCTCTTGGAAATACAAGTTCCTATCCATTGGGCTACAAAGTCATTTCATCATCATCATCATGGAAATCTTCCTAATTCTTGAGTTTGTTGAGCTTGATGAACAACTAAAAAATTTGTAATCACAAAGCCCCACACTTCATCACTCTCACAATAATTAAATAATAAGTTGAGTATCCTTTCAACATATACATTTTGCAAGTCAGCTTGACCAACTTTATGTACAAATTTCCTAGTAATAAACTCCTTGAATGAATGTAGTAAGAGGAACTATTTATTTTGTTGGTTTTCAATTTGATTTAGAATGAAGGGAAGACACTTGGAGAGGTATTACATTTGATGGAACTAGATTAATGCCTAAATTTTATGCTCATCCATTTTTTGCAAAGTTGCTAAATGACCACATGTCGACTGAACAAGGTAAATCAATTAACTGTTATGCCTTCTAGAAGGTTCCAAGGCTTTACTGAAATATCTATTTGCGTATACCTTTTTTTAGCTTATCTTGTCAAAGAAAAATTATAAGACAAAATCCCCAAACCCAGACTAGGCTATGCAAACAACTACAAAACTATTGTTATGTTTCCCAAACAACTGGGATCAAACCAAATTGCGGAAGCATAAACAATGCAAGAAGGAGACATGGAAATTTATTTTCTATTCAACAAGTTGGAAATGACATTACAAAAGGGTAAATTTAAAAACTTAGAAAATAAAATCTAAACTATAGATTACAAATTGTTAGCAGCTATCTGGAAGCTGCACCCAAAAGTCTAATTGTCAAGATCTTCATAGAGCTCTATCTAGAGCAATCACTATTGAGACACATAAATATAAAAATATAGCTTTTTTTATTCAAGAGCTTCTTTGAATCACATAGAGAACCCACAAAAAAAATATTCCTTTTCTCAAACTACTGCAGCACAAAACTAACACACATTCTATTCTTTTGACTACCCTATAGTACGTTGACATTTTATTTTATCTAATTTTGGGCACACAAATTTCCCCCCAAAATTTTAAAATCACCTTAGAACAAATTTAATTCTTTTGCAGAATGAGCTACATGTTAGAAGCAAGTTGGGAGAGCAATCCCCAAAAACAATCTTCCAACTATGCTGGCAACAAATGCCCCTAGCAGGTAGGTGGCAACGGGAGGAGGCTCAAGGGTAATTAATTTCTCCAACACTCCCATTTATCTTGAGCTAATGAAAAAGATCAATTCTGATCCAAATCAACAATGCCCAAACTATTCCTTAGGTACTCAAAGTTGTCCCTACTCAAAGGCTTGGTGAATATGTTTGCTAGTTGTTGCTTAGACCTACGAAATTCAATTCTAATTTCATAATTTTCAACCAATTCTCTAATAAAGTGATACCTCATTTCAATGTGCTTTCTTCTACCATGAAACACATGATTTTTTTCAAATCTATTGATGAAACATTGTCACAAAATATTTTTTTTCCATCCTCTTGTTCTTCTCTCAAATCTACCAAGATTCCTCTCATCCAAATAGCTTGACATGATGTTGCATTTGCTGCTATATACTCAACCTCGACTATTGATAGGGAAACTATGGGTTGCTTCTTGGAAGCTCATGAGATAGCTCTTGAACCCAAATGAAACACATAGCCCGATGTTGTCTTCTTATCATCCAAACTTCCTTCCCAATCACTATCTGTGTATCCAACTAGCCCAAACTCATTTGCTACTGTGTACAAAATGACATATCATTTTGTGCCATTCACATACCTCGAGATTATTTTACCCACTTTCCAATGGGTGTCTCTTGGAGTCTCCATAAATATGGAAGTAAGACTCACTCCATGCATTATATCAAGCTTAGTTGTAGTCAAATACATCAAACTTCCAACCAAACTTTTAAACATGGTCGGATGCACATTACTGCTGCAAACTTCCTTGCTCAACTTTAGACCTACAACTATTGGTGTTGGGGTGGGCTTGCTTTCAAGCATCCTAAATATCTTCAAGATTTCATTTACATATTTTTCTTTAGAGAGAAATATACCATCATGCATTTGTTTTACTTATATGCCTAGAAAATATCTCAAGAAACCTAAATTTGTCATTTCAAACTCTCTTTTCATGGCCTCTTTAAAATCAACAATGAGAAAATCATCATCCCCAGTAAAAAATAGATCATCTACATATAAGAAAATAATCAAAATATTACCATTTGTTTCCTTGATGTAAAGAGTGGGCTCACCATCGCTTTTGCTAAAGCCATTGCTCATCAAATTTGAGTCAATCCTACTATACCATTCCTGTGGAGCTTGCTTCAACCCATAGAGGGCCTTCTTCAGCCTATACACCTTATGTTCTTGACCTGGAACTTCATATCCAAGTGGTTGATCCATATAAACTTCCTCTTTCAACACTCCATTTAGGAAGGTAGACTTCACATCCATTTGAAACATCTTCCATTTGTGTTGGGCTGAAATTGCTACGATTTCCCACATAGTCTCCATCCTTGCAATGTGGGCATATGTCTCATCATAGTCTCTCCCAAACTATTGTTTGTACCCCTTAACCACTAATCGTGCCTTGTGTCACTCTATCCTTCCTTCGACATTGCACTTGGTCTTGTAGACCCATTTCACCCCAATAACTTGCTTGTTGGGAGGAAAATTAGTTAGCTCCCATTTGGTGTTCCTCTCTATTGCATCTATCTCCTCATCCATGGCCTCACGCCATTTCTCCTCTTTCATAACATCCTCAAAATAAATCAGATCACCATGAGAAAATAGTGAAAAATTCATGTTCTCATCAAAATCTTTATTATACCATTCATTTTGGTAGATCTCCCTTAGACTCTTGGTCTTTGGCAATAGGGAGGTGAGAGTGGGTTCTGAACTTTCACTACTGCTGCCACTTTGTTGAACAGACTAGGTCTGGAGCTGTTGGGAGCTCTCGAGAGCCAATCCTCTAGCTGTCTGTGGCTTCTTGCCTTTCTGTCTGCTCATGTTAGGATTTGTTAGGAGCTGTCGAGAGCTCTTTGTGACCAATTCTCTAGCTATCTATGACTATCTTCCTAACTATCTACCTATGCTAGGAGCTGTCAGGAGTTGACTGGAACTCTCTCCAACTAAATTTTGAGATAGTCTATTTAACTGCATGTTTGAGTCAGGAGCTATTAGGAGTTGTTGGGAGTTGACTGTCTCTACTACTATAGGATCTTATTGATCTTCATACTCATCTTCTTCATCATCAAGGGGAACTCCAACTGAGTTACCCAAAGAGGTGTCAACCAAGCCATCCCAAGACTCATTTTCAATGAAATCCACATCCCTACTAATCACTATCTTCTTGGGGACCAGGTTGTATAATCTATATGCCTTGGATTCAAGACTATAGCCCATGAAAATGAACTTCTCACCCTTGTCATCCAATATATGCCTCTTTTCTCTAGTCACATGAGCATATGCCACACACCTAAACACTCTTAAGTGCTCAACCATCCACTTGCATTTTGTCCATGCCTCTTGTGGGATTTTTTAATAGACCACTTTTGTTGGACTTCTATTTATCAGATATATAGTTGTTGTTATAGCCTCTCCCCAATATTCATTTGGGAGTCCCTTTTCTTTCAACATGCTCCTTTCCATCTCCACGATGGTCCTATTATTTCTCTCAACCACTCCATTTTGTTGTAGAGTATAACTAGCTATTAGCTCCTTCTTGATACCATTTTGCTAAAAAAAATTACAAACTGATTAGAGGTATACTCTCCTCCTCAATCTTAGCTTAGGACCTTAATCATGTTTCCACTCTCCTTTTTAGCCTAGGCCTTAAACAACAAAAACTTATCAAGTGTTTTAGACTTATGTTGCAAAAAATAGACCCATTTCCTATGGCTATAATCATCAATGAAGGTCATAAAATATTGGATTTTACCAGTAGATATGGTTTGCATAGGTCCTACCAAATCCATGTGCACCAGCTCCAATGGTGCTCTTGCCCTTATAGAGTTGCATGATTGAAAGGGCTACCTATGTTGCTTGCCCAAAATGCAAGCCTCACACTTAACATTAGGCTCTACTATTCTTGGAAAACCATCAACCATTTTGTTCTTGGACAAAAGACTTAAGCTGGCATAGCCTAAGTTTCCAAACTTGAGATGCCATAACTTGGAGGGTTCTTGAATGGTACTCCTAAGGGCTACTTGTTGTACTGCTATACATTTTTCATTCATGAGAGGTGCAACTACAAACTAAGATGAGAAACACATCTCAATCTTCAAAGGAAACATCCATTTCTTTGTCATTTGAACTACTGCAAACACTTTCATTCTCTCATTCTTGTCATAAATAATGCATTGACCCTTCTCCATTAGCACTTTATATCCATTTTGGATCATCTTTCCAACACTCATGAGGTTATGCTTTAACCTAGGAGAAAAATATACATTATGAATCTCCTTCTTTTCACCTTGCTTGGTGCCGATCATGATAGATCCTTTGCCCACAACTAGAACTAATCCATTGTTCCCCATTCTTATCTCTGACTTTATATTCTTATTAATGAAAGAAAACAAACTTTCATTACCACTCATGTGGTTGCTGCAACTATTTTCCAAATACCATACTTCAAGGCTGCCTTCTTCACTAATGTTGCACATGATGAATGTTGTGGACTGATTTCCTTCAGCCACATTCACATTATCCACATTTGCATTTTTTTTTGACTAATTTTTGTGATTTTTCCAGCACTCACTTGCATAATGACCAAATTTATGATAGTAGTAGCATTCAACATTTCTTTTTTCATACTTCATATTCAAACTATTGTTCTTCTTGCCTTGTCAGGAGCTAGTCTGAGAGCTGCTCACTCCCTCTTGGCTACTTTCTCCTCCAACATTTCCTTATCTGAAGTTGCCATGACCTCTACCTCTTGAGCTCCTTCCAACATTGTTTCTTCTCCCCCTTCCTCTTGAATTTGACTGAGCTTTAAAAGCTTGTTCTTGGGAAGAAGTACCAGAACTATTTAGGCATTGCTCATGGGTTTGAAGAGAACCCATCAACTCATCCACCATTAAAGTAGAGAGGTCCTTTGCCTCTTCAATGACAATCACAACTGCATCAAACTTTGTGAGTAAACTTCTAAGTATTTTCTCAACAATCCTCTAGTCGTCCATGAATTCTCCATTCACCCTCAGCTGGTTTATCAAACCGAAGACTCTTGTGTGGAAGTTTGAAATGGAATCGCTATCCCTCAGCAAGAGAGTCTTGAAATCTCTTTGAAGCATCTAGAGCTTCACCAATTTGACCTTATCAGTCCCTTTGTAGCTATTTTGGAGGATTTCCCAAGCTTCCTTTGCATAATTAATTGTTGTTATTTTGGGAAAAATGGCCTTTGTCAAGGCTGTTTCTATTAAACTCAATTCCTTAGCATCCTTCCTCCTTGTTTCCTTCAACTGATTCTTATGGTTGTTTGTGAGACTTGTAAGCTGTGTTGGGTTAGTAAAATCCACAAACCCATTTGTCAAAAACTCCCACAAATCATTGGAAACCATAATAGTCTTCATTTTCTTAGCCAAAATGTTGTAGTTCTATCCATTAAAGGATAGTAGCTGCTACCAACTCTTCCCCTCATCTCCAGCCATGTCTCTTGCACAAAAAAATTTAATACCCAGAAAAAAAATTCCCTAACTCACGAAGAAATGGGGCCTATGGCTCTGGTACCATGCAAAAGAAAAAATCCAAGATGAAATCCCCAAACCCAGACTGGGCTATGCAAACAACTACAAAATTGCTACTCTATTTCCTGGACAATTGGGATCAAACCAAATTAAGGAAGCACAAACAATGCAAGAAGGATACATGGAAATTTATTTTCTATTCAATAAGTTGAAAATGAAATTAGAAAAGGGTAAATTTAAAAACTCAGAAAATAAAATCTAAACTACAAATTACAAACTGTTAGCAACTATCTAGAAGGTGCACCCAAAAGTCTAACTATCAGGAGCTTCACAGAGTTGTACCTGGAGGAATCACTGCTTAGACACATAAATATAAAAATATAGTTGTTGTTGTTGTTTAGGAGCTTCTTTGAATCACATGGAGAACCCACAAAAAACCACATTCCTTTTCTCAGACTACTGCAGCACAAAACTAACACAAATTCTATTTTTTTGACTGCTCTACAATACATTGGCATTTTCTTTTCTTTTTTATACTAGGAACACAAATTTCCTCCCAAAATTTCCAACTCACCTAACAAATTTAATTATTCTATAGACTAAGCTACACTTCAGGAGCAAGTTGGGAAAACAATCCCCAAAAACAATCTTCTAGCTGTGCTGGCAACAAATTCCCCTGACAGGTAGGTGGCAATGGGAGGAGGCTCAAGGGAAATTAATTTCTCCAACATATCTTTACTCAGGTTGTCTATTGTCATACTTGGTATTATGAAAATAATATTTATATCAAAATACTATTCGAGTGTTTACAGTTTATGTTGCTTTTATTTCCTATTGGAAAATTTCCACTGTACTTAGGTTTAGGATCTCTAGTTACCATCTCTAGTTGTTTTACCTAAGAGTCCTAAGGATATTTAAGTCCTAGTGTGATATGTCATCATTTAAATAATTGGAATTTAACATAAAATCATACCTTTCTCTTGTTTCTATCCATCTTTCAGTGAAGATACAAATTTATGTTGAGTGCACTACCCTGCTTTAGATGTCGCTTTATTGTTGATTACTATTTCTAAATGATTGCTAGATTATAAGGTACTCTTGTGACATAGTAATAAATTTGTTTCTTCCTTGCATGCAATATTATTCACTTATTCATTAGGCTTGTGTTGGGAAAAGATCCCAACTAAAGTGGGAAAAGATGAAAACAAATAGATCAAAGGAGACAACAAGGAGGCAGAAGAAATTTTCTATTTCATTCAAATACACAAAAGTATTACATTAAAAAATGTTTACATACAAAAATCAAAGCTATGGCTCTGTATTTTCTTCATACAACAAACTGCCCAGATTTTGGCCCAATGGAGCTTTCTATGCATTACTCTGTGTTGTTGCTACAAATATTCTAGAGCACAAGAGGTCTACACTCTATGTAATATCTTCTGCTACTGCAGATTCTTCTTCTCCTTCCTCTCTTCTATTATCTTGAACATTCCCTCCTTGTTCTTCTTCTCTAAAAAACATTTTATTCTACCTTTTTGTCTTTCTTACCTTTTTCTAAAAACTGCCGCTCATTTTCAAATTCAACCACCAGAAATTAATTCATAGCCAAAAACATTAACTCGGACAACATATGTCTGACACGAAAAACGGGGGGAATGATCCAAAACAAATCTCTTCTGATGCTACATTAAATGTATTTGGTTGGTGCTCAAGATTATTAATTCCAACACTCCCTCTTAATCTTGATCCTTTCTATTTTTTATCACCATTCATAATTTCTGGAGCTAAATTTCTGGAGCAATGTCTTTCCAGAGAAAAATTTCCAGAGGTATCATGTTTGCACCTATTCTATGTTATGGAGCTATCTTTCCTGGACCTGTTCAGATTTTTGCTGCTTCTTTTCTAGAACTGAAGTTCTAGAGCTATATGTCATCCCAAGCCTATCCCTTAAGTGTTCAAATCAATCTCTACTCAATAGTTTGTTGAAAATGTCTACAAGCTACTGCTCAGACCCACAAAATTTTATTTTAATTTCACCATTCTCAACTAATTCTCTTATTAGATGATACCTGATTTCAACATGCTTGCTTATTCCATGAAAAATTAGATTTTTTGTCAAAGCAATTGATGAAACATTGTCACAAAATATATTTGTTCCATCCTTTTGTTCTTCCTTCAAATCTGCTAAGGTCCTCCTCAGCCAAATAGCTTGGCATGATGTTGCATTTGCTGCTATATATTTAGCCTTGACTATAGATAGAGAAACTATGGGTTGTTTCTTGGAGGCCCATGAAATGACTCTCAATGCAAAGTGAAACACATATCTAGATGTGTTCTTTCTATCATCTATACTCCCTACCCAATCACTATTTGTGTAACCAACTACTCCAAAATAATTTGCTACACTATAGAAAATGACATATCTTTTGGTTCCATTCACATACCTTAGGATTCTTTTACCCACTTTCCAATGTGACTCTTTTGGAGTCTCCATAAATCTAGAAATCAAACTTACACTATGCATTATATCAGACCTATTTGTTAGATACATCAATCTTTGAACCAAACTCTTATACATGGTCAGATTCACATTGTTGTCACAATCTTCCTTTCTCAAATTCAAACATATGGTTGTTGGTGTAGTGGAAGGCTTGCTATCTTGCATCCTAAACCTCTTCAAAATCTTTGTTGCATACTTTTCTTGAGAGATAAATATACCATCATGCATATTTTTTACTTCTATGCCTAGAAAATACCTCAAGAGACCTAAGTCCACCATTTCAAATTCTCTTTTCATGGCCTCTTTAAAATAGAAATGAAGAAATCATCATCCCTAGTGAAAACTAAATCATTAACATACAAGACAACAATTAAAATCTTACCATCAACTGCCTTGATGTACATAGTGGGCTCACCATTGATTTTTCTAAAACTATTGCTCAACAAACATGAGTTAATCCTATTGTACCATTCCTATGGTGCTTGCTTCAGCCCATAAAGAGATTTCTTTAGCTTGTATACCCTATTTTATTGACCTGGAACTTCATAACTAGGTGGTTTCTCCACATACACCTCTTCTTTCAATACTCCATTCAAGAAGGTGGACTTCACGTCCATTTGATACACCTTCCACTTGTGTTGGGCTGCAATTTCTATGATTGCCCACATGTTTTCCATCCTTGCAACTAGAGCATATGTCTCATCATAATCTCTCCCAGACTACTGCTTGACCCCTTGACAACTAATCTTACCTTATGCCTCTCTATTCTTCCATCAAAATTGTTCTTGGCCTTATAGACCTATTTTAATCCAATGACTGATTTCCCTTTGGGTAAATCAATGAGCTCCCATGTCTTGTTTCTCTCTATTGCATCTATTTCCTCATCTATTCCTTCACACAATTTCTTTTCTTTCCCAACATCCTCAAAATAAATTGGATCACTATGAGAAAATAATGGAAAATTCATACTTTCATCAAAATTTTCATCATACCTTGTGCTATATAAATTTCCTTCATGCTTCTTGTCTTTTGTGGAATCAATGATGCAAGCCTAGGGTCAAAATTTCTGGAGTTGCTTAACTACTGGACTGATGAAGAAGACTGAGCACCAGAATTTTCACTTTGTTGGAAATTTCTGGAGTTGCTACTATTTTTTGAACTATTACCTTGTTGTAGAGTTTTGGCACTCCTAACTTCTAGAGTTTCTTCATCCTCAAAGGGTATTGTGACAGAAGTACCCATGTTTCTTTCCACCATTCCGTTCCATGACTCATTCTCTAAGAACTCTACATCTGTGTTGATAACTATTTTCTTGATGATTGGGTTATACAACTTGTAGGATTTGGATTCTTCACTATATCCCATGAAGATACACTTCTAACCCTTATCATCCAACTTTTGTCTCTTCTCTTTTGGAACAAGTGCATATGCCACACACTCAAATACTCTCAAGTGCTCAACCATCCACTTTCATTTTGTCCATGCCTCTTGCAAAATCTTGTCACCAACTTCCTTTATAGGACTTCTATTTATCAAATATACTACTATTGCTACAACTTCACCCCAATAATAATTTGGAAGTGTCTTAACTTTAGGCATACTTCTTTCCATCTCCATAATGGTTTTTTTTTTCCTCTCAGCCACTCCATTTTGTTGTAGAGTATAAGTTGTTATTAGCTCCTTCTTAACACCTTGTTCCTTGCAAAAATTCACAAACTGATTGGAGGTATACTCTCCCCCTCTATCTAACCTTAGGACCTTGATGAAATGTCCACTCTCATTTTTATCCTGGGCCTTAAACACTTTAAACTTGTCAAATGCTTGATATTTATGTTGTAAGAAATAAACCCATGTCTTACGGCTATAGTCATCTATAAAGGTCATATATATTGACTATTACCAATAGAAATTACTTTCATAGGGCCACACAAATCAGTGCGCACCAGCTCCAATGGTGCTCTTTCCCTTCTAGAATTACCTGATTGAAAATTCTTCCTATGTTACTTACCTAAAATACAGGCTTCACATCTATCACTAGAATCTACAATGGTTGGAAAACCTTTAACCATACACTTTTTTGACAAAATATTTAAACCAACATACTCTAAGTGTCCATACTTGAGATGCCAAAGCTTGGAGGAGTCTTGAAAGACTATCTTGAGGGATGCTTGCTGCTATACTACTGTACATTTTCCATGCCTAGGAGGTGCAGTTGTAAATTGAGATGAGAAGCACCTCTCTAACCTCAAAGGAAACATTCTATTCTTTATCATTGGCACTGTTGCAACTATTTTCTTGCTTCCATCCTTCTCATAAATGATGCATTCACCCTTTTCCATCAACACTTTGTAGCCTTTTTGGATCAGTTGTCCAATACTCATGAGATTGTGCTCTATACCAAGGGAAAAATACACATTTTCAATCTCCTTCTCACCTTGCTTGGTTTGAAACATAATAGACCCCTTTCCCACAACTAGAACTATTTCATTCTTTCCCATTTTAATATTATACTTCACATTTTAATCAATGAAAGAAAACAAACTCTCATTACCACTCATGTGGTTACTACATCCACTATCTGAAAACCATTACTCATCACTTCCTTGCTCAGAAATGTTGCACATGATGAAGGCCTTTGATTGATTACCCTCAACCACATTTTCATTAGCCATATTTTTACTTTGCTTGGACTAATCATGTTTCTTTTTCCATCACTCACTTGCATAATAACCAAACTTATGGAAATATTAGCATTCAATGTTGCTCTTGTCAAACCTTTGAATTGATTTGTTGTTCTTATTGGCTTGTTCGTAGCTAGACTGAGAACTTCTTGCTTCCTTGTGGTTGTGTTCTCTTCTTGAGCTATCTTCTCTAGCACCTCCATGCCTAGATCTTCCTCTACCTCTTCCTCTTGATCTTCGTCTAGATTTGTTTTTACCTCTTCCCCTTCCTCTTGCATTGGCTTGAGCTTTGAAAGCTTGCTCATGTGAAGAATTTCTAAACCTATTTAGGTGCTTCTCATGGGTTTGCATGGAACCCATTAGCTCATCAACGATCAATGTTGAGAGGTCCTTTGCCTCTTCAATAACAATCACTACTACATCAAAGTTTGAGGGTAAAATTTTGAGGATTTTCTTCACAATCCTCTACTCTTCCATGGTTTCTCCATTCATCCTCAACTGATTTATCAAACTAGAAAATATTGCAGGAAATTCTAAGATAGACTTACTGTCCTTCATTTGGAGAGTCTCAAAATTTCTTTGAAGCATTTGGAGCTTCACCAATCTGATTTTATTAGTTCCTTTGTAACTAGTTTAGAGGATTTACCAAGCTTCTTTTGCATAACTAGCTACTACTATTTGAGAAAAAAAATCCTTTGTCAAGACTGCCTCAATCAAACTAAGGGCTTTAGCATCATTTTTTCTTGTCTCTTTCAACTGATTCTTTTGAGTATTTCTCAATGTTGTAAATGTATCTGGTTTAGTCACATCTATGAATCCATTTACTACTAACTCCCACAAATCATTTACAACTAAAATAGTTTTCATTTTCTTTTCCCAAACGTCATAGATTTTACCATCAAAATAGGTGGCTACTACCAACTCATGTTATCTCCTCTAGCCATTTTTCCAAATGGGGGAAAACTACAAGTACCCAGAAAAAATCTAGGGCTTTAATAGACACGACTCTGATATTAGACTATTAGGAAAAGATCCCAACTAAAGTGGGAAAAGATGAAAAAACATAGATCAAAGGAGACAACAAGGAGGCAGAAGAAATTTTCTATTTCATTCAAATACACAAAAATATTACATTCAAAATTTTTTACATACAAAAATCAAAGCTATGACTCTGTATTTTCTTCATACAACAAACTGCCCAAATTCTAGCACAATGGAGCTTTCTCTGTGTTTCTCTGTATTGTTGCTGCAAATATTTTGGAGCACTGGAGGTTTGCACTTTGTGCAATATCTTCTGCTAATGTAGATTCTTCTTCTCCTTCCTCCATTCTTTTCTCTTGAACATTCCCTCCTTATTCTTCTTCTCTAAAAAAATTCTATTCTACCTTTTTGTCTTTCTTACCTTTTCCAAAGACTACCTCTCATTTTAAAATTCAGCCACCAGAAATTAATTCACTACCATAAACATTAACTGGGACATCATATGTCTGACATGGAAAATGGGGGGAACAATCCAAAATGGATCTCTTCAGATGATGCATTAAATGCATTTGGTTGGTGCTCAATATTATTAATTCCAACAACTTGGAGTTTCATTGCTTATGTAAATTTTATTTGGTGAAACTAATTACAGTTTACTCTTCCAAAACATGATTCCTGATTTTGAATATCCTTGTGTACACTATCATGTTGTAGGGCTCTAGGAAAATTCACCACTAGTAATTCACCGTCAGCAATTCACCACAAGAATATTTACTGTCATGACAAATTCATTGCAAGGAAAACTCACCACCAACAATTCACTACTATAGAAAATTCATTGCATTAACATTTTTTATATATATTTCCAAGACTTTGAATTTTTTTTTGCAAAAGAATAATTTTCACCACATTAATAATAGAAATATTGACCTCCATTATTCTTTTGCAAAAAAAAAATCATAAGTCTTGGAAATATTAAAAATCTTAATTTGATGAATTTTCTACGATGGTAAATTGTTGGTGGTGAATTTTCCTTGCAGTGAATTTGTCATGGCAGTGACTTTTCTTGTAGTGAATTGCTCGTGGTGAATTTTTTGATTGTGAATTGTTGGCAGTGACTTTTCTTGATGCCATGTTTTAGATCTTATGGACTACCAATTCTAGTATCTTTCAAGTTGAAAACCACAAGTTTAGCCTTTTCAAAGCCTAGATATCTAACTTTAGATACCCCCTTTTCCATGTTGTTCCTCACTAGCTTACTCATAGAAGTATTCATAGTTGAAGTTGATACTCTTGATATATCAACATTACGAATAGTGTCTTATATAAAAGAAACTATAGAACTAGAAGTGTTTCCTTTGGTCTCATTCAACATATCATTGACTAAAATCATAGGTTTTTATTTATTAGATTCCCCTACAATATCTATGCCCTTTTCCACATGAAAGTGCCTAATTTCTCTTTCCCTAGAATCTACCTACAAAACAAGCAAGAAGCTAGGATGGGTAACAACTGAACTTTGAAACCAGAAAATGTACAAATAGCCTCACCACCTCACTTCTGCACTTTTACATCTTTCGAGGAATCTTTAGCAGAAATTGCTTTGTATCATCGATTCTAATGAGGGTTATTTCCCCACCTTCCATATTTTACAAGATGAGCATATGAAATCTTTGATTATCATATTTGGAATTCAACATTCATGATTGCCAATCAGTGAGAATATATTTATTTCCAAGGAATCATTTCATTGTAAGAAGTATGTCAAAATGTCCACAATATACTTCTAAAGATCAACTGAGGTAAAAAGGGTTCTAGTGAAACTCAATCCCTATATAATTTGTTTCACTTTTAATTGAGTTTTTCCATGACAAGAGTCATTTCCAAATGTTCGTTTAAAAATGAAACAACTGGCAGACGTCAAAAAAATGATGATGCTTTCAGTTCCAATGATATCATTCCATATTGAGAGCTTCATTTAGATGTTCATCAAAGACCCCAAAGCTCAATGGAGGTCATAAAAAAAGGTGGAGTTGCACTTGTCTCCCTTCACCAAGTTGCATGATAAGTTTGTTATAGATTTTAAGCTCCACATGGTTTTTGAGTAAATATATTAAAAGCCCTTGCAAATAACTACATGGAGAAACTAAAAGATAAATGATGGCTAGATGCCAACAAATTATGATATTGAGGTTGCTATAGGCATGGAGAAGTCATTTTCTCTACAATTTCTCTTTCTAAATCATAACTTGCTCAGTGTAATATATTCACAGAAGATTATTTTTTGTTTCCAGGACTTGAACCTGGCAAACACGACCTATGTATTCAATCAGCTAATCTTAAATAAAATCTCTCTAAATTAGGGGCATGTATCCTCAAGAGGTCATTCAATCCATGTACAAGAGGCATTTAAAATGTCTGATTCAAACTCTTGGTTGGAAGCCATGAATGAAGAAATGGCATCATTAGAAAAGAATGAAACTTGGAGTTTGGTTTCATTGCCTAAAGGCAGAAAATCTATAGGCTGCAAATGGATATTCAAAAAGAAAATAGGTCTGGATGGCAGCGTGGAAAAATATAAAGCGAGGCTGGTTGCAAAAGGTTATTCCCAGGTAGAGGGAACTAATTATGGAGAAATATTTTCTCCTGTAGCTAAGCTGACATCTATTAGATTTATTTTGTCACTTGCAGCACCGTATGACTTAGAAATTGAATAGATGGATGTGAAGACAACGTTTCTTCATGGTGATCTTGAAGAAGAAATTTATATGTCTCAGCTAGAACACTTTGTGGAGAAAGGTAAAGAAAGACTAGTTTGCAAGTTAAAGAAATCTCTATATGGTTTGAAGCAGACTCCTAGAATGTGGTACCAAAATTTTGACACATTTGTTTTGTCATTGGGATTTGTAAGATCAAAATATGATCACTGTGTGTATTACAAAGCTAAAAGTGATCAAGTCCTTATTATTGCACTCTATGTTGATGATATGCTATTCATAGGCAATAGTAAGCTAATAATTTCTGATCTTAAGTCTCAGCTATCTGCAAAGTTCAAAATGAAAGATCTTGGTGCAGCAGGGTACATTCTGGGAATGGAAATAACTAGGGATAGGAAAAATAGAAAACTTTGGCTTAGTCAGAGTAAGTACATCATGACTGTTCTAGAGAGATTTTGTATGACTGATTGCAAATAGCTAGTTGTTCTAGTTATGTAGGGAACAAAGCTATTTGTTGAGGATTGTCCAAAATCTTCTTCTAAGATGGAGGACATGACTAGTGTGCCTTATGCAAGTGCAATTGGTAGTCTCATGTATGCTATGGTCTGTACAAGACTAGACATTTCCCAAGCAGTGGGAGTTCTTAGTCGGTTTATGGCTAATCCTGGAAGGACACATTGGAATGCTATGAAAAGAGTGTTTAGATATCTGAAGGGTACTTCAGACTATGCTCTGTGTTACCATGGGAACTTGGTTGAATCATAGTGGACTCTTAGTATTCAAGTTTATGTGTACTCTGATTAGGTAGGGGACATTGACAGTAGGAGATCCACCAGTGGATATGTTTTCATGATGAATGGTGGTGCAGTGAGTTGGATGAGCAAACGACAAGTTGTAGTCACTTTGTCCACTATAGAGGTAGAATACATGGCAGCCACACATGCCTGTAAAGAAGCAATCTGGTTAAAAAAAAACTATTCTAACATTGGTTTTAATGCAGAAAATATTACTATCTACTGTGATAGTCAGAGTGCTATATGTTTGGCAAAGAATCCTACTTTCCATGCCAGGACGAAACATATAGATGTACAGTATCATTTTGTAAGAGATATGGTGGAGGATGGGAAGGTCTCTTTGGAGAAAGTGGATACTCTAGAGAATTTTGCAGATGCATTGACGAAGCCTGTGAGCACAAACACATTTAGTTGGTGTGGTAGTTTGATGGGCCTCTTGGCCCATGAATTTCAGTAGTTTTATGATGTTCTGGAGGTGTCAGTAAGATCTTAATCAAGTGGGAGCTTGTTGGAATTTGTGCCTCAATCCTTACTGACATGAAACTCCTTGAAGGAAAAGTCAGTGTGACATCATGAATGTCTGGCCAACTAAATGTTCTGAAGTTCTAAAATGTTCATATCACTGTGACAGGGTTGAAGTCTTTCCGACAAAGTCTATCAATGTGACTTTGTGCATTTGGCATGACCTTTTGGTGAATGGAAACCTTCGAGAGATAGTGTGTTCTTATCAGGTGTTGAGGAGACTTCGCCGAAGAAGTCTATTGTCGGTATGTGGTCTCACCAACTTGGAATGTCTCACCGATAGTATGGCTCTATCGGTGAAACATGGGTTTCGGTAAGATGTCTCTGTGAGTATGAAAGGTCACGCCAATGGGAGATGTCACATGGTCTTCGCGGTGACAAAAGACTTTGCTGAGAAGTCTCAGCGACTTGGTTAAGTCACGCCGACAGTAAGTCTTCAGTAAGACTTAGGGCACTCAAAGAAAGGTCACAGCGAAAGACATGAGTCTTGCCGACAGTTTGTGACCTTCAGGGTGACATGGGATGTTCGTTATGACATCTCGGTGAAAATGTTTTTTAGTATGATGTCTCACCGAAATACATGGGTCTTGTTGATATCAAATGCTTATCAATGTAAATCGAAGACTTCATTGTGAGGTCTTGGCGAGATCGGTATGTCTTGCCGATAGTTTAACTCATCGCTATGACTTATGACTTCGATATGAGTCTCTCTGAAAAGCGATTGTCATGCCGAATAGAAATCTCATCGATGTAACTTGTGACTACGACATAAGGTCTTGGTGAGAACGAAGTGTCTTGCCGATAGGAACAAAATGAACATCGATGGTTTTGGTATAACTGTTTGTTGTCTTGCCGACTGTTGGAGACTTAAAGCCGATATCGATAGAGAAACTTTGTGGCATTGGGGAGACACTGTTAGTGTCTCACCGATATGCCAACAAAGTTTGAATGCCATTGACTGTGTGTCCATCCTATGTGGCTTCTTGCTGGACCAATCAAAGGAAGCAGTTTTCAAACGGATGACGGTTGGATTTTTGCATCAGTTGCAGCACTGGAGAAAAACTACATGCAAGGAAAAATCTGAAAAGGCATGGAAACTTTCTTTGATGGAGCGTTGGCAGATAAGGATGAATAGAAGACAAAAATATGAATGTGATAAGATTTAAAGGATCGATTTTGATTTGAATTGATACGATGAGAAAATTGAACTGTTGAGAGATTTTTCTTGTAACTGTATGAACAGTGAGTGTAGCTACTAAGAACTGAGAATCAGAGAGTTGTATCTCTAGATTGTATGTAATATTTTTGTTACTGTAATACAAAGAGATTCAACTTGGTGTGGTGGGTTTTTCCCCGAAAGGGTTTTCCCACGTAAATCTGTTGTTCATTGTCTTTGAGTATCTTCTCTGTTTCTGTAAATCTTGCATTTGTGTCTTAATTGAACTATTGTTAGGAAATTAAAAGTATTGCCTACTTACTCCCCTGTGGTTTTGACGTTATGAAATTTGCTTCCACACCGTTGCTTTCCTTACACATATCACTATCCATTCCAACTATTCTTCATTCCATGATGCTCATGTCCCCAGATATGATCAAACTGGCAACCTTTCTAGATTGCACATAATCCTAAACTTGAATCTTGTCCTTCAAAAATAATCATTATAGCTCTAAACATCATGTCCTTTTCCCTCTATCTTGTCTCTAGCACAAATCCATCCTTGGGAATTTTTTTCTTTTCACATTTAATAACTACCGTAGTACAAATTTACTCTTCTGATTTTGCATACCAACACATGACCCCTGTGAACATCTCTACAATGCTATAGCTAAATCCTTAACCATTTTTATGAAACTAGACCTCTTACATCTACCCCCATTGTTCAAGTGCCATATAATTTGGTGTGTCTAATCTTAGTGTTAAATCAAAATTTGATAATGGGATTCTCGAAAGTAGCATTGGAATTCAAAAGCCTCCTATAGCTACTTAATCTTGTTCATCATAGAGGAAATTGAAATGTTTAAGATTAAGAGCTAGGACCCCTAGAGAATAAGCTCCATGACACCTTGTGCCACATCCATACTATACCTTAGGATATTTGGTAAGGGAATTTGGTCTCCTTTGAGATAAACTATTTTCCCTCCCATAGTGCCTTAATAAAACTTCATAACTATGTATATATTACCCCTTTTTTTACAAATATACCATATAGATAACATACATGTGTGCCCTAACATTTGTAAAACACACTCTCACAATTTTTCATCAAAGGATAAATTTGTTCTTCACTTATGAGATTTAACATTTTAACTACCACTTCATGATAATTACCATTTTAATCATAACAATCATTGATAAGATGATGAAGTGTTGCTATCCACACATCACCAAAATGACCTCTTCCAATTCTATGTGTAAGCTTTAAGACTCTGGTATCAATCCAAGGATTAGATTGAATGGGTGGTGCTAAAACATGTTAGTGGGTAGAGGAAAAACTCAAAACACTTTACAACTCATTCTACTGCACACAACAACTTGTATTGATTTATTTCCAAATGATTTACATTGGTCCTCTTTTATAGAGGTGTTAGAAGTTTCCAGAAAATCAAGCAGTTTAGAGATCACGGGAAACCTCAGGAAGATTCGAGAACATCAGTGTAAATTTTGTTTTATCCATTTTTTTGACTGAAATACAATAGATTGTCACATCTCAAGAGACTTCTATACAATGTCCAATAGAAATTAGAGTGCTCTAATACTCCCCCCTAATTTCTACTACTTATTACATCAATATTTACAATTCCCAAATTTTCTCTAATGTATTCAAATTGATCCTTTGCTAATGGCCTTGTAAATATGTTTGCCAATTGGTATTCATATCTACAATACTCAAGATTGATCTCTCCATTGTTCAGTAATTCTCAAATGAAATGATACCTTGTGTTAATGTGCTTTCTCCTCTTATGAGAAAAACGATTCTTTGATAGTGAAATTGTTGACTTATTATCACAATAGATTTATGTAGGCTCCTTTTGATCATGCATTATATCCATTAAGACTCTTCGCATCCATATTTCTTGGCATGCTGCTGATGTACCTACCACATATTATGCTTTTGTGGATGAAATTGTGACTATAGGTTGTTTCCTTGATGCCCATGCAACAATGCATGTTCCAAAGTCAAATGCATATCTTGAAGTGCTCTTACGATCATCAGTGCTCCCTACAAAATCACTATCTGTATATCTAACCAATTCAAACTTATTTATTGTGGAGTAAATTATGCCATATTCAATAGTTCTTGCAATATACCTTAATATTATTTTTCCAACTTACCAATGTGGATCCTTAGGTGAGTCCATAAATCTAGATATCAAATTAACTCCATACATGATATTTGGCCTAGTTCATGTGAGATACATCAAACTCCCAACAAGTCTTTTGAATATTGTTGAATTAAATTTGGACTCATTATCATCTTTGCTATGTTTTGTACCTATAGGAATAGGAGTAGATGTTGGTTTGCAATTTATCATTCTAAACCTTTTCAACACATCCTTTGCATACTTTGTTTGAAAAATGAATATCCCACTATCATTTTGCATAACTTCAATTCCAATAAAATATCTCATTGGACCTAAATCTGTCATTTCAAATTCCTTTTTCATGGCTAATTTAAACATATCTATAGATAAATCTCCAGTAAAAATCAAATCATCAACATATATACAAACAATCAAGATCTAACCTTTCTTATTGATCTTCATGTATAGTGTAGGTTCATTGATACTCCTTTTAAATCCATTTTCCATCATTTATGCATCTCTTCTACTATACCATGCTCTAGGTGCTTGCTTAATTCCATATAGTGATTTTTTCAACCTATATACTTTGTCTTCATGCCCACTTACCTTATATCCTTCTGGTTGTTGTACATAGACTTCTTTCTCTAAAAATCCATTTAAAAAGGATGATTTTACATCAATTTGTTAAACTCTCCAACTATGTTGAGCTGCTATTGCTAATACCATTCTTACTATATCAAGTCTTGCTATTGGTACAAATGTTTCATTATAATCAACTCCATATTGTTGTGCAAACCCTCTAGCCACTAATATTTCTTTATATTTTTCAACATCACCATTTGCATTAAATTTAGTTCTGAAAGCCCATTTTACACCTATTTATTCTTTTCCTTTAGGAAAATCAACCAATTCCATGTGTCAGTCTTTTCTATTAATTCTAATTCTTCATTCGTTGCATTAATCCAATTTTTTTCCTCAATTGCCTCTTCATAATAAATAGGATCTTGA
Organism: Sequoia sempervirens; assembly: GCA_007258455.2. NCBI lineage: Eukaryota > Viridiplantae > Streptophyta > Pinopsida > Cupressales > Cupressaceae > Sequoia > Sequoia sempervirens. Next base: position 75,812,986 of record VDFB02256132.1, on the reverse strand, counting down.
GCTACAATTAAAGAAAAATTTGATTGCAAATCTATTCCATCTCCTTGGCCATAAATTTCTTGCATACTCTTAAACTTATTTTCTTTAATTACCGGTGTTAATGATGCAGCAGGATTCTAAGAATCATTACTTACTTGTGAGTTTGATGATTCACCTTGTTCTCTTGTTGGAGTTCTTGATGGAGAACCCTCTTGTATAGTAGTTTCATTATCTTGACTTTCTTGATCTTTTTCTTCTTCATCATTATGAGGTATTGATGCACCAACAAAAATTGATTTATCTATAGTACCATCCTAGGCTTCTTCTTCTTTGAATACATCTCTACTTATAATAACATTTTTAGTGATAGGATTAAACAACTTATAAGCTTTTTAATGTTCAAAATAACCAAAGAAATTGCATTTTTCACCTCTATCATCCAACTTTCACCTTGTGTTCCTTTGGCATGAATGCAAATGCAACACAACTAAAAATTCTAAAATGTGATACACTGTGATACTTACTGTAGACACTAAAAAATTTCATGAATGATATCATGCACTTGAATCAGGTATACTAACATCATTTCCTCTCAAACCCATTCTCTTTTCACTTATTTAATTAAATTAGCCTAGTTATTTAATTGATTGTATCATTTTGATCTATTAACCTAATTAATCAAATTGGGTTAATTCACCCCCTTCATGCTAACATTTCATCTCATAAAATTAAATAAAGAAAATTATTTAATTTAATTCCCTAAGTTCTCTTGTTTAATTAAATAACCCTAAATTATTTAATTAAATGTCATCTCACATTTCCCCCTTCCATTAAATCATTTAATTTAATCAATATCACTTCATTCCTCTAATTGTATGATTAAACCTTGTTTAATTAACAATTATCTAATTAATCCAATTCCTCCCACTTGCAAAGGAATATTCCAAAAGAATATTCCCCCTTTGAATGATTTGATTTAGTTTTAATTAACTAAATAACCTTTTTCCTCACTCATGAATATTCCTAAGAATATTCTTTCTCCTCCAATCACTTGAAAAAGGGAATATTCTCACTTAGCTTCAAATGTAAGCTAATTTGTGACTTCTTGTGCAAGTTAACTTTTGACCTCTTGTACAGGTCAAAAGTGTGTTTGTTTGGAAGGAATGAGAACCCTTGATTAAGTTTCATCTTACATTCTTGTCCAATGATGAGAATCCATGATCCATGCATCTTATTTCCTCCATTCTTGACCATTGATTAATCTTTTTTATCTGAATCCTCCATTTCTCATTTGCTTTCCTATAAATAGAACACTATTTGGAGACTATTGGATCCATTTTTCAATTGCAAACTTATGTTGTTGAATTCACTCACACTCATACTTTACTCACATTTAACATATTTTAGTTCATTTTTAGTTGCATATTAGCTTTAAGATTCCATTAATGGCTTCCATGCATCCATCTTAGCTTGTTTATAAATTAGGTTTTGAATATTTTAGCTTAGAATTAGCTTAGATTAGCTTTGCTTTTGTATATTTAGATCAATTTTAGCATAAAATCATCTTAATTTAGCTTGCATCATGTTTTCATCCAGTTACCACAATAGTTTCATCGATTCTCTTGAATAGAATTGATTGAAACAAGCTTATTGATCATGGGATTGGGAAAGGGTCATTGTTCCACATCAACATGACACCAATTCCAAAAAAGGATAAGTTTAAAATGGGGTAGAATAGACATTTCAATGTTTTTATATTTAGAATGCTTCATTTCAATAAATGTTTACTTTATCTTTAATTTAAATGATCTTGTTTGAAGATTGAGTATTAGTGGCTACATTATGCTCCAATTCATCATGGATCAAGTGTGATCAACCCATACTAGTATCCTCAGTCAACATTCTAGCACTAGGATGGAAAACCAATAATTTAAATAGTTTCTATCTTGAATTCTATTCATTTTTCTTTTTATAAGAAACAACAATGCTCAAATCAATTACAATGATGCACTTTGCTAGGTGTTTCCATATAGCGACATTATTTTCATTTGAAAATGTGTCGCCAATTAAATACACCAACGCTAATTAAATAAACAACTTTGCTAATACTTTATCAAGGTATCAAAGATTTTAAAATGGAGATGCCTAACCAAATTGTGAAGCTATCATGCTCCTTGTTCTTTTTGTAGAGTGACACCCTTATTCACCAGAGTGACGTTATCACAAATAGTGATGCCCAATTTGGGTAATAAGTTTAATGATCATTTTTTTAGCATATGCTTTAATTTTTTTGATTTATTAGAATACTAACACACTTCTAACATGTTTAGGTTGTTAGACTAATAGGGTTTTGCAGGTTGGACGATACAAAGTTAAAATGGAAAACCATTCTTATCTTGGAATTCTATGATTGTAACAAGCATTTGACACTTTGGGGCAATTGTAACCCAAATTTTTAAGCTTTCTACTTTATGCTTTAGGAATTCACTAAATTTCAATTTGGGTTTAAAATGAATGCTCAAATGACACTAAAATTTAACCCTCATCTCATCATTTTATTTTGGGTTTAAAATTGAACAACGCAACTTAATATTTCATTTGGTGCTTAAAACAAACTCATGACTACTTTGAGGTGTTAAAATTTTATGAGTGTTTGATGTGTTTTGATTTACAATGTTGTTATTGGATGTGTATGCAATTCTCTTGCACCACTCGACGATCTTGAGAAACATAAACATTCCTTAACACTTTGCAAAATCACCTACATCATTCATTTTGCATTAAAAATGAACCCCTTGCAAGTGCATGGAAAAGGTGTGGTGTGTTTTCTCTCCTTGTTTCATGCAAATTGGGATGATCGAACTACAAACTTACTTTCTTGCTATTGCTTATCTTTAGAGGGCTTTCCTCCCCACTTCGAAAGGAGGGAATGACCCAAGCAATAATAGGATAAAGCCAAGCTCTTCCAAACCACTATATAAATGTGTGGTTCCAATAAAAATTGTGATCAACGGGAAGTGGTATGTGATAGCTCTCCCCTAGTATATTTGTGATGTGAAAATCCCTTGTTCTAAGGGTTGGGAGACCTCTTGAGGGTGTTTATCATAGTATTCCCTGAACTAGAAGCCCTTATTACGAACCATTGTTTAGAATCCAAAATCCTTAATACTTTTTCATGCAAGAATGGTCATTCTGAAGCCGCCCCACATTTGTACTATTCATTGTTGAAACAAAAAAATCCTTAGGATCTTAAGATCTTCAGGATTTTGAGATTTGGTGGTCCTGATAAGTGTGTGTTGTGGAGGGGAGCCAATGTTTTCAAATCTCTAAGTGTTTGAAATGTCTTAGTTTTTGGAGAAATCTGAGCTGGGACTCAACAAGTATAGCCATTTCATCTTAGGATTGTAAATGATTGTGAGTCATTTTAATACATTGCTTGATTTCAAAACATTACAGAAACAAACATTCACTATCTTACTCAAAATTTCAAACACTTTGGCTTAAGTATGGATACCTCCTGAATTAGCCTTGATATTACTACTTGTCTTAAGGGTTTTTATCCTTAGAGATTTCTAAATATCTTGACTTATATCTCAATCCATATTTTCCAAAGACAACATAGGCAATTATTCCTTCAACCTAATGATTCTCACGAAATGGACATTGTGAAAGTTATGTTTTTGACATAAACATTTAGTTTGAAAAGATAATCAAGACAAGTGTTTGTGGTAAAATCAATTTACTTAAGCAATATAAAATTGACATAATTGAACCCCACATGACTATTTGGACACCGATTGCTCTCGTTGAACAACCTGATCTTGAAGGTGCTATCATTCAAGAAAAATTTGAACTCATTAATAGAGAACAAACTGATATCATCAGTAGTTTGAGAAGCTTCACTTTTGAAACCAAAGAAACACCTACCTAGTGGAGAAATGTCACAAAAATCTTAGACGAAGAAAATGAAAAAGCTGATATTGAGGCTGGAAGGTCCATATTACCACCACCAATGTGGCAATAAACATCCTCTCTTTTTCCATAGACTTAGAATTTCTTAAATGATCTCACGAAAAATTAGAATCCCCAAAAAGAGGTCTATAGTTCGTCATTTCAAACTTAGGCATCTTAGTTCAAAGGTAATCCAAAACTACATTTTAGCACTCTACCTCAATAGAAACAAGTTGTTAGTAAACTTTTACAAACACATATTGACGAAACATCCACACATGTACATGCTATTTCTGAGTTAAAACCCAGGTCTTTTTCATGATAATCAACCTATCTAGAAAATTGTTCATTTTCATGGTCTTGAATCCCCCTAAATGATCTATCACAAAATCCAAATCCATATGGGGAGATCTACAAATTATTATTACAGATGTAGGTATCGTAATTCCAAGTTTGGTAGGAAGTGGGCCTTAATACTTTATTGCAATCGTAACCTCTTGTTAAGAAACTATTATGCTCAATCGAGGAGGAACTAAATAGATTTACATACCCACATCTATCCTCTCATTTAGGCTAACATTACTCTTTAGGATTTGAAAACTTTAGAAATCTAGCATCATTCTCACTACCTTGGTCTTGTAAAATAAAGATTCATTCTAAATCAACATTGTGCTAGACACTTCATCCACCTCTCCATCAAATTTCATCCTTCACTTCACCAAACTTTGTAAATATTTTGAATACACCAACACTTTTTGACTTAAACATCAATGAACTCAAAACCATAACTTGACTATTTTGTATGTGAAATGAATCCTTTTCCAAGCATTTTGTTAAGTTAGTTATCAACTTTGAACTAGTTTATGTTGAAGGTCATGAGTCTACCCTAAAGATTTCCAAGTTCATAAACATAGTTTATCCTAATATCAAAACATCAAACTCAAGTCAAAAGTGTTGTCCCAAAATGGTTGTAAAGATCACTCTCCATATCATCCACTTTTTCATTTCCCATTATCATCATTTCTCCAAAAAGACTCAGAGTGTCCCTTTTACCTAGATTTGAGTCAACTAGAGAGTTCCAACATAACAAATCTCAACACAACTCTCCCAAAGGTGACATAAATTTTATGGTAAAGACGAGATCAAAACACAAGAGAATCATGGAGAAAACAAAAGTCACATTTACCTCAAGTGATCCAAATCCTTTAGAGTTTAATCTAAGAAGTCAAGTCACCCCATCACAACAACCATCATCTTCATCAGAACCATATGAGATAGAAGACATCACAAACAATCCATTTGAATTTACTAGGGAGGAAATCATGGAACATCAAGCCTTTGAAAATGTGGCTCCTATTTTCCCATCATTTATTGCACAAAACTTGACACAAATCTTCACAACTCCATCACTAGGGAAAAATCAAACATCCACTCCTAGTACTGCAACTTGTATTGCCCAAGACCTTGGTATAACTCTCCCATTTTAAATTATTACACTTGTGGGAACTCTTGAAACCAATCCCCCACCTCCAACAACCACTTGGGAACCTACCTTTAGTGCTCCTCCCATTCTCGAAGATCCCAAAAAACCATATAAACCCCTTGAAATTCATTACTCCACAACCACTTCAAAATATATGGGGCATCCCTTTTCATCCATACCCATGAGTACCACAAGTATGCCCACCATCATGCAAATAAGTATAGACAAAGTATCTCAGAACAATATACAAGGGTATGCCAATACCATACCATAGAGTCAATTCTTAACACAGATAGGGACATCTCTATCCAATCCTCCAATTGGTTCATCTGTACCATTGGTTTCACAAAGCACATCCATCCCATCCATTATAAACCCATCTCAAATCAATCCATTGGTCACGAATCCCATCAACCCATGTAATACCCTGCTTACATCTTTGGCACAAGGAAATCCTCAAGACATGGGACAAGTGAATCTTATTAATCAATGGACTCAAGGTCCTAATGTGTCATTACCATCATAAACTTTAATGGCATCATCCTCATCATTCCCCACTATCCCCTTTACCATGAAAAATCAATTGGGACCTCAAACTAACATTCATCCACTTCCATCTACTATCTTACAAGGGATGTTAAATAAAGGGAACCCTCCACCTCTCATCAGAAATCTACTATCCACTTAGAACATCAACACTCACAATCCATCTTAGATATCTCAACAACCACCTGATCCTACATTGCAAGTCCATGCCCTAGCTTTAAAGCAAGCACCAAAAGCTTATCAACAAGGCATCCAATAACAATAGCAACAAAAAAAAGAAGCCTTAACAACCCAACAACAAGAACAACAACAATAGTGAGCTGCCTTAGCAGCCCAACAACAAGAACAAGCAGCACAACAACAACAAGAACAATAGCAAGCAGCCTTAGCAGCCCAACATGTAGTACAACAATAGTAGCAACAATAGAAAGAAGCCTTAGTGACATAACAAGCAACCTTATCCCAACAACAACATCAAGCTCATCAAGTAGCTTTAGTATCACAACAACAACAACAAGCCCAACAATAATCCCTCATGGCGCAACAACAAAAATAGGCCCAACAACAAGCCCTAGTGGTGCAACAATGACAAAAAGCTTTATTAGCTTAGTAGTATGCTCAACATCAACAAAAAAAATGAAGTTCCTACTATAATCCTCAACAGAACATTGTCAATACAAATGCATTAGGAACATTAACATAACCAACGCAATCACCCTCACAGAATCTTACCCCACCATACACCCCATACAACACCTTATCATATCAAAATCCTGCCTACAACTCATCCATTATTTTACCATATGTTCCTACACCAAACCTGCAAGATTATCTAGCATCACAATTTAAGGTGCTATCACAAGAAATACAAGATCTTTGAATGGACAAGACAAAGAAACCCCATGCACAAAATCTATGTCCCTATCCATTCAATTGAAACATCACAAATGTACCATTCCCTCCTAGTTTTCAAATCCCCAAATTTGATAAATACAAAGGGCGAGGAAGTCTTGTGGACTATATCAAATAATTTAATGTCATGTGTATGGAGGTGGCTTACAACGATTCTTATTTAATGCGCCTCTTCCCTCAAAGCTTAACAGGTCTTGCTATGCGTTGGTTTTCTCATCTACCTCCCAGCATAAAAAATTTACAAGAAATTACTGATAAATTCATTGATCACTTCTCCTTTAATCTTGACATGGACGTAATTTTAGAAGAATTGTACACTATTAGACAAAAAAAAAGGAGAATCTTTCACCAATTTCTTACAACGGTGGAGACAAATAGCTAGTAAGAGCAAGTGGCCTCTTCCTGATGAACAAGTGGGAATCATCATAGAAAATCTAGACCCTGATCTATCTTTCCACTTGAAAATGCAGTGCATCGCATCTGATGATGAGCTTGTCCCTAGATCCCTTAACATTGAGAGAGCTTTAATCTTATAGGGAAATACTCAAGCTTGCAAAGACAATCGCCCATCAACTAGTTCAAACGACAAGCCTCGTGTCTAGGCTAAGAACAAGAATGTAATAAATGATGGTGTGGTAGATGATAAGGTAGTAATAAGTGCTCCTAGACCAAAAAACAATCAAGTTGCGGATATGTGCAGGATCATCATGGAAAAAATAGGCCCTTAAGTGGCAAAAAATTTAGAAAAATTAGAGTTAGGAAACTTGACATAAAAATTTGAATAAGTCATCTATATTATTTCAAAAATATGTAAGAATAGAATTTGTAGCAAATTGAATGTAGTTTCTAAACTACTAGGTTTGTTTAAAATAAAAAAAAATATTTTTGGTGAAAGCTTGAAATTTCCATGTAGTGGTACTTAAATTGGGGAAAAATAAGAAGTAGGTGTTTGTCAACCACCCTAACCACAATAAAATGATAATATTTTTATAAGATTTTAGATATAAGTAGAGGACTCATGCCCTAATGTGATGCATATTTTTTGTAATTTTTTCCAAGTAAATAATTAATTATGATTTTTTTATTATAACTTTTAAAAAATATAAAAACTTGTATGTCTGACCACCTTAACTTGGTCAAAACTTCATGAAATTCAATTTTTTATTTTTTAATCCTATAGTATGTGAAGCATAGAATGTGACACATGTTTTGGATTCAAAAAATGTGATATTGTTTGAAATCTATAGATGTTTTTCAATCAGCCTATCAATTAGGACTTTTGTCATAATTTGAATAGAAAATGAATAATAATTACTTATTAAATTCAAAGTAAAGCATAATTTATATCGGTGGAAAGCTGAGAATATCCTTTAAAAACTCTTTTCATTTCATCAATTTTTGGTAAAAAAATAGTCATTAGCCACATACCCATCATATTGCCACTTTTTGGCCCATCATGATCCTACACATACCCTTGCTAACATTCAATCGACGGTGCAACAAACAACACCCCCGTATAACAATCAAATGAACAACACTGAAATGCAAAGGAAAACCCCTAACAAGAACAACTATCCTAAACGCAAGTACACATAGTCATCTGAACCTATCAAAACCATCATGAAGAAGTTGGTAGAGTCAAATCTGATAACACTTCCCAACTTTGAAAACTACCAAGAACCACAAGAGAAACCATCCTATTATAATGAGCACAATCTCTATGACTTTCACAAAATCAAAGGACACAACTCTATGCCAGATCATAACAAAGTGAACAATAACGACAAAACTAAGGATTACACAAACGTGCAACATACCTAATCCAATGTCATCGCTTCCTATGATAGCGTCATCACTATCGTCACCATCAAAGGATCTAGTGTAGAATGTGGATTCACCACACGATGTGGAAAAATTACCATTCAAGGAGTCCCACCTCAATCAAGGGCACAACCTACTTTACCAACATCCAATCCTAGAAAGTAAGATCTCCTAGATCAGCTTAAGAAGATCCCCACATAGATATCAATCTTAGAGATATTAAGGTTATACCCTGCACATAGGGAAATATTGGAGAAATCTTTATCTGAGTCATCTGTTCCCAAGGATATTGATACTGATCAATTTCATTCTATGTGGGGCATATCACTAATCATCTTCTCACCTTCTCCAAACAAGACCTCCCCTCATAACCATCTCATAACCATGCTTTACACCTTAAGGTCATCATTCATAAAAGAAAGGTCAAATGAGTCTTAGTAGATTGAGGTGTTGGTTTGAACATTTGTACCCTACAGTTAATCAATAACATTGGCTATTTAGAGGATACTATTGAGAAAGAAGAGAGTACCACTATCAAATCATATGCCAACCAAGAACGGGTATCACAAGGAATCATAGTGTTACCCATCCAAGTGGGCCCCCTCATTGTTGAAACTACATGCCAAGTGCTTGATCTTGATCCTCCCTATAACATTCTACTTGGTTGGCCATGGATCCATGCCCTAAAATTTGTAGCCTTGACCTATCATCATTGTGTAAAGTTTCATTTTGAAGGCCAAAAAATTACCATCCATAGAGATCCTGAGCCTTTTAACTATTTCAAGAATCTTGAGTTCAAATTCTATAAGATACCCTTAATACCCAAGAATGATGAAGGGCCCACACCATCTACCTCATTTGTTGACCCAACATCCCTTTCCTCTACTTCAACAATGAAAATACCCATGGTGTAGAACATTCCTGACATCAAGGTAGTAATCCAGGATGATGGTTATGGGAACTACAAGCTAATGGTGAACATCTTTGTCTTAGGAGAGCTCCCTATTTCACCTCAATCTCATGGGAAACCCACAGTTCTAATAGCAAAGAGCTTGAAATGATCAAATGGCACCTACTACCTTCACCAAGTGGGGGGATTTCAACCAAGAAGATGCCAATGAGGAGGATATCTCTAAAATCCTCTATCAAGATCAATGACCTATCCCCACTCTTCCCATGGAAGATGACAACAAAGGCTTGCATCTAATGAAGGGAATGGGATATAATAAGAATTAGAAACTAGGACAAAATGATAATGGTTTACTAGAACCCATCATTCTTGAGAAATGACTAAAGAATCTTGGTCTAGGTTGTACTACTAGCAAGGTCACCCTTATTGGAAAAGGTACTTCCACTAAACGGGTTGAGGCTTCCTCTTGGTTACCTCCATCATTTGATACAACCTTAGGTGACTTCCCCCTTGATGTTGTTGACCTATTTGAGAAAAACTCCCTCTTCATGATATCCATTACATCCTTTGCTCCAAGCAATCAACCAACATAAATACACCTAGTATATCCTCAACTCATTGACATGGACCAACAAGGACCACCGACTCTAGATTTATTTGAAAATGATGAAGAGATCTTAGAATTCATGGGAATCCATGTGATCTAAAATAGGATCTATGAAAATTGCTAATGAATTCTTAACTATTATTATGATTGATTCAAGATTTACAAATGTAATTAATATAATAGAAATACTTAAACAACTTAGTATAACAAGGTGATAAACGAGATGAAAGAGAGAAAGAGATAGAAGAAAAAAAACAATTGATAATAGAGTTCAGCAAAAGGCTACATCTCCAAGTCCCTGTCCATTAGAGTGAATAATCGTATTATTCTCCAAGAATAGGATTACAATTGCAAAATAGAACCATTCCCTTCCAGCACTTCAGCGGCATAACGTTCCTCCGACATATAGGAATGGCTTCAAGTCTTCAGTGTAATTCTCCCAATGTCATCACCTGCTTGATTTCTGAATGTCCCCCTAAGGCCTAATTCCTCCCTTTTTATACATGAATTTTTCCATTAATGTTGTAAAACCATAAGATTTGAAAATCAAATAATATCCCCCCATTTACAAATAAATCCTTGAAAATCCCTTTAAAAAAATCCTCTTGTTGAAAAAGAGGGGCCCTTATAATTTGGGCTTAAAAATCAAAATAATGCTAACCCCTTAAATTTGATTTAAATCCTTATAATTAAGATTATAATATTAAAATATTATTAAATATTTTCTTGTTTAATCTTAGCCCTTTATTTTTTTTTAATATATTATTTAAGCCTTCCCTGATTCAGCTTATGTTATTTTAAGGGATTAGTTTTTAAATTAAAGGGGTTTATTTTTAAATTCTAGGAGTAAAGACTTTATCACCTTTTTAAAATAGAGGCAAATCCCTTTTTAATCAGCTATAAGGCCACTAGCCTAGTGGTCAAGGTATGCCACTAGCATTGGAGAGGTCGTTGGGTCAAAAACTGTCGGCCACCTTATATTAGCCTTTAATGCTTGGATATGTATTAAAAGTAACTTCTCCCCTTATAGTTTTAGCGTGCCATGCTTGGTGGAGTGGTGGACCAGGTTTTTAGGAGCTGGGAGGTCCAAGGTTCAACCCACACAAATAGCTTTTTATTGTTGAACACAACCACCAAGGTTTGAGCTGAGGTGCCACGTGGCGCGTTTTCATTCACTATAGAATGGACACATGTCATCATTTGATTGGCCAGAAGGACACCATGTGTCAATAGAGGAGGGTGCCATGTCACTATATGGACTGACATGTCAGATCTTGATTGGTCCACACCACTATATGGTACTAACTATGCTGTCATGTCACCATGCTGACCTCAGCATGGTCAACCCATTTTGACTAGAACTTTGATCGGATGTAGCTCACACATATAGACTCTGTTTGATGTGAAATGAATGTCATCAAAATCATGGTTTTGAGCTCTTCGTCATGATGTTGCTTTTGACCTTTTTGAGATAATGAATTTTTTTCACCTTTCTGACTAGCCTTTGACACCTAGTTTGACCAAACTTTGACTAGCCATAACTCAATCATATAGACTCCTTTTGAGCCCATTCAAGTTGTATTAGACTTATATTTCAGAGCTCTTCGACATGGAATAGAATTCTGGAGCCATTGAGACACTTTATTTTTCACTAAAAAGTATCCCCCTGGATCATCGTGACAACTTACCATGGGTGGATCACAAAGCAGGTTTTGACATAGAGATGGACACAGAGGCATACTATGGGGAGATGATTGAATATTTCATTCACAACATTAATGAAATGCAACTAACATGTAGATCCTTGAGTGAAAACCACATGGTGGCACTCTCTGATCCTAAAATAGTAAAAACAAAGGACACATTCGATGGTGAAAACCTCTCTGAGATGCCCAAGGATGAGGGATTCAATCTCCTCCTTAGTTTAATGCATCTAGAGAAGTTAGCAGTACTAGCAGAAAATACCACACCAGTGGGTACTAAAGAAGTTCCTAAGATCACTTTCTATGTTGAATCCTTGTTGGACAAAGAACAGAACTTGGTAGCATTCTTGAAAGAGTGCAGAGCTAACTTTGCATGGTCATACAATGATATGCCAGGGCTTGATCTAGAAGTAGTGGTGCATCACTTAGTAGTCTATCCTAAATACAAGCTAGTAAGGAAAAAATTAAGGAAAATGCACCCTCAAATAACACTCTTGGTGAAACTAGAGTTACAAAAGCTTCTTAATGTTAGCTTCATCCGACCGATAGATTATACTAAGTGGGTTTCAAACTTGGTACCAGTCTCAAAACCCACTAGAGGCATCATAATATGCACTAATTTCATAGAATTAAACAAATCATGCCTGAAGGATGATTTCCCTCTTCTTAACATTAACCTTATTATAGACTTAGTAGTTGGGCATGAAATGCTATCACTCATGGATGGTTTTTTAGGCTATAATCAGATCATAATTGCCAAGGAGGATCAACATAAAATTGTATTCACTTTTCTGTGGGGAACACATTGTTGGAACATAATTCCATTCGGGTTAAAGAATGTAGGAGCAACTTATCAAAGGGAAATGACCCTTATCTTCCACGACATGATCCACAAAACAATTGAAGATTATGTGGATGATATTTTGGAAAAATAAAAGACAACAAGTGAGCACATACAAACCTTAGGACCCATCTTTGACAAAATTGAAGAGTACAAGGTATGGTTGAATCCAAAAATGCTTGTCTTTGGAGTTACATTAGGGAAACTTCTTAGCTTTATCATCTCACAAAGAGGGATAAAAATTGACCCAGCAAAGGTAAAAGCCATCCTCAACATGGAACCACCACAAACACTGAAGTGGATGAGTGGATTACAAGGCTGGCTATAGTCTATCAGAAGGTTCATAGCACAACTATCAGAAAAGATACACCCTTTTTCGCATCTTCTCCATAAAGGACTAACTTACAAGTGGGATGAGAAATGTGATAAAGCTTTCCAAAAAATCAAATATTATCTACTAACACCTATGATGCCCATGCCACCAATACCGAACAAAACATTGCTCCTATATATCTCAACAACATTAGCAACACTAGGAGCTCTTCTAGCACAACATGATGAAAATGGAAAGGAAAGGGCTATCTATTGCATTAGTAGAACCTTGGTGGGATATGATATGAACTATTCACCCATTGAGAAGGAATTCCTAGTAGTAGTTTTTGCTTCACAAAAGTTTAGACATTACATGTTGTCACATCAAATTAAGTTCATTGCAAAGATCGACACACTCAAATACTTGTTATCTGAAGCAATTCTCAATGGGAGAATGGCCAAATGGGTAATGATCTTAACCAAATTTGACATAGAGTATGTAGAGTGCAAGGAAATTAAAGGACAAGTGATCACAAATCAACTGGTAGAGGCACCCATCTATGTAGAGAACCCCTTGACATCTGATTTCCCTGATGAAATAGTGTTCCTTATCAATGTAACAACTCAATGGAAGATGTAATTTGATGGATCATTCACCCAACATGGATCTAGAGCGGGTATTCTTTTCATCACCCCTCATGGTGATTTTATTCCAAAGTCCTATGGGCTATCATTTTCTTGCACTAACAACATTGCTGAGTATGAAGCCCTAATCATAGGTCTAAGGATAGCAGTTCAATGGAAAATACAAGATATGAAAGTATATGGAGACTCGCAGTTGGTTATCAACCAAGTCAATGACAACTATCAAACTAAGGATGAAAAGTTTATTCCTTACAAGAAGATGGTGGAAAATCTCAAAGACCTTTTCATTGATATAAATTTTGAGTAGATTCCTCGCATGAATAACAGAGCAGCGGATGCCATGGAAACAATCGAATCACTGTTAGATATGTCAAACAACATCCTCCAATGTGAATTCTTGGTAGAAAAACTTCTCATACCAACTTTCAAAATCCCTAAATCTGAATTTGTGTGTGTCATTGTTGGTCCTAGATCCTCGTGGTATCATGACATATTCATCTACCTAAGTAGAGGAACCCTTCCATCTTATATCACCTCAAATCTTAAGGTATGTGCAAGATCATGATGGGCCAAAAAGTGGCGATATGATGGGTATGTGTAGGGTATGTGGCTGGAAACTTTTTCTTTACCCAAAATTGATGAAATGGAAAGGGTTTTTAAAGGAGATTATCAGCTTTCCACCAATATAAATTATGCTTTACTTTGAATTTAATAAATAATTATTATTCATTTTCTATATGAATTACGACTAAAGTCTGATTGATAGGCTGATTGAAAAATATCTATAGCTTTCAACATTTTTTGAATTTGAAACATGCATCATTCTATGTTTCACATACTATAGGATTAAAAAAATTGAATTCATGAAGTTTTAACCAAATTAAGGTGGTCAAACATACGATTTTTTTATATTTTTTAAAAGTTGTAATAAAAAAATCATAATTAATTATTTACTTGGAAAAAATTAAAAAATATGCATCACATTGGGACATGAGTCCTCTACTAATATCTAAAATCTTATAATTTTTTTATCATTTTATTGTGGTTAGGGTGGTTAGAGACACCTACTTCTTATTTTTCCCTAAAATTTAAGTACTACTACATTGAAATTTCAAATTTTCACCAAATAGTTTTTTTTAAATAAACCTAGTAGTTTAGAAACTACATAAATTTGCTATAGATTATATTCTTACATAATTTTGAAATAATATAGATAACTTATTCAATTTTTTATGTCAAGTTGCCTAACTCTAAATTTTATGAATTTTTCGCCACTTAAGGGCTTGTTTTTTCCATGATGATCCTGCACATACTGCTTAAAAAGACCTCTGTGAAGAAGGTATCCCAATTAATGATCCTAGGTGATACCATTTACTGCCAGAGCATTGAAGGGTCATTATTACGATGCCTTAACAAAGAAGAAGCCTTAACCGCTTTAACAAAAGTACACGATCTAGCATAGGTGGTTCCCATTCTAGTGATATGACTTTAGCTAAGAAATTGTTGAGGATGGGGTACTACTGGCTAACCATGGAAAGAGAAGCTCATCAGTATGTGAAAAATTGTTTCCAATGTCAACAACATGGAGATTTGATGCATGCCCCAACTTAGGAATTGCAACCAATGATCACACCCTGGCCTTTCTCATAGTGGAGGCTTGACCTCATAGGAAAAATCACTCCAACCTCATGCAACGACCACAAGTTTATCATAACCACCACCGAGTACTTTATCAAGTGGGTCAAAGACATTCCTATGACCTACATAATGAGGAAACAAATTACCAAGTTTATCTTGAATTATCTCATTGGCCACTATGGTGTTCCTCAAACCCTAATCTTAGACAACATGACACGGTCCTTTAAAAATGAGGATGTGAAAGAGCTATGTCAAAAATTCAACATCCAGCACTGATTCTCTACCTTGTATTATCCCCAGGGTAATGATCAAGTTGAGGCTACAAACAATACCACTCTAAAAATCCTAAAGAAAATGGTGAATGAAGTTGGTCGTGACTAGCATTTTTTGTTGAATCCCACTCTTTGGGCCTATCGAACTAGTATTTGCACACCAACTATGTGTGTGTGAAATGTGGAAATTTAGTAAATCAACACAAATCTTAATGAAACAAATTATATCAAAGATTCAAAACAAAGAAGCTACTCTAAATTGCAATAAAACAAATCTTTTGAGAATGTCTCATTGTCCTCTATTCTTAAAGATTCCTTTAACCCTTTGGCCCTCAGATTTCTATGTGCACAAAGGCTATTAGAATGACACTTAAGAAACAAGATTAGTATTCAATATGCAAGCTAACTAAATTCCTACATGAAACTATACGATGGAAATGATAATGGATACTATGATGAATGGACAAGGGTGGTGGATACTATGGTAGTGATCTATATGATTTTATATATGATTCTATATATGCTCAAATGCTAATCTAAAATGCAACTATGATGCAAAGGATGACATAAAATGAAACTATGAAGCAAAGTGTTAGTCTAATATTTAACTATGATGCAATTTTATGATATAAAATGTAACAATAAGACTCCATAATGCTCCCAAGCTCAAACGATATTCTTGCATGATAACTCTATTCAAAAGTGGATGCAAAATATAATGCCCAAGGGTTGTATTTATAGCCTTTTCCAAGCATATAGTGAGGTGGAAATAATCGACGGTCCAAATTCGAACAAGAAGAATGGATGGTGGAGATGGAGAGAATCAAGATGTTGTCCCCTTGACCAAAGACAACATGCCATTTGGATGGAAGAATATCTTGACCAATGGGAAACATTCCATTTGGATGGAAGACTCAAGTGTGGGAAGAAAAGACCATGTGCTTTTAAAATTGGTGGAAGTGTGTGAGGAATAAGCCACGTGCTTTTAAAATTGGTGGAATTATGTGATGAATAAGCCATGTGCTTTTAAAAATTGGTTGAAGATAATTCTAATTAAAAATTAGAGTTATTTAATTTCATGTGACCTTGGTGAGGTGGCACAAAAAGTTGTAGACATGTGCTCAAATTCCTAATCAAGATTAGTGAAGATTAATTAAATAAAACACGATTGTGGAAATTTGTTTATTTAATTAATTAAGAAGACTATGTTTTTAGATTTGGAGAATTCAGAAAATGAAAAATATAAATAAATTGAGAATTTATTTATACGTAGTTGAAATATTAATTAAGTATCTAGTATTTTATTAATTAAAGGTGATGACTGATTTTAGGTGTATACATTTTTCCCCTCTTTGAAGTAATGTGTTTACATGTTGCTTCAAAGAAAATTTTGATACTGATGCTCAGAAATTTTTTTGATACCCCAAACGATGCCCTAGACGTTGATTTTCAGGTATTGACGGATATATGCCCCCTCGAGAGATAAATCAACGAAGTTTGGAATTTTGATTATTTATCAATGATTGGATGATTGTGTGATGATGTTGCAATTATGTAATGATGATCCAACATTAAACCAATGATACTTTGATATCAAACACAATTTATTTCTTGAAATTTGATTCTACACTTGCTCCTTGAATAGTTTCAATTAGTTAAAACCCATTTTTGGTAAAAAAAGAAATAAATCCCACCATAATTCCCTCCATTAACCTTTAAAAAGGTAAAAAAGTGGGGAAAGTGAATTCATTTGCACATTGTGGTTTTGGAAATTTTGGAGAATGGAGAGCTAGAGGAAGAGGGTGATTCCATATCATAGGCATCGTTTCGAGCGCATTCACCGCCATGGTCGCCCTACTGTAGCTACACCTTTAGTACACATTATGAGAAACATCCTTTAGTCATTTTCCTGCCTTTTATTGGTGTTTTGAACTTAGTAGATAGGTGTTGTAGGCCATTTAAAGTCATTTTTGCACTTTTGGGGGGGGTTTTTTATTGTTTTGGAGTCATTTTTGGGTGTTTTTGAGAGTTTTGGCACTTCTTGTGCCTGAAATGCCACTTTTTGTCCATTCTGTGGCACTTTTTGGGTCCCAAATGACACTTTTTGCTAGTCTTTTAGCTCTTCCTGTAGCCTTTATTTCATGTTTTGGCCTATTTCAGCACCTTTTTCCCTTGAAATGACACTTTTTACTAATTCTGTGGTGCCATTTTTTGTGTGGGTGAAATGTGGAAAGTTAGTAAATCAACACAAACCTTAATGAAATGAATTATATCAAAGATTCAAAGCAAAGAAGCTACTCTAAATTACAATAAAACAAATCTTTTGAGAACGTCTCATTGTCCTCTATTATTAAATATTCCTTTAACCCTTTGGCCCTTAGATTTCTATGTGCACAAAGGCTATTAGAATGACACTTAAGAAATGAGATTAGTATTCAACATGCAAGCTAATTAAATTCCTACATGAAACTATACGATGGAAAGGATAATGGATACTATGATGAATGGACAAACAGTGGTGGATACTATGGTAGTGATCTATATGATTTTATATATGATTCTACACATGCTCAAATGATAACGATGAAAATGCTAATCTAAAATGCAACTATGATGCAAAGGATGACATAAAATGAAAATATGAAGCAAAGTGTTAGTCTAAGATTTAACTATTATGCAAAACATGATATAAAATGTAACTATAAGACTCCATAATGCTCCCAAGCTCAAATGATATTCCTGCATGATAACTCTATTCAAAAGTGGATGCAAAATACAATGCCCAAGGGTTGTATTTATAGCCTTTTCCAAGCATATAGTGAGGTGGCAATAATCGATGGTCTAGATTCGAACAAGAAGAATGGATAGTGGAAATTGAGAGAATCAAGATGTTGTCCCCTTGACCAAAGACAACATGCCATTTGGATGGAAGAATCTCTTGAAAAATGGGAAACATTCCATTTGGATGGAAGACTCAATTGTGGGAAGAAAAGACCATGTGCTTTTAAAATTGGTGGAAGGGTGTGAGGAATAGGCCACATGCTTTTAAAATTGGTGGAAGTGTCTGAGGAATAAGCCATGTGATTTTAAAAATTGGTTGAAGATAATTCTAATTAAAAATTAGAGTTATTTAATTTCATGTGACCTTGGTGAGGTGGCACAAAAAGTTGTAGACATGTGCTCAAATTCCTAATTGAGATTAGTGAAGATTAATTAAATAAAACAAGATTTTGGAATGTTTTTTATTTAATTAATTTAGAAGAACATGTTTTTAGATTTGGAGAATTTAGCAAATGAACAATATAAATAAAATGAGAATTTATTTATACGTAGTTGAAATATTAATTAAATAGCTAGTATTTTATTAATTAAAGGTGATGACTGATTTTAGGTGTATACACCAACAGGTGCAACCCCTTTCTCCTTGGTCTACAGATCAAAAGCCATTCTACCTATTGAGGTTGAGCTCCCATCATTGTGAGTGTCTCTATAGAACCTAATCACTGATGAAGAATACATAGTATCTCACTAAATGAGCTAGAATTTTTGGACAAGCATCATCTCAATGTCCTCAATCATCTGCAATTATATCGAAACTGATTGAAATGGAGCTATTAAAAGAATATCAATTGTCGATCTTTCTATATAGGGGATCTTGTCCAAAAATAGAATCAAAAGAATCTACTAGATCAAGACAGTAAAGGAAAGTTTGAGCCTAACTGGTTGGGTCCCTTCGTCATCATAGCTAGCTATGGATCAGGAGCATACCAATAGTCAACACTTGAAGGAGAACCCTTGCAGGAGCCAACTAATAACTTTCATCTGAAAATTTTTTATGCCTAGTCTTAAAGGGTGTAAAATCTAAAAATTAAAAAAAAAAATCAATCAAAATCCAAAAAACATAAGAAAAAGGATTGAAAAAAGTAAAGAATTTTTTTTTTCCTCTAGTGAAAACCACTTCGGTGGCACTTTGGGCAAGTACCTTGGTGAAAACCTAGCAAATAGGCACCTTGCATAAATAAAGCAAATCCATCTATTCTTTGGCTCTTTAAATCCTACCATTCTTTGCATCACCCTCCATTCAACACACCATCCATTTCCGTCTTTATCATGGCTTGATATTGTGAATTATCATATCCCCTTTAGTACTACTTGGCATAGTCCAAAGGTCAGTTTGTCCTACCTGTATCGAGGTATTCTACTATGTCACTCTTGGGGCGATTCGTTATGGATCATTCGGGGTTCTTGTATATCCTAAGATCATTGGAAATCTCATCAAAAAATACCAAAAACATTCATAAAATGTTCATCAAAAAATCCAAAATCATTTGCAAAATCCTGTACAGCTAAAATCCAAAAACATTTGAAAAATTATAAAGGAAAAATCTAAATAATCCAAAACACATCAAAATCCTAGAAAGGTCGAACATAAAAAATATAAAAATAGTACCCTTGTCAAACCATGTTGTCTTTGAGCTTGAACATAGGCAAGTCCATCATTGATGTTCCCTCAAGGCACCATAAGTCCGTCCTTTAGGAGTCTGTCATAATAAATTGACATTTCCTACACTGTTAATCTCTCATCTTTAAATAAGTTGATTCAATCAAACTACATGGTCTCTATGTGTATCATGTAGGAAAGGCTTATCTTTGATCAGCCCTGAGGCCCCTAGGATAGGTCTTTTAGGTTAGGTTCTTGGTTGAAACTTGGAAAACCCCTAAACATCCAGATAACTGGTGAAAATCCCTAAAGATTCAAATATCAAAAAACCCCAAAAACATTTGAAAGCTCATAAAATAGAAAAACACTTAGAAAACATTCAAAACAACCTAAATAGCCTCAAATATCCTTGAAAAACCTGAAACAGCCTCAAATAATTGGAAACCAAAAAAATTCAAATAAACTTTCAAAAAGATTAAAAATAGCCTCAAAACATTTTCAAAACACCAACAACATTGAAATATTCCAAAAAAAATCCAAAAGAACCCATGCCATCTCACTTTCACCTGCAATAAATTTCACCCATAATAAATCAATCATCATCTTTAACCTTTGGAAAAACAAATAGAAAGCAAGTCTAGCAAGTCGTAAAGTGAGAACTTAAGTGTCAAAATCTAAAGTCTAGATCATAGTTAAATGAGTCAGTGAAGTTTATATCAATGACTTATCATTAGCATCATCATCCTACATCAAACAACCATTTGATCAACATGTACTAGGATGTATCCTTCCTACGATGGACATTAGTATCATAAATCACCTTAGCTAAGATAAATTGGCAAGAGATATAGATAACTTTGACTATTTATCTTTGATCTTTTCTTACAATTTATGTTAATGACCCATTATGAGGACCTCTTGATGATGTATATAAAAATGATTTAGAGAGAAAGGAATGGGTCATAAATCATTATATTTCATTTTTTTGTGCTTGTGGGTACTCTTGTAAAATAATCTTGGTGCATACTTGCTTAGTTGTGTGTAGGAAGGTTGTTTGGAGTACGTTGTTGACTATTGTTAATGCTTTGGTCCAATATATTCTAAGCTTCTAACTTACATTCCAACGAGGTTTTTGTATCTCAAGATGTGAATAGGAACGATCCTATCTATTTAAAAAGTCAAAGTACATTACACTAGATACAACGTCATCCTAGTTATCAATACCTTGATGCATCGTGTCTGTGTTATATCAAACAATAAGGAACGATGGAAAACCCCACTCTCAAAAGATGAGAAAATCATCCTGCATTTATCATCATCATCTCTAATAAAGTATCAGTGGATCATGGAATTGTTGGATATTTTGAAGAAATCATCACAATCAATGGTCATTCATCTTGTTTCTTCTATCTTCTCTCTGCACTAACCTAGTATCATGAAAGTCAACAAAAACATCATCAATGCATCCATCTTGCATCCACAAAACATTAGCATGCATAAATTTCATATCATCATTAGCATAATCATTGCATATCACATCATACATCCTACATCCTACATCATCATTATCATTTAAGTTGTGAGGAATAATATAGATTTGTTATTCTAAACATCTTGAATCGTTGTATATCATAAACATACATTGCATATCATATCATAAGCATAAACATATGTATTATCTATCCATACATCCATATGCATACATGATCATCTCATCATAAAATTGCATAGAAAATACATAAACAAAAAATGCATCCATAACATTTGCATACATAATCATAGCATAACATCTTCATATCATATCATCCATCCCATAGCATATCACGAAAATATGTACTGAAAAATAATATTGCTTCCATCCATATCATTACATCTCATGTATCATCACATATCACATAAGCATAAATAAAGTGCATCCATACATGATAACATATAAGCATGTCACATCATTTGAACATCATATACATCCATACAATCATAAGAATGAAATAAGAACACATCATATAGAATTTGTATATGTATCATATATATATATAAATGAATGTCATGGTATAATATCTAGACCAGTGTATGTACATTGATCATAAATACAATATCCATGAGGCTATCAAAAAGGATCCCATGAATGTATATCTATATCAAAGAATGGGGAAACAAAATAAAAAAAATGTATGTACACTCGAGCTAGCTTTGATGGTTGCTCCTCTCTCCGGCCTACCTCTCTGGCTGATCCTCAGCCTTGGGCCGTGCATCACTTTTCTACAAATAGTCAAGTTGTCTAAGTGGTGCTAGCACATCTCTATGGTAGTGCATCCTTTAATAGGCTACCTCGGTCACAACCTCTTTGTACAACCTAGTAGGTATAGTCCTGCCTTGAGTGGATGTTTTCATCATCTCTATTTGCTATTGTGCCTCAATCTACTGATCTCTCTTAGTAGTCACAACTTGTACCTAATGCCTTGTGTGGTCTCTCTCAAGTGTGATAACCACAACCTGTTGTCTGGCCTGGTCCTGCTTAGCAGTAATAACCAAAATCTGCTAGCGGCCTTGATCCTGCTCACCTATAAGAACCTACACCTACTGCTACAGCTACTGTATGGGTTGTTGCTGCACTAGCTGCTACTAAACAGGAGATTACTAAGGAGGTTGTTGTCCCACTAGTGGTGCCTTTGGAATTTTTTGATCCTGGCCATCCTGGCCACCCTATCCTCTACCCCTACCTGGTCTCCTCCCTCTAGGTCTCCCTCGAGGAGGAGCACCGCTAGATCTATCAACCTACATGGGGGTGTGAACCATGCATCATATGCCAGCATCATCTGTGCATTTTCCTGAACCTTATCATAAGCCCATGGTCATGCCACCAACTGTCAAAAACCCTCAACCACCTCTAGATCTAGAATAGTGGGTCCCCATGTGGGAACCTCTCGAGTTGATCTCGCAAATATATCCCTATAGGAATCATTAGGTATGTCCTACTACTCACCGAACTATCAAGCCACTATGTCTGGTAGGTATCACTCTACAATGGTGTACTCTTGACCTTGCATATACCAAGTCTATCTAGCCAAATGGAGTTGTTGAACATCATTGTACCATGCTAGCATATGTAGCCAAAATCACCATCTGAACACTGTCATATCATCCAATACTCGAAACTAGTATGGAAGACCAAGCCACCCTATATGCTATAGAGTAATGGCCCCTTTGTACCTCCAAACCATAGGATCATCTGGCTTGACATCGACCATCTGTACAATCGGTTGGAGCACAATAATATTCTCCCAAGCCCAAATTTTTTGTAAGGTAACCCTTGCACCAATGGTTCTACCATCACAGTAGATGACGTCATTCATGTCATGATATAATGAGGACAACATCACTAGCCTCCATGCAAATAGAGTCCTCCTGTAGAGTAACCTATGCCATGCTAACCGCCATCCTAGGCTGAATCCCCTACTCCATCGATCAGGTGCGACCAAACCATAAATGATGCCTATGATAATCAACCTAAAAGTGGGCACGTGACCATTGTATGCCTCTAGGTCAATTTATGAAGTAACTGGAGTGATGGCCTCCATCTCCATAACCTTGTGATAGGGATCGTATCTGATGTAGACATCGTAAATCACCCACTTGCCATGAATCGACAAATGCAAAATCTGCCATACATCCTCCAATGTGACTATCCCCTTGCCTATTGGAAGGTGGAATGATGAATTCTCACTATTCCATCACTTGCATTGCGCAATCATCATAGCTAGATGTGTCTGGATGATAGGCACATATGCAACATACCAATAAGTCGATCTCCCCTAGGTGATCCTAGCAAAACTTGGATAAATCACCCAATCTCTCCAAAACTATGGGTCTATACTCATGAGACATCAATGGTGGAATGACCTCCTACACTCATAAAGCGCACAATGTCAAAATTCAAGAATATTTGACTCAGTTTGGAATTTTTAGCTAAAAAATCATAAAAGAACTGCTATTTGCAATAGCATCGCAATATTTTAAATTACAAATTCTGACATCAGAAGGAATTTAAAATTAAAAAATAGCAAATCACGTCACCATAAACATATATGTATCAATTTAAGCTTTGGAAACCCTAACCCTAATTTCCAAATTGGGAAGTGTGTTGCTATATAAATATGTGTCACAATTTAAAATTGGAAATCCTAATTCTAAATTGTGAACTATGTCTCCATAAACATATACGTTGCTAAGAATTGTTTTAGCATTGCTAATTCTCAAATGGGTGTTGCTATATAGCAATGTCGCCAAAGTTTAAATTTCAAAGAGCAATAAATGCATCAAAAAGTCAAATTTAAAATCAGGTTTTCGATCACATGTCAGTGGTACTATGCCTAGAAGCCACTGGTACTCTCACACTCGATTAGAAATGTGTTAGGGGATCTCTTGTTGCACCATTTCATCAGAGGTTCAGAGCTCAAACAACAATAATTCTCTAAGGTGTGAATGCACAAATGAATTGAAAGTGACCCTTCTTAGCTTATTTATGCTAGCAAACTAGGGTTTCTTTTCCCTAATTTTACATTCAAGCTAGGGTTTATCAATATTTTCACCAAATTTTCTAATCGCAAGCTAATTTTACATCATTTTTTTGTTTTTTTGGCACATTTCTTGCATCCTAGAGCCTTTCTAGACCCTCAAGGCAACTTTCCACCATTGTCAAGAAATCAACCCAAAATTCAAAATTTCTTCCTAATTTCTTGAGGGGGCAGGGAATATGCTTAATTCTTCAATAGTGGGGCATCTAAAAAATTAGAAAATCAGAAAAAATTATTTTTTGATTTAAGCAATTGTTTTTAATCTGAGAAGCATTAGTCTTTGAACTAAAGCAACAAGTACCTTGCTTCAAAGAGGGGAAAAATGTAGACACTAAAAAATGTCTTGAATGATATCATGCACTCGAATTAGGTATACTAACATCATTTCCTCTCAAACCCATCCTCTTTTTATCTAATTAATTAGATTAGCCTAGCTATTTAATTAATTGTATCATTTTCATCTACTAACCTAATTCATCAAATCGGGTTAATTCACCCCCTTTCACACTAATATTTCATCTCATTAAATTAAATAAATCAAATTATTTAATTTAATTCCCTAATTCCTTTTTCTTACCTAAGTTATTTAATTAAATGTCATACCACCTTTCCCCCTTTAATTAAATCATTTAATTTAATGAATATTGCTTTATTCTATTGCTTTATTCCTCTAATTATATGATTAAAGCTTGTTTAATTAACAATTATCTAATTAATCCAATTCCTCCACTTGGAAAGGAATATTCCAAAAGAATAATTCCCCTTTGCACAATTTAATTTAGTTTTAATTAACCAAATAACCTTTTTCCTCATCCATATGAATATTCAAAAGAATATTCTTTCTCCTCCAATCACTTGAAAAAGGGAATATTCTCACTTAGCTTCAATGCAAGTTAACTTGTGACTTCTTATGCAAGTTAATTTTTGACCTCTTGTACAGGTCAAAAGTGTGTTTTTTTGGAAGGAATGAGAACCCTTGATTAAGTTTCATCTTACATTCTCACCCATTGATGAGAATCCATGATCCATGCCTCCTATTTCCTCCATTCTTGACCATTGATTAATCTTTTTGATCTCAATCCTTCATTTCTCATTTGATTTCCTATAATTAGAACACTATTTGGAGACAAATGAATCCATCTTTCAATTGCAAACTTATGTTGTTGAATTCACTCACACTCATATTTTAGTTCATTTTTAGTTGCATATTAGCTTTAAGCTTCCATTAAGGGCTTCCATGCATCCATCTTAGCTTGTTTATAAATTAGGGTTTGAATATTTTAGCTTAGAATTAGCTTAGATTAGCTTAGCTTTTGCATATTTAGATGAATTTAAGCAAAAAATCATCTTAATTTAGCTTGCATCATGTTTTCATCCATTTATCACAATAATTTCATCGATTCTCTTGAATAGAATTGATTGAAACAAGATCACTGATCACGGTATTGGGAAAGGGTCATTGTTCCACATCAACACGACACCAATTCCAAAAAAGGATAAGTTTCAAATGGGGTAGAATAGACATTTCAATGTTTTTATATATTTAGAATGCTTTATTTCAATAAATTTTTAGTTTATCTTTAATTTGAATGATCGTGTTTGAAGATTGAGTATTAGTGGCTACATTATGCTTCGATTCATCATGGATCAAGCATGATTGGACCATACTAGTATCCTTAGTCAACACTTACCACTCCATGCTTGTTGAGGAATCTTGTCTTTTACACTCTTTGTAGGAAACGTATTCAAAATATGCATGACACAAGCTACTGCTTCAGCCCAATATTCATTAGGTAGATTCTTAGCTTTTAACATGCTTCTTTCCATCTCCATTATTGTTCTATTATTCCTCTTTGCAACACCATTTTGCTGAGGTTTGTAACTTATAGTGAATTGATTCTTTATACCATGATACCTGCAATAATATAAAAACTCATTTGATTTATATTATCCTCCTTTATTAGATCTCAATACTTTAATTAATAGACCACTTTTCTTTTCAACCAATGCTTTGAATTCTTTGAACTTTCCAAATGCTTTAGATTTATATTTAAAAAAGTAAACCCATGTCTTTCTATTATAATCATCAATGAAGGTTAAAAAGTAAATGCTTCCCCCTAATTAAGGTGTCTGCATTGGACCACATAATTCCGTATGTACAATTTCTAATGGTGCACATGTTCTATATGACATTCCCTTTGGAAAACTTACTTTATGTTATTTTTCCAAAATAAATTTATCACATGAACTTATTTGTTCTTCAATTTGGGGTAGTCCTTTTACCATTTTCTTCTTTTGCAATAAACATAATCCTTTGAAATTAAGATGTCCATATCTTAAATGCCATAACCATGTTTGATTTTGATAAGTTGCCTTAAATTTTGCTTCAAATCCTCCTATCTTTTCAGTCCTCATCCTTAGTGGAAACATCCTATTCTTTGCTATTTCAACCCTTGCAATTACCATGTTACTAGGAGGTATATCAAATATAGTGCAAACATTATTGTCAAAGGTGATTTTATAACCTTTTTGCACAAGTTTTCCAATTCTTATAAGATTATTCTTTAACCCAAGAATAAAATAAACATCATGAATAGTCTTCTTACCATGATTTGCCATCACATTGACTACACCTTTACCCATGACTACCACTATATAATTATTGCCCAATTTTACCTCTGATTTGATTGTAGTAACCATAATTTCAAACAAATATTTATTTACTGTCATGTGATTACTACACCCACTATCTAAAAACCATGAATCACTTGAATTTTATTGGGCTATGTGGAAGGTGATAAATAATGTGTCTGAATTACTTCCTGAAAAGCTTTCATTTTTCTCTCCTACATTTTCTTATTTATTTCGACATTCACTTGCAAAATGTACAAAATTTTTGCAATAATAGCATTGGCTATTGGACATATCATACTTTTGTGATGCTTGATTATATCCATGTCCTCTAGGCTTGAATCCTTGTCTTGGCCTTTCTCTTGAATCAAGGATTCTTCTTTCTTCTCTTTAAAAATTGTTTCTTCCTCATCCTCTTCCTCTGCCTATGCTAAATATCATTTGTGATTTGAATGCATTTTCTAATGAAACATTTTTATTCTTGTTTAGTCTATATTCATGAGATAATAATGACCCAAATAACTCATCTATAGTTAATTGTGAGAGATATTTAGATTCCTCAATTACAACCATAATATTATCAAATTTGTCAGGAAAATTTCTAAGAATATTTTCTACAACCTTTTTGTCTCTTAATTTATCACCATTTGCTCTAATTTGAGTAACTTGGGCTGAAAATTGATCTATTGATTCAAAATATTTCATTTGAAGATTTTCAAAATCCCTTCTAAGTGATTGCAATTTAACTACTTTTACTTTAGATGTACCTTGATATGCAGTTTCAAGTGTTTCCCATGCTTGCTTAGATGTATTTTCACCTTTAATTCTAGCAAAAACAATTTCATCTATACCTTGTTGTATAAGTTGTAAAGCCCTTGCATCCTTTCGCCTATTATCCTTGCGCTCATCTCTCTGATTTCTAGTTAACTTATATTCATCTTGTGGTTCTACAAATCCTCTTTCAACCATGTCTAATAAATCTTGAGAACAAAATAGTGTTTTCATTTTAATTGCTCAATTTTCATAATTTTTACCTACAAAATATGCAATTTGTGGCTGCAAGTAATTACTTCATGATGCCATGATATCAAATGACCAGCTTCTCCAATTCTTTCACTACCTCCAATCTTCAAAAATTGAAAGTTTGGCTATTTAAATCTTTATCTTTACACCTGCAACTTTACATACTTTTAAATACTCCTTTTTGTAATATTCTCTAGCAGCTCTGCAAACTCTTCTTTTTTTTAACTTTTAATTCTATTCTTTAAATTTGTCAATAAAAGTCATGCCAAAACATCATCATATGCTACCAGTATTAAATATACAACCTTTAGCCAAACCAATCAATACTTGAAAAAAATACTCGACTCAAGGTTAAGAAAATCCCTCTGCCAACAACAAAACTCTAATATTTTTTTTTTTTTAGTGTTAGGGTAAGTGCACCAAGATGCTTCCCAACTTTTTTTCTGAAATCAAGAAATGTTGACCTTGGACGTGAAATTGAGGATAGTTACACTCAAAATTTTGAGATGGAACAAAAACAAGTATCAAGTGCTCCAAGTCTACTTTCTAAACTACTAATTTATTTTGAAAATGGTTGAGAATAAGGGGTTCAAAAGAGGGATGTACACAAATTGATGTTATTTTTGTCAAAAAAACATAACATAGCAACTCGTGTACGACCTCAGTACAGTGAAATTTTTTGTAGTATTTTTAAAATCGCTATGGTCAAAAGTTAGCTAACAGCATGTAGTTGATGCAGAATTTTTTTGATAATTTTTTAATGAATATTTGATTTTTTACTAATTTTCTAAGTGGGAACCTCCTGAAAAGTACAATTTTGGCCGTGCTCCCCCTACAAATTTTGGAAAATAATTGATTTTTTTTTTCCTTTTTTTTTCAATTTGTAGAATGGAGTCTACTTTCTAAAAATGTAATTTATTTGAAATTTTGATGAACGGCTAATTTATAACAAAAAAAACATCAAGCACTGCTTTTTAGCAAAAAACAGACATACAAGCAAAAGAAATTATGGATGAAAGGCTTTACATTGTCAAAAAGTTAAAAAATTACATCATTGGATAGCTAAGAGAGAACCTAACATTACCCATGTGTTCAATTTTCTTGATATTGAACTAGATGCAATCTTGATGGTGAGCACAAACCCGATTATGTGAAAAATTGTAGAGTTTGCAAAAACACATCTTTGACCTTGTTGGGAATGCCCTCCAAGCCTTTGGGTTGGTATCCCAAGGAAAATAATTTCACTTTTTTCTTTGTTTTAACGCAAAATAACACGCTCATGTTATAACGTGAGTGCACTTTTTAATTTTTTTTTTCAAAAGTGGCCACAAAATTGGTACCCAACTTCATGCACCTATCCTACAACTTAATCCTTACAGATCTTAACCCACAATACCACGCATCTATAGACTCTAGGCTATTGGCTCTTGATATTGTGTCTTTGACTGATGCAAATAGCTTGTCTCATTCTGTAATCTCCTTAGTAGTAGCTTTACCTTAGGCAACAATCTTTTCTTTAGGCATCAATCTTTCTGGTAATATTTGCAGCTAACAAACTTGGATGGCTCCCTCTAAAATCTATAGTTTCTTAAACAAATATCAACAATGTTACTACACAGTGGGCGATAATAAATGATAATAATTGCAGCTTACTTGACTGGCTACTATCCTCTTTGCAAACTAGGTGATGCCCCTTTATAACAAATTCATATGTAAACTCTTGCGATCAACTTCTCTCTAGTTTCCCGACTTTGGCAACTCCTTAGTAGCTTGAGCAATGCTCTTCTACTTGCAATCTAGTCGAACTAGGCATTGATACTCTTCAAGCTAGCTCTAATACCACTATGTTAGTGGGAAGAGGAAAAACTAAAAGCACTTTACAACTCATCCTACTGCACAAAACAACTTGTATTGATTTATTTCCAAATGATTTACAATGATCCTCTTTTATAGAGGTGTTGGAAGTTTTAAAAAATCAAGCAGTTTAGAGATCATGAGAAACCTCAGGAAGATTTCAGAACATCAGTGTACATTTCATTTTATCATTTTCCTTTGACTCGCATACAATACATTATCACATCTCAAGAGATTGTTATACAATATCTCGTAGAAATTAGAGTGCTCTAACAAAATGGTCTTGAGGTTTATTGCATCTTTAGCAAGCAACTAATATTCAAAGGATTCTTTCAATCTAAATGAACTAATAATACTATTAGCTATATTATTCCATTTATAAATTGGAACCTTTTTGTGGGTCTGGTAATAGAAAAACACCTATCTCCATACTTGTTTCTATGATTTAGACTTAGCACTGTGTAGCAACCATACCTTCTCTTGTCTATCATCTAGTAGCTAGTTCTTTTTATTTTGATTCTTTTTTTTTTTAATTTATATTTTAGGAACAATTATGTTGGATGATTTTCTACCATTCTCTC
This sequence comes from Sequoia sempervirens, assembly GCA_007258455.2. Classification (NCBI taxonomy): domain Eukaryota; kingdom Viridiplantae; phylum Streptophyta; class Pinopsida; order Cupressales; family Cupressaceae; genus Sequoia; species Sequoia sempervirens. Next base: position 75,782,262 of record VDFB02256132.1, on the reverse strand, counting down.
ACTTGACCTATATATTAACATCTTTATTCAGTGCAGGATGTGCTTCAAAAATAGCCTTCAAACTCAACACTGGCTCCCTACAACATTTGATACTATGTCCTTGAGAAGCTCCTCTATGAACAAAATGTTCAATAAGTTCATGTGGCTTGAAAATTTGAGAATAAACCCCCTTTTAGCAGCACAAAATGTACAATGTAGCGAATAACCCACTTGTGAGGAGAGACATGCTTTGAGATGAGTAAGGCCTCACCATCATTGACAAGACCATTTCATTGAGTCTGTTGTCTTCTAACTTTAACAAGGAATTTATTTTCCCATTTATAGCCATCACAACATGGTGAATTAAAAATATTTAAAAGTTTCAATCTGTATTTCTATTATCTTCCCAAAAATTTAGAGGTAGTTGATTGTATTCCTCGAGGTTTTTAATTTTTACTTTGTAAAGGAATTCATGAAGTTATTTTCCTTTGTAAGTCTGTTGGCCAAGTTGCTTAGGAAAGTTTTGAAGCTCAACCTATGGTCTTCCCAATAATATCTTAGATACTTGGAAATTATTGCTTTAAAGGAGAATAAATGTGACAACAACTCCAACATGATAAAAAAATGAGCACATTTTAATTTTTTTTGACAACATTAGTGTTAGCAATACAAGTTTATTTCTAACAAAAATTTCATTTACTATTCATGCCTACAGTCAGACAATCCATTAATGTTAGTGATTTAAAATAGAAAAGCCAATAAAGTAATCCCAGATAACATTATTTGAAACTTACCATAATTGTTTTGCAAGGTCATGTGGACTCCATGTCTTCGACCTGTCTTAGTTCATCTTAGGGGGTGCAATATGATCCCTACAAGTGGATATAGGCCCTATCTACCCCTTTAATGAGATTTTGTGGCTTGGGATGAGAGAGTTGACAAATATACCAACCTATTTTCCATAAGGTCAACTTCCTAACATGACCATCTACCCAAGGTGTTCCAACCATTGGTAAAATAAGATACCAGCACCATATCAGGTTATACCACATCAATGCTATGAGTTATATCTAATCAATTACCTACATTAAGATTCATTAGAAATTCTCTTTCTGCAGTCCAACAACTAAGAAAGCAAGGTGGTCCATCACCTACACGAAGTTGGTCTTATGGCCTGTATACTACTAGCAGAAACCATCCAACCCTCTTGGATACTCTAGACATCCATCACCAGCATTTTGTTGGCCACAAGGCCTACATGCTCCTAACAAAATCTACCCAGATTTCTAGAGTAATATGGGATATTCATTTTCAGCATGTTGCTAGCTCTAAGGACCTCATGCACCTAGAAAAATCTATTCTGATATCCAGGTGGTATGGCTAATATTTTTCCAACATAGTATGTTCCTTGACTCTTGTCAATATCGAGCATTGATAAGCTTATCTCTGAATGGGTCATAGGATTTTTCCATTGATGATCACCTCGGATGGATAGGAATAGACCATGCATTAGAGGATTAACACCTCTACCTATTCCCCTGTAAGGTTAGGTCCTCCATTCATTTCCATAAAGATTAATGCTTGAACATATCTTAGCACTATAACTAGCAAAGAGGTTCCTAATTAGGAGTAAGTAGATTTTAAACCCAATCATCTCAAAGGTTAAACTACCCATTCTATCATTGCGATACATGAGGGGTTAAGGATTCATTCAACCCCAAATTTATATGGTTTTTACTAAACCAAAATGAGGTAACCATTCACACCTAACAAAGGTTGATAAGGTAGTCAAATTGCTACACCTTCAATGTTGGTTTGCTACTACCATTTCCCTCATCTCAAAAGATATAATTGTAGTTGTTTTAAGTTTAGTTACAACCATGAATGGGATCTAAAAGGTGCATATGGATGGAGAATTAAGCACTCCTAAACTCTTTCTTATAGCATGTGGAAATAACTAGTCCTAGTCTATCGGTAGCCTACAATCCTTATTGCTTTCCAACCTGAAAGGTAGATATATATTTAATTTATTTACAAGGTGTAAATTTTTATATGAAAAATTCCTCATTTTAGGATAATATTTGGAACCTCTTAAAAAGGAAATAGGGTATGAAGTTCTATCATATGGTTTAGGACATAGAGCACACCCACTTTCAAGCTATTCCATTCAAGGGTAACCCTAGAGATCTCAATGCAAAGGAGAAATAGATATTGTAATAAGGTTGTCCTAGGGGCTAAATATAAACTAATAAGGGGTTCACCACTAAGTTAAGACTTGGAAAGATAAATAAAATGCAAGATGGAACACTAAAGGGTATGTGCAGGAACATGGGGGTCCAAACTAGGCCTCTAACTGGCAATCAAAATTCAGAAAATCGGAGTTAGGCAACTTGACATAAAATTTTGAATAGGTTATTAACATAATTTGAAAAATATGTAAAAAACAAAAGTTCTATAAAATTGAATGTAGTTTCTAGGCTACTAGTCCTTTTTTGGGAAAAAGTAATTTTTTTTGAGAAAATTTGAAATTTCAATGTAGTGGTACTAAATTTTCAGGAAAAAGATAAGAAGCAGGTGTGTGTCTGACCACCCTAAGTACAAGAAAAACATAATTATTTTTTCTAAATTTTTAAATATAAGTAGAGGAAACATGTCTGGATGTGCCAGATTTATTTTTTTGTAATTTTTTTCCACTTAAATAATTAGTTATGATTTTTTTACTAGAAATTTTTAGAATTATTAAAAAATATGTGTCGAACGACCATAACTTGATCAAAAAATTATGAAATTCAATTTTTTTTTATCCTATAGTATGCAAAACATAGAATTTGGTGCATCTTGTAGATTCAAAAAATGTTAAGCAGTTTGAAAGTTATAGAATTTTTTCAATCAGCCTATCAATCAGGACTTTAGACGTAATGTAGGTAGAAAATCAATAATAATTATTTATTTAATTTAAAATAAGGAAAAAGTTATATTGGTGGAAAGCTAACAATTTTTTCTATAAACCCTTTTCATTTGATGAAATTCGGGTAAAAAAAAAGTTGTCAGCCAAAAGAGCGAACTTCGAAAAACTAAATAAATTTTCAAAAACACATTTTTGGGTTGAATTTCTAGGTCAGGAAATCCCAAACCAAATCCCAAATGGATATCCATTTTGAGACGGATATCCGTTTTGGAAGGCAGGAACCCATTTTTTTGAAAAACAAAATGGATATCCGTTTTGAAGATCTAAAACACCCTCTTTAGTAAAATAGGCATAACTTTTGCATTTCGTATCAAAATTTTGACTTTTTATAGGAATTAGAAAGGTGATTGAGAGATCTATGCAATGGATGAGGTGGTATTTCTATATTATACACAATACAATAATTATAATCATTTAAAATTCATTTTTCATTTTTGAAACATGAAATGCTCACTACTTTCACATGCAAACTCTTTTTTTCATGATTTTTTTGTAACACTCATCTCAAAATACTTGAAACATTAGAAATAGTAATAAATAATGAAATATATATATATATTTTTTAGCAAAGATATGAAAAAATATTCATAAACCATTATATCTATCTATCCCTTTCTCTACCTCTCTAAAAATCACTGTCTCCCCTTAAGCTCTAGACATATCCCTCCCTCCTTTCTTCTCTCTTTGTCCCTCTTTATACCTATCTTTCTCACTCTCTCCCTCTCCTTGAGCTCTAGACCTATATTTCTACCTCTATCTCCATCCTTTATCTCTCTCTCTACCTCTCTCTCTCAGGTCCCTCTCACTCCCTCTCCCTCCCTCTCTCCCTCTCCATCTCCCTCTCACTCTCCATCTCCTCTCTCCATCTCTCTCTATCTCTCCCTCCCTTTGAAGCCTCTCTTCCTCTTAAGTCTCTCTCCCTTTTAGGTCTCTCTC
>VDFB02256132.1:75578023-75778279 GCA_007258455.2 Sequoia sempervirens | reverse complement strand
ATAAAGAGAAATATGAGGAGGGATAGGTCCTAGAGCTTAAGGGGAGAAGGGGAGACATAGTGATATATAGAGAGGTAGAGAAAGGGATAGAGAGGTATGATTATTTATGAATATTTTTTCATCTCCTTACTACAAAAACTATAAATATTTCATTATTCATTACTTTTTCTAATGTTTCAAGTATTTTGAGATGAGTGTTAATAAAAAAATCATGAAAATAGGACTTTGCATGTGAAACTAGTGAGCATTTGATGTTTCAAAAATTAAATATGAAGTTCAAATGATTATAATTATTTTTTGGTGTATAATATAGAAACACCGCCTAGTCCATTGTGTAGAGTTCTCAATCACCTTTCCAACGCCTATAAAAAGTCAAAATTTTGATAAGAAACATAAAAGTTATGCTCATTTTTACTAAAGAGGAGTTTTTAGGTTTTCAAAACGGATATCTATTTTTTTTTTCAAAAAATGGGTTCCCGCTTTCCAAAACAAATATCCGTTTTGAAAAAAAAATAGATATCCATTTCGGTTTGCTATTACCAAACCAAAATGGATATTGTACCCTAGCCTGCAAAAAGTCAAAGGCGTGAATTCTGCGTTTTTGGACGTGTTAAAAATGCCTTTTTTTCCCATTGCCACTTTTTGGACCCCCATGATCTTGCACATACCCTAAACCCTAATTCAATGCAATGACCTAAAAAATGACCTATAAATGTAAAAGAAACAACATAGAAAGCTACAAAAAGGACCGTGTGCAACTGGAAATCTAGAGATTACTAGAAGGAGCTCTAAGATTCTAGAAATTATGACTTTAATGTTGAGTGGGACTCATTTGCCAAGCTGGGAGAATCAATTCAAAATATGGGTTTTTGTGTGAGAACGAGAATCTTCCAAATGGGTATCTGAATCTGCAAAAATATGAATTTTGACTGAAACTAGGACTCATTCGCCAGAAGTGGTGAATTAGTTTAATTAGGGTAAATTTTGAAGCTTCAAATTTTGATCCTGCTCTTTTTTGTCTGATGTGTCCTTCCTAATTGATTTTTGGATATGAAACATTGATTTGCAACCTGTAGGTGTTCTCCAATGTTCTCTAAGGCTTGATGACAAATTTGACAACTTTATACACTTGGAAAATTTTCTCCAATCTTGCTCCTTAGGAAATCTACAACCTAGACCTACCAATTGCACACAAGGAGAGGGAAACATGTTATTGGGTTAGTGGATAGTGGTTTTCCTTTGTCAAACCCCATTTTGGTAATCAAACCTTGAAATAGAATGAAATTAAAATGAAGAATGGTGAATGAAAAAAATATGATGTTGCAACTCACCAAACCCTATCAATAAGATGTTGCAATCATGTATGCAATGCTCCAATAGATGTAGATCTTGACTCTTGCTTGAAGGTGATAGATCTTGAATGAAATGCTAGCTTGAATCATGAAACCCTACATCACAATTGTTAGCTCCAAAACAAACATTATTGGGGTGATCCCACAATAGTGGTTTACAATTTTTGGCCAAACTGGACACTAAAATTATTTTTTTAAACTAAATCTTCACATTCGAGCGCTTATAGCGGCTAAACCATGAAGAATTTGAAGATGATGAAAACTAGAGTCTCGTCACATTTTGTCTGTAGATTTTGAAAATATTATTTTCAAAATTCTTGGAATTAGTTTGCACTTCTTTTTCCTTCTCCCATGAAAACTAGTTTTTTTCAAAAAACAACATTTTTAAAAAGTGATGCACACCGTATAATGCATAACTTTTTTTCCATGAAGGATAAAATTCTAATTCTTTCAAATTTAGATTTGTAACTCTGATATCTAGTGCTTCCACTTGGTTGAATTTTTTATTGAATATTTTTTCTTTAATCAAGTTGCAAGTCAAACCAATTACAATTCGAGACATAGTCATTAACACAATTTTTTTGTATCTCCGAAATTCAATTTTATTTTTTTTGGATCAAGGACTTCAATATCTGGTGAACTCATAATTTGCATTTTTTTTTTGATAATATGCTATTTTTCCAAATGTGCAGAACAAGGACCTTCATTTTCGATGAAAAACCTAAGTTTAATAAAACTAAAATAACAAATACATAATAAAACGAAAACATATTAAAATTAAATTCATTGGAAAGCTCGTTCTGAGGACTACCTGATTCAAGTTGGGTTTGTGAATATTCCTCCATTTTCATCCTCAACATGAGCTCCGAAGTGCCAAAATTTAGGTTTTTTTTTGTGTCTCAGGGAGAGGATGAGGAATAAAGGGGGTTCGCTCGAACCAGGGTTCATTCAAACCCTGGTTCATTCGAACCCCCCTTCTATAAGGGGTTTTGATGGCTTTTTTGGTAGGAAAGTATTAGGAGGGTTCATCTAAACCTAGGTTCTAGCGAACCCCTAATGGGTTTGGTCGAACCAATAGGTTCGTACGAACCCCTAAAATCAATTTTTTTGCCATGCATTCATTTTCTATGAGTTTTCCTTCCTCACTTCAATTGTAAACCACTATTGTGGCTTCACCCCATGAAGTCCTTAACATGATGATTGATGCTTGAATGCTACTCTAAAATTCTTGATAATCTACCCTTGAATTCTCTTGTAAACACTTGAATTCACTTGTGAACTCAAACTTGCGATAAGGATGAATACTTGAATGCTTAGGGTGAAAATGAGAGAAATAAAATTGTATTTATACTCAATTATGCAAGAATTCCCAAAATTACAACACTACAAGCTGACATCAGATCTAGGAGGATAAAATCCCACTAAGAATTTAAATTAATTTTGATGGTGGGCCACACCAAACTCATTCACCAAAGGTGGCGGGGTATGTGTAGGATCATGATGGGCCAAAAAGTGGCAATATGATGGGTATGTGGCTGACGAGTATTTTTTTACCCAAAATTGATGAAACAAAAAGGGTTTTTAAAGGAGATTCTGAACTTTCCACTGATATAAATTGTGCTTTACTTTAAATTTAATAAGTAATTATTATTCATTTTCAATTCAAATTATGACTAAAGTCTTAATTAATAGGTGATTGAAAAACATCTATAGCTTTCAAACAATATCACATTTTTGGAATCCAAAACATGCATCACATTCTATGCTTCGTATACTATAGAATTAAAAAAAGAACAAATGAATTTCATGAATTTTTTACCAAGTTAAGGTGGTCAGACATATGAGTTTTTATATTTTTTTAAAAGTTGTAATAAAAAATTCATAATTAATTATTTACTTGAAAAAAAATTACAAAAAAATATGCATCACATCGGGGCATGAGCTCTCTACTTATATGTAAAATCTTATAAAAAAATATTATCATTTTATTGTGGTTAGGGTGTTCAGACAGACACCTACTTCTTATTTTTTCCCTAAAATTTAAGTACCATTGCATTGAAATTTCAATGTTTCACCAAATAGATTTTTTTAAACAAACCTAATAATTGTAGAAACTACATTAAATTTTCTACAAATTCTATTTTACATTTTTTGAAATAATATAGATAACTTATTCAAATTTTTAAATGAAGTTGCCTAACTCTGATTTTTCTGAATTTTTTGCCACTTAAAGGCCTATTTTTTCCATGATGATCTTGCACATACTCGAAGAATGAGTCCCACCAGGCATATTTTTTGGGACCATTTTTAAAAATGCTTAGAAAGGTATGAAACTATGTTCAAGAGCCAAAAACCTAGGTGGGAATCATTCGCCCAAGGTGGTGAATGAGTCTCAGATCACTAAACCTAGGCTAGATAAGTTGAAAATACCTAAATTATGATTGGGTAATGATTTGTGTCTCGATTATCCTCGAAAAGATGCATTAAATGAGGCTTGTGGATAAAAAATAAGGCTAGTTAAATCATAAAAAAATATTAATGACAACCCTAGAAAAGTGTGAAAGTGTGTTACAACACTTTACAACACTTTAAATAAGGTAGGATTAAGGTTAAAAAGAGGTTTATTAGGTGCAGTTAATTAATAAAACCTTAGAAAAGTGTGAAAGTGTGTTACAACACTTAACAACACTTTAGCAAGGTATTATTTAAATTAATTAGTTCACAAGGTCCCAAGATCTAATCTGGATGTGTTAAACACATTACAACACTAAATCAAGGCACCATTAAGCCTAGTTTACAAGGAGGACCCAAACAAGCAAGGGAAAAGTAGAAGGGATAATTTTTTCATTGCCAAATTTAGCCCCCACTTTAGTGAGAGGATGAACTTGCTTCAAACTCACACTGAAGTAGACAAACATACATCAAGATGGGTCCAACTGTACCCATGTTGGTAAGATGGGATGACAATGATCAAGAGGGGTGATCAAGCCCCCAGGATCAAGATCCCATGGAAAACCAACATAGACACAAAAGAACACACATGATAATGATATAAGAGATACAACAAAGCACAAGCATGCACTATCAAAGACATATAGAAAATGGAACAAAATGAAAAAGAAAAAGGGTAGATCAAGCTTTGAATGTTTGTCCAACATGATGTGGATTAGATCTAGGATGTTTTTTCAAAAAATGAATACTCACTCTAAGGCAACGAAACTTTAGGCTGTCTGCTGGGTGAGAAGTCTAAGAAGGTGAGAAACATACACTCATGGATGGTATGCGTTCACACACACGTGCAAGTGGCTAAGGGAAATTCATTCCATTGTTTGGATTCCTATCAAACCATACCAAATTTATACCTCATAATAACTTTGATAAGGTGCCACACAAAATCAATTTTTGAGCTTCATGAGACAAACAAAGCTTCATATGCTTGGAGCTCATGAACAAAAAAGACAGCTCTAAAGGAATGCAAGTTGTAATATGCAAGGTGGCCATATAACTAAAAAATTCAAATGCAACAATGAGGAATGTTCAAGGGAGTCTTGCTTAGTTCATGCAAGGTCTTAACTTAGGGAACATTGTGTCTAATATATCCAAAAGAGGACCAATCAAATAATAGAAGATTCACAACTTAGGCCCGGGGGTAAGTGCACCAAGATGGTTCCCAAAAAGGGGGCTTAAGTGGCCACTTTTTTTTGAAATCGGGAAATGCTAACCTTGGACGTGAAATTGAGGATAGTTATACTCAAAATTTTGAGATGGAACAAAAACAAGGATCAAAGTGCTCTGAGTCTACTTTCTAAACTACTAATTTATTTTGAAAATGGTTGAGATTAAGGGGTTCAAAAGAGGGATGTACATAAATTGGTGTTGTTTCTATCAGAAAAACATAACATAGCAACTCTTGTACGACCTGAGCATGGTGAACTCTTTTGTAGTATTTTTAAAATCGCTATAGTCAGGAGTTAGGTAATAGCATCTAGTTGGTGCACAATTTTTCTGATAATTTTTTAATGGATATTTGATTTTTTACTAATTTTCTAAGTGGGCACTTCCTGAAAAGCAGAATTTTGGCCATGCTCCCCCTACAAATTTTTGAAAATAATTGATTTTTTTTTTCTTTTTTTTAAAAAAAATTATAGAATGGAGTCTAGTTTCTAAAAATGTAATTTATTTAAATTTTTGATGAACAGTTAATTGATAACAAAAAAACACTAAACACTGCTTTTTGTCAAAAAACGGACATACAAACAAAAGAAATTATGGACTAAAGGCTTAACATTGTCAAAAAGTGAAAAAAATTACATTGTTGGATAGCTAAGAGAGAACCTAACATTACCCATGTTTTCAATTTTTTCAATATTGAACTAGATGCAATCTTGATGGTGAGCACGGACTCGATTATGTGAAAAAATGTAGAATTTGCAAAAAAACATCTCTAGCTTTGTTGGGAATGCCCTCCAAGCCTTTGAGTTTGTATTCCAAGGAAAATAATTTCACTTTTTTCTTTGTTTTTAACGTGAAATAACATGTGCGCGTTAGAACACATGTGCATTATAACGCGAGCACGTTTTTAAAAAAAAAATCATAAGTGGCTAGAAAATTGGTACCCAACTTCATGCACCCACCCAGGAATGCATTGTGTCACATCAAGCCACTAAGAGGAATGTATTATCCTAAGATAGATCACTCCCTTGAAGGATATTATACCCAATGTCATCCACAAAGCGAAAGATGCATCATATAAAGTAAAAAGACTACACCATGAAACATGAAAAGAAAAATGAAAAAGAATAATGCCAATGTATGCCTCCACTTTAAAGAAATTTCTAAACACCATGATGTAAGAAATTACTTTAAAGTAGGAAATGATAAATGCAAAAAATAAAAGGACATGAGAGCTAACTTGGAAAGCCCTATGCCAAGTCATATGTTTCCAAGTGAAGCTATGTCATGCAAAAGGAAAGAGAGGGATCGCCCCCAAAAATGAAAATCCAAACACATAAGGGATCTATGGATTTGGGGTTAGTATTTTCTTGCTACAATGTTTTTAGAGAGCTTAGAACTATCCTCATTCCCTAAATACACATAGAATTAGAAGAATGACACAAAAATAGTAGAATAAAAGAAAAACCTTTCAGGTCAACATGGAAGAAACATGAATTTCTTGACGTCTTGCATCATGCCCAAAAGGAAAACACAAGACAAATGAAAAAGATAAAGAAAAACGAAAGGAAAAGCATTTTGGGTCAACATGAAAGAGACATGAATGTTTAGATGCCTTGCATCATCCATAAAAGGAAAAATAAAGACAAATGAAAAAGATAAAGAAAAAGCAAAGGAAAATCCTTTTGGGTAAACATGGAAGAGACATGAATGTCTCGACACCTTGCATCATGTCCTCAAAAGGAATCACAAAAAAAAATGAAAAAGATAAAACTGAAAAAGATGTATGAAATAAAGAAGAATGAAGGTACAAATAGAGGAATGCCACAAAGAGAGAGGGACATCAAACAAAACGTTACGGGGGACCAAATTACACACATGCAATCAAAAAATGAAAAAGAAATTATGCAAAAGATTGGTAAGGCACATGTGAGTCAACCTAAAGAAGGTCATCTGCATCCTAATTGTGTTCATTGTATACCAAAGGTGGACAAGTATCCAAGGGACAATAGCAAGTTTCAAACTAGGGCCATCACCAGGTTCGACACTCTTCTTAGGATGATTGTCATTTAAGCTCATGGAAGAGGAAAACAATGTGTTCAATTCATTATTCACCTCTTCATCAATTTGAGCAACCTCATCATCATCATCTAAATTAATCACAATAGGAGGCTGTATGATAATGTATAGAGAAGGGCTCAACTCTTGTTGTGGTTGTTGTATTAGATTTATTTATTTCGGGATGAGGGTAGAGTCATCATGCATTTCTAAATAGTCAAGTTTGGATTTTGATTTTATTTTTTTATTGTTGGCATATGGCTTCTAATGTTGTCATTGATGGCAACTGAAGTCATTCCCATGATCCACAGTTCAGTATCCAGTCATACCGGTAGATAATGTGATACAATGTGTATTACCGACATAATACATGTAGAACAGGGTATCCGATCAAACGACTTCACTAGATCATCTCTTTGTGTTGTGGACCTTTCGAATTTCTTGTTAACCATGTGGATTATCTTATTATCAAGTTTTTTTGTGTTGCGTTATTTGCAATACGAGGTAGGAGGTCTGGTAGGACATTTTTCTGTCTATTTGTCTATTGTAGTCAACTCAGGGAATGTGGCACATTGTGGATGTGTTAAGTGGAATTATTCAAGATGTTTTCATGTTCAAATATTTAATTATTGGTCCTAGCTATTGAATAGTTGACTTGTTTGGATACACATCAAATTTATTCATATTTTGGGCCAACAACTTTTAAATATTCTAAGTTTTATTGAGCCGACTTGTAGTGATTATATCCCCAGTTGCAGATATATTTAGATGATCAATCACATCATTTTGAAAAAGGAAGAAGTATTGGTGTATGTTGCAAACATCGAAGAATTATTTGAGAGATATCATGAACAGTTTCACTTGAGCATAAGGGTTTTGTGTGTAAACTTGAGAAAAGCAGAGCAAAAGTTCAATATCAGTTAGAAGGACAAAAGTTCATCATCAGAGCTTAATTGGAACTACAATCAACCATTGGTAGATGCTATATTTTTAGTTCATTCTCTTTTGGATCTATTCCAAACCTTTGTAAGGATAGTAAGTGCATTTTGAGCAGTGACCTCTAGGCAGTGAGCTTGAATGCAAGTGCATTCCCATTTTGTAATATGTCTATTGAGTATACTCATAACTTATTGTGGATTGGCCATCCACCATAGTTTTTCCCCTAACAGGATTTCCACGTAAAAATCCTTGTGTTATGGTTGTGTGGTTTCTTGCTTTAAGTTTTTGCATATTCATTTTAATTAAATGTTTTAAGTGGATTAAGGATTAGAGTAAAATAATTAATTTTTGGAGAACAGTGATTCACACCCCCTCTCAGTGTTGTTTGTTTCCAACAATTGGTATCAGAGCAAGTTCCTCAAAGTAAGTCTAACAACTTGGGGAGATCTTGGAAAGTGTTCTTAATGGATACAAGCAGTCTTCAACAACAACTTATGGTGGCTTTGGATGATCTTGACTAGTCAAAATATGAGATCTAGGAACTGCAATCTATAATCTTGAGAATGCAGAAAAATTCATCCAATCCTTAAAAGACAAGATCAACGAATCAAGAAAGAAAAGAAAGGAATTATGTGGTCAGCTGAAACATAAGAGAAAAACCATGGAAGATGATCAACTTAGTTAGGCTTTGAAAGAGAAAATAGAATAATGTGAAAAGGTTTCCCAAGAGAACGCTTCCCTAAAGCATGAGATGGAATCTATCATGATGAAGATGACCAAGGAATTTGAGGATAGAAAGAAGAATGAAGAAAAGCTTGCACAATCTTTGAAAGAAAAGTCAGAACAATGTACCCGACTAGATAATGAATTGGAACAATCCAAGAACAATGAAGAACTTGAAAATCAACTTGATGAACTCAAAAATGAACTTGCTGCTGCAAATGAGTATAAGGAGAAATTCAATGCAAGCTCAGCCAAACTTGATGAACTAATCAAGGGAGAAAGGACTAATGGTGACCGATGAGGTCTTGGATATGAAGAAGGAGAAAGCTCCAGAACTAGAAAAAGGAGCTCTAGACAAAGGAATCCCGGACAAAGAAAATTCAGACAAGAAAACCAGATGAAAGGCCCCAGAAGGAATCTGATAAGACAACCTAATGCTCAAAAATTTAATGGCTATTGCTATACCTGCAACAAATTTGGTCATATGGCTTCTCAGTGTAGGAGTAGAGTGAATGCAAGTGAACCATTTTTCTTAGGTCAATGTTTTAAATGCTATAAGTATGGACATAAGTTAAGTGAATGCAAAATTATGATAAAAAACTTTCATAGAGATGTCAGATGCTATGGATGCAACAGATTTGGGCATATTTCTAACCAATGAAGATCAAGACAAAATCAATGGAACAATTGGCCTAGACAGAGAGGTGTTGTGTGTTATAGCTACAACAAATTTGGTCACACTTCTAGATTTTGTTGGAACAAAAGAGGTCTGGTAAAACAAAACATGCAACCTGATGTTAAAGAAAAAGGGAAAATCACTACTGATGAGATCAAGAAATAAATGCAGAAGAAATGGGTGAAGAATAATCCCTCTATATAAGGAAATGGATCCACACCAAAAGCCACTTCTGGTAATACTTCAGGTAATTGATCTTAGACCTCTGTTATAGGGGGAGTTGTCAAGAAAAACTCCTAAACCCCCTACAAGTGATTGGCACTAGAATTCAGATGAGTCCAATCAATACCTCTTAGACATTGTGAAAAGAATCTAGGACATTAGTAAAAAATATTGGAGATCTTCATAAGAATTATCTGTCTTGGAACATAAAGGATGGTAAACCAATTGAGTTAGGGCAAGGGAACTTATTTAAAAAGCAAAAATTTAGGTTCAAGGGAAATAAAAGAATGGTCTTCACTTTCATTTATCACATTGCATTCAGATGAAAAAAGTTTGGAGTGCTCTGAGGTGATCTTTGCCAAATTGTGAAAAGATTCAAGCATAGAGGAGAATCTGTGATCAAATTTCATTTCATCTCTGAAAGGTATTTATTGCAAAACCTGTGTGTTTGTTTTCTTGCAATTATGTCTACCCCTCTTATAGTTGAAGTCAAGGATAGGCCGTGACCAAAATTCAAATGGCATCCATATAAGTTTGTAGACACAGAACCACTAGGTGCATTTTCATTGATTCCGTATGAAATTCTACATATAGAAGATATTAGGGCATATGTGCACGCTGATATTGAAGATTTGGGTAGTTCAAAGGTGTTGGAATTATAGTCTAATCACATAGTTCAAGAGGATTTCTTTGTGAAACCTGAATTTCAAACCCTAGTGGACAAGAAATTTGCATAGTTCACAAAGTTTCCTATATTTAAGGAGGATGAGTGGGTTTGATACATATTGACCCATGTGCATGATGAATTTATGTGGCTGGATGTACCATTCAAAATTTCCAAGGAAGCTATTTGTGCAGTTACAAGCTTGAATTCCTCCGGAAGACTTCTAGTTTTGAAGTCAGTAAAGAATGATGAGGTTACCAAAGCAACTGACTCACATTGGGACATAAGCGAAATGACTATAGAACATATTGCTGAATTTGATGTAAAATTTGCATCCATGGTCATAGGTTACAAGATTTACCATTCAACCTAGGAGAATTTTGTATCTGACACAACTATCTATACAACATATGAAATGATCAAACAAAGTGAAGATTTTGATCTATGTGAATTGCTTAGAGGTCAACTGTTGGAGAACCTGAGAAAGATCAAGAAGGACAAGAAGAATGTATTCAAGTTCAGAGACTTGTTAATCTACCTGTATTTCTACTTCACTGGTGAAATGCCAGGAGTTGGTAAATTTCAATGGCATAATGATATGTCGGTAGTTGTTCAAATCTGGGATATACTATGCTCAGTTGGTAATCGAAAAACCCGCAACACAATCCTGTGGGGTCATTTCAAAAAAAATTGAAGCTTAATTTATGCTAGAGAGAGAATTCCAACCACAATAGTGGAATAGTATAAAGAAACTATATGCTTTATGACAGACATTGACCAGTGTTACATAGAAGTTGCTGATCCTAGAACTGTTTGGATCATGCCAATGGGGTATGAAGTAGATGGAAACATTTTGAGGATGTATGCTGAACATCTGCTAAATTCACCATTGGATCCTAATGAAGAAAGGTTTGGCACCTATGCAGAGAAAAGCCTACAAGCTCATTTTGTTTTGAGAAAGCCCATGTCAATCAGAAAAGTGAGAAAGGAGATCGAAGCTTTTGCAGAAATAATGGGTCTTCTAGTTGAGAAACTGAAAGAAATAAGAAGGCAAAGAGATGAAGCTGAAGGAGCCAAAAATAAGGAAAAGGCATCATCTGCTAGTTCAGGAACATCCTCTGTTAACACCAGATCAACCAGGAATTCCCCTACATCACAACCAAATCAAGCTGAAGCCTCTGGGAGAAGAAAGAAGAATAAAAGCTCAAGAACTTACAAAGATGTATCATCATATGAAGAGGAAGAAACGAACTCTAAAGAATTAGTAAGAGAGTTAAAAGCTTTTGGGACTCATGTTGTCCAACTAAACAAGAGAAAACCTTCCAGAAAAGGTAAAGAAGCAAATAAAAGACCAAAGTCGACAAGCCCAACATGTCAGTTGAGGAAGTTGAAAATGCAATAGTAAATGATGGAAATCTCATACCACTCTATGACATGTATGAGACTTTTGATGATTCTGGTAAGAAGATTCTTGAAGAAGCTACTGTTAAGCACTTGAATGTTTTCAATAAAACTCTTGTTGAAATCATGTATGGTTTTCCTACAAGCCTATATAATGCATTCGAAACTAGAAGAGAAAGTGTCATAATAGAGGAACAAAATCTAAGGAAAATAATTCTTGTCGACTTGTGCCTAGAAATGGGAATTGAAGAAATGGATTTACTTCTACATAAAGCCAAAAAAAAATTCAGAAGTAAGTCAAGAATAAAAAAAATCATGATTGGTGACATTGATGTATTTATCAGTGAAACTAAGACAATTCTAGAAGAGTACTTGTCAAAGGAAAAGGTAAATATTGAGGAGTTCAATACTGAACATGTTGAAGTGACATGAGGAAGTGAATGTAGAGATAAATAAGTCAGAAGAAAGAAATGAAAATGAGGAGAACATGAATGTGTCTGATCCTCTAGTGTTTGAGGATAATCTAACCTCTCCAAATGTAGAAAACTCAGAGACACCTGCTGTATCTAAGGTCCAAGCTGAGGCAGTTGATGAAGCAAAAGAGGCACATACTGAAGAAACTGAAATGCCTAAAGCCAATCCTGAAGAAGAATCTCAAGTTGAAAAGAAAAAGGAGCAAGAAATCAGGATAGAGGAAGTGAAGGAACCTTTATTGGAGCAGCATAATGAGCTAGATCCTGAGTTGGATGAAAACAAAATTAATCTTTCCACTCTGTCTCCAATCCAAATGATGAAGGTCGCCAAAATTCCCAAGCCAAAGCTAGTGAAAGGATATTAAAATCTCACATTGAGGATAGTGAACTCTTAAAGCTTGCATCTAGAGTTCTATATAAAATAATGCCTGCTTATGTTGTGGACCCATTAGGTTCCTCCTCCAGTGAGTCATAAAATTTAATAAGCTCTATAGATTCTCATTTCGAATCTTTTGAGAAATCAGCCATGGATAAAGTGAAGAAGGAGTTCAAAGAGATGAGGATTAATAGCCTAAAGGAATTGATTGCCAGAGATAAAAATATGTTAGGCTCCTACATAAAGAATATTCAAAGTACTATATCTAAAGGAGGAAAATTGTACAAGTCTTTCTTAGTCTTGTCAAAATTTACTAAAGCAAATAAGAAGCAAGTGAAAGATATTGAGCAACAGTTGGTTACTATTTCCAACACATTTAACCCATTGACCAATAGTATTTGTCATCAAGATAGTCAGGTAATATATTTTCTCAATCAAATAAAGAATGAAGGTTGAAAATGAAAGGATTATTGGCAGAGTAAGTGAACTCAGGGGGCTAATAAGTCCAAAAATTGAGATGATGGCTAATGCTCTGAAAGAAGCTGAAAGTGTTATGACCGCTCCTGACCCAGTGAACCTTGAAGTTGCTGAAACCTTGGCATATCTTCTTTGTGGTAACATTACTATTTGGGAGAGTCTGAAAAGTGTGTGGGACTCAAAATTAAGTGGACTGAAGAATGTCTTTGTAGACATCTTCAAATTTTTGTAAGTCTCTAGATATGGTTATACAATTTTAAAAATTTTGGGTGCCCCAATTTTGTCATTGATGTCAAAGGGGGAGAGAGTGAAGTGAAAAATGTATTTTTATTCTTAGGGGGAGTTGTATTTTGCATTTTGGCAGTATACTTATTAGTCTCGACACTTAGTCATTTTTCACTAAGTGTTTCCATCAATGCCAAAGGGGGAGATTGTTGGCATATGGCTTCTAATGTTGTCATTGATGGAAACTGATGTCATTCCCATGATCCATAGTTCAATATCCAGTCATACTGTTAGATAATGTGATACAGTGCATGTATTATTGGTAGAATGCATGTGGTATAGGGTATCCATTCAAACGGCTTCACTAGATCGTCTTTTTGTGTTGTGGATCTCTGGAATTGCTTGTTAAGAATGTGGATTATCTTATTATCAAGTTTTTTTGTGTTGCATTAGTTGCAATATGAGGTAGGAGGTCCGGTAGGACATTTTTCTGTCTATTTATCTGTTGTAGCCAACACAGGGAATGTGGCACGCTGTGGATGTGTTAACTGGAAGTGTTCAAGATGTTTTCATGTTCAAATATTTAATTATTGGTCCTAGCTATGGACTAGCTAACTTGTTTGGATACGCACCAAATTTATTCATATTTTGGGCCAACAAGTTTCAAATATTCTAAGTTTTATTGAGTTGAATTGTAGCGATTATATCCCTAGTCATGGATATATTTAGATGATCGATCACATTATTTTGAAAAAGGAAGAAGTATTGGTTTATTTTGTGAACATCC
Organism: Sequoia sempervirens; assembly: GCA_007258455.2. Taxonomy (NCBI): domain Eukaryota; kingdom Viridiplantae; phylum Streptophyta; class Pinopsida; order Cupressales; family Cupressaceae; genus Sequoia; species Sequoia sempervirens. The sequence goes on along the minus strand of VDFB02256132.1, from coordinate 75,764,234 downwards.
AAGGAGTATTTGAGTGATATCATGTGCAATTTCACATGTGCATAAGGGTTTTGTGTGTGAACTTGAGCAAAGTAGAGAAGAAATTAAATATCAGTCAGAAGCATGAAATTTTGTCATTAGAGCTTAACCATAACTGCAATAAAGCATTGGTAGATGCTATATTTTCATTTCATTCTCTTTTGGATCTATTCCATACCTTTGTAAGGATTGTAAGTCCATTTTGAGCAGTGAGCTCTAAGCAGTGAGCCTGAATGCAAGTGCATTCCCATTTTGTAATATTTCTATTGAGTATACTCAGAACTTATTGTGGATTGGCCATCCATCGTGGTTTTTCCCCTAACAAGGTTTCCATGTAAAAATCCTTGTGTTATGGTTGTGTGGTTTCTTGCTTTCAGTTTCTGCATATTCATTTTAATTAAATGTTTTAAGTGGATTAAGGATCAAAGTAAAAGAATTAATTTTTGCAGAACACTGATTCACCCCCCTCTCAGTGTTGCTTGTTTCCAACATTTATTTCTTCATGTAGCCTACAAGAAAGGGCATGATGTCTATGCATACACTCTCTAGCACCTCTATTTCTTTTAGTTCTATTTTCAAGTTGTATTTGTGTAGGAGCGGGTTGATCAACCATAAGTTTCTTTTCTTCCCTAGGGGGAGGAATGGAAGGAATCATGGGAGGTTGTTCAACCACTTTCTCTTTGACTTTGCAAACTTGTTTTATTCTAGGAGGTGTGATTGGATTGTTTTCATTATCTCTTTTTCATTTGTAGGAAGTAGGTGAAGGTTCTGTCTTAGGTTGGTCTTGGTTGTTTGGAATTTCTTTAGGCTCAATCATGGTTTCATCTAGGATGGTAGGTTCAGAAGGAGGCATGTTTCAGAGGGATAATTCTGCTATTTTCTTTGCCTTGAACTTTTGATAGGACAAGAAAAAGAATTCTTCTCATGGTTTCATAGGTTCCATAGGCTTGGGCCTATAGAAATCTAAGGAAAAGTTACCTTTGGAGGACAACGGGTTAAAGCCACTATGATGGATGGTGAAAACTTCATTGTCAAAGGGAAACTTTAAGAATTTATGCAAAACTGAAGGGACAACTTTCATGGAGCGAAGCCATGGATAGCCTAGCTTCACACGAAATTGGTTCAATTTGGATGATGGAAAATGAAATATCTAATGTTTTTGGTCCTATTTGTAAGGGAAGAGTGATCAATCCCATCGTAGGGAAAGTGAAACCATTATGCATATTTATCCATGCTTTCGGTTTATCATATATGTCTTGATAGAGCTCATGCAAAAGTAAGAATTCCCCAGTGATCACAGTCTCTCCATAGGTGAGATCTATTAGTATCCCATTAGTGGGCTTGTCATAGATTCACCTGGTTATGTAGAGAGGACCATCAGGTGTATGTTTAAGTATATCATTAGAGGAGAAAGCAATGTCAAGAGGATTTTTAGTTCGGCCCTTACGAGGAATGACATCTATCACTCCTACCATGTCATCCATAGGATCATTATCTATAGAATCATGTTGAATAGAATCATTGTTATCATCATTCGTATTGACATTCATCATATCATTCTTTGTAGTTTCATTAGCTTTAACAATTGAAATATTATGATTAGGCATAGGGTTGGTAAATATTTGCAAATTTTGGTTAGGAGGGGAAATGGACATATTTCCTTGATCACTAACACCCCCAACGAAAAGACGACTAGAATCAATGAGGTCTTGAACAAGATGTTTAAGATGCTTACAATGTTTTGTGTCATGTCCATTTTGTTAGTGATAATGGTAGTAAGAGTTTGGTCTATAGCTTGCGGGTAATGGTTTACTAGGATTGGGCATTTTAATGAGAGGGAAGGTAATCATCTTTTGTTCTATGATTTGGGACATTATGTTATGAAGGGTATCACGTAAGGGGGTGAATTGTCTTTTCACGTCTCCATAGCTAAAGGGTATCACGGATTTAACATCAACTACTTGGTTATTGACATTCTAAGTTTTTTGTTGAGTGGGGTTGAATTGAAGGAACCCTTTGTTTTTTTTTTTTAGACTACAGGAATCGGGTAGCACGACCCCCTATAAACTGCAGTGTGCCTGGTAAAAATTTTAACATGACCGACGGCGCTGGCGCGACACGCCCTCCAGTACCACAGGACGGGGGAGACTAGAACTCGTGACCAGTAGAGCCGCAATGGAATTACTTAGCCAACCGAGCTAGGGCCTCCGCCCAAGGAACCCTTTGTTTTTCTTTCTAAAAGGTTGGGAATTATTTTGGTTTGCAGGCTCAAACTTCTCAGTTCGGGTAGAAGTGGATTTTGTATCTCGACTACTAATTGAATTTTGATAATCATGGAGGGCAGTAGGAAATTGCATAAAAGATGAAAATTTCATCATGGTAAGGTTGTCTTATATCTTTCTTTGCAAATTTTCTATGAACACCTTTTGAAGGTGAGGATTGGGAACCTTGACATCGATTTGGGAATAAAGCAATTTGTAGCATGAGATAAATTTGGTTATCTTTTCTTCTTCTTTTTGCATATGCACTTGGAAATGGTTAGCAAATTCCTCAACCGGTAAAAGCACAAAGTTGTGTCACACTTTATAAAGGAAACGGCCAACGCTGATCCAATTTTTAAAATTGAATCACTAAAAAGTGGCATATATGTTTTGAATTTTGAAATGATGTAAACTAGTAAAATATGTATTTTTTAGTATATTTTATGTTTTTATTTTTTAAAAAAATATAAAAAAATGATTTTAAGCTAGTTTTTAATAAATTAAAACTATAAGTTAGTTGCTGAAAAATGAAGCTGCATGGGATGTCAAACTTTTTATAGTTATTTTTTTTTTTTCAATTTTTTTTTGTGTATTTATAACTTGAAATTTTAGTGCATGGATATATTTTTTCCAATTTTGATAAATAAATATTAAAATGTGCATGAATCAAAAATAGTTTTTTCATTGGACGTCAACTTTCATATTAAATATTTATCTAAAATGGAAAAAAATTATACCATCTTAAAATAGATTCTTTTATCTAGTGCATCATATTTTTTTCAATTTTTTTTAATAAGTTTTAGTATTTTTCCTTGGCATAGTAATCAACCTCATATTTTGTGCTGAAAACCTACTTTTAGTAAAAATAAAAAATAAAATATAAAAAATAATTAAACTATTAAAATAAATATATTTTTTGAAACTTCACTTATGGATCTACAAAAGGGTATTTTTATATTTTTTAAAAACTATTGTTTACATTAGCAGGAGTTATTGAAACTTCAAGTTTTTCAAATAATTTAATTTTTTTGGTAAATTGGACTCAAAGTTGTGCTCCATACATTTTTAGCCAACAATTTTAGTTGAAAAAGTTGTGGTAGCATCAAACTTAGCTAGAATGAATCTTACTAGATCATATGTTTGACCAAAATTGGTTTTTAGTTAGAAATACTTAAATTCAGTTGTGTTGATAAGTTGGCTGAAAGTGTGACACAACTTTGTGCTTTTACCCCATTGACAAGTTCATTGAATGAATGAATTGAGTTGTTCGGTAAAGAAGAGAATCATTCCAAGGTAGTATCCTTCAAGGACCTAGGGAAAATCTTAGCCAAGAGTTTATCATCAAGGAAAGAGACACTACATGAGGTGGTATAAGCATTAACATGGTTAGAAGGATCCCCCTTTCCTCCATATTTCTTAAATCTAGGCACCTCTACACCTTGTGGCATCAGTGTTCGCAATAGCTCTAAGGAAAATGGACTACTTGTGATATAATATGTAGGTGGGCCAGTTTTATTTCCTTTGATGGTGGAAATTTGTTTTTGAAGGGATGAAATGGTTTGGAAAAGTTGGTTTATGAGAGGGTCATTTCTTGCATTATTAGATGGAGGTGAAAAAGGTGAGGGGGTGTATTTTTTTAATTGACAAGTGAATGTAATGATTATAGGTGGCAAAGTGGTAGGAGACATGACATGAGATGCCATAAAGGAACTAGGGATGCTAATGGAAATACCCAAGGAAGGAATCATATTACTTGTTGATTGCATTTTTGTTGTGACTTGAGGGTTTGTATAGGTAGGAATTGAGGCTATTGTTGTGAGGGGAGGAATTTGAGTTCCTCCTTGGCTTGTGATGTTGCTTGTAGGTAAAGGACAACTAGTGGTTGTGGTGAGATGTTTTACAAAGATTTGAACTATGTTTTTTACAAGTTCAAGTCCATCTTCACTTTCAAGCATGCGATGAATGTTATCTATAGTAGGGATGGCAGTAGTTGAAATGTTGTCATTTTTCACTTTCAGATGTTGTAGGTTTGCTAAGTCTTCATGGATTTGAATTATGTTTTCTTGCAAGACACTAGCAACCATAGTTTCAAGATGCATCACACTACTTGAAGGTAAAGAGTTGTTGAGGTTATGGTCCATACCTAGTGAACTAGTGTCAATACTAGGAGTGAAAGAGCTAGATAACCCAAGATCCACAATGATTGTGCTATCATGGAATGACATGAATCTCAAACTTCGTCTCACTATAGTATTAGCAATAGAACACCAAATACTCATATAAGGGAGCTACTAAATGCAATATGAATAAAAATGCAATATAGGCTAAGAATAATGAAATGCTTATAATATAAATTTTGGAAATTGAAACAAAAGGTTATAAACAACAAACCAAAACTTAGAAAAACTATTTTAAATGCTAGAAAATGTAGTCCAAAATATGCACAGGGACTTCAATTCGCCCAAGGTAGCGAATGAGTCCCAGTAGGGATTTTTTTCAAAAAATTTAGAACTTTTTAATTCATTTTTATGCTTTTTATGTTGTATGATGTAAATCCTAAGTGTAAATGTATATTTTGTTTCATTTTCAATGAAATGAGAAGCAAAAATGCAATCTATATGAACTTTCAATAATGCAAAAATTAGAAACCCTAGAATGCCAATTAACTAATGCAAATCTTAATGCAATGTTAATGTAAGAAAAATCTAAGATGATGATACACTCCAAATCAGAATTATGTTCTAAATGTAGGTCCACCAAAATGGGACCTCTTGAAAAGGAAATAGGGTATTAAGTGCTATCTTATGGTTTAGGACATAAAGCACACCCACTTTCAAGCTATTTCATTCAAGGGTAACCCTAGAGATCTCAATGCAAAGGAGAAAGAGATCTTGTAATAGGGTTGTCCTAGGGGCTGAATGTAAACTAATAAGGGGTTCACCACCAAGTTAATACTTGGAAAGATAAATGAAATGCAAGATGCAACACTAAACCCTTATTCAATGCAATGACCTAGAAAATGACCTAGAAATGATAATGAAACAACACAAAAAGCTACAAAAAGGAGTGTGTGCACTTGGAAATCTAGAGATGACTAGGAGCTCTAAAATGTTGGAAGTTTTAAATTTAATGTTGAGTGGGACTCATTCACCAAGCTGGTTGAATCAGTCCAAAATTTGGGTTTCAGTGTGGGAACAAGAATCTACCAAATGGGTATTCAAATATGGAAAAATCTGAATTTTGAATGAAACTGGGACTCACTCGTCAGAAGTGGTGAATCATTCTAGTTAGGGTTTTCTACAGCTTCAAAGTTTGATGATCCTGCTCTTTTATGTCTTCTTTGTCCTTCTTGATTGATTTTTGGATCTAAAACCCTGATTTGCAACCTATAGGTGTTCTCCAATGTTCTCCAAGGCTTGATGACAACTTTGACAATTTTAAGCACTTGGTAACTTTTCTCCAATCTTGCTCCTTAGGAAATCTGCAACCTAGAACTACAAATCACACACAAAGGAGAGGGAAAAATGTTGTTGGTTTAGTGGATAGGGGTTTTCCTTGGTCAAACCCCGTTTTGGTAATCAAACCTTGAAATAGAATGAAATAAAAATGAAGAATGATGAATGAACAAAATATGATGTTGCAACTCACCAAAACCTATCAATAAGATGCAACAAAAATGTATGCAATGGATGCAATGGATGTAGATCTTGACTCTTTCTTGAAGGTGATAGATTTTGAATGAAATGCTAGCTTATGAAACCCTACATCACAATTGTTAGCTCCAAAACAAACATGATGCATGAAGTCCTTGACATGATTATTGATGCTTGCATGTTGCTCTAAAATGCTCTATAATCTGCCCTTGAATGCTCTTGAATGCTCTTGTAAAAACTTGAATGCACTTGTGAACTCAAACTTTCTATAAGGATGAATACTTGAATGCTTGGGGTGAAAATGAGAGAAAGAAACTTGTATTTATACTCAATTATGCAAGAATTCCTGAAATTACAACACTACAAGCTGACATAATTCTAGGAGGATAAAATCTTGCCAAGAATTTGAATTAATTTTAATTTTGGGCCACATGGAACTCATTTTCTCAGGGTGACAAATGATTCCCACCAAGCATAATTTTTGGGACCATTTTTAAAAATGCTTAGAAAAGTGTGAAACCAGGTTTGGGACCCAAAAACCTAGGTGGGAATCATTTGACCAAGGTGGTGAATGAGTCCCATATCACTAAATCTGGGACACAAAAGTTGAAAACACCTGAATTATGATTGGGTAATGACTTGTGTCTGGATTATCCTTGAAAAGATGCATTAAATGAGGCTTGTGGATGTAAAATAAGGCCAATTAAAGCATAAGAAAGCCCAATTATTAATGAAAACCCTAGAAAAGTGTGAAAGTGTTTTACAACACTTTACAACACTTTAAATAAGGAAGAATTAAGGTTGCAAAGAGGTTCATTAGGTGCAGTTATTTAATAAAACCTTAGAAAAGTGTGAAAGTGTATTACAACACTTCACAAAACTTTATCAAGGTACCATTTAAATTCATTACTTCACAAGGGCCCAAGATCTAATGTGGATGTGTTAAACACATTACAACACTAAATCAAGGCACCATTAAGCCTAGTTTACAAGGAGGGCCCAAACAAGCAAGGGAAAGGCAGAAGGGATACTTTTTCTGTTGCCACAATATTTATCTATTTTTTCTAGTATCAATTGTCTTACTAAAATGAACACCTCATTACATAATGTGCAATATAACTATATGAACCTTTATCTCATTGGTCCTTAGTTTCGTTATGCATGTTTCTTCCTTACTATAGGTTATACCAAGCTAAATTAGTTCAATGTATAAGTTCGCATATCCAGATCCATTAAATAACTTCACTTATTCAAGTGGATCATCAACACATGACATAATATGGATGATTTCAATAGAAATTTGTTGTTGCTATGTTATTTTTAGAGAAAAATCATTTTAGTGCCACTTACAAGATAATAGGATGAAGTTTAGAAGTTAAATTTAAAAGGAGTTGAATACCAACAACCTCTATAGAAATAGCAATAATATTTTTCTCCTTACTCAGATCATCTAAATTGTTTCCAATATTTCTAAGAACTTTCCATAAAACCCATTTTGACATACCCAACTTAAAATGTCATTTCTAGAGGTATTTTTTCCAAAATTCCACTTGTCTTGTTTATTCTCTTAGTTTTATAATGGTCTACGAAAGCTTAATAGTTTCCTACTTAGGAACATATAGCATAATTTGGATTTTAAACTACCCTGACTTAGTACTCAAATAAAGATATCTATTATCAACCACCCTAGTTGGAAAACCCCAATTAGAGTAGAAATAGGGATTTTAATTGAGAATATGTATTCCACTCCAAACACCATTTATGTATAATTAGTAGATGTGTTAAAGAAGTGATACTAGTACATAGAGTTGTATTTTTTTATTTACATATTGAATGGCATAAAAGAAAATAGTGCATAGCATTGGCTTATTTTTTCAAGATTGTGACTACCTAAGTGGTATGTTGTTGTCAAATGTTGAAGTAGCACTTATTTAAAAGGGAATTTTAGAAATGAATATTGTTAATACATTTTCATAGTATAATAAAATGGAAATAAAAGGCTATGGAAGAGATTTAAAAGCAACTGAAGAAACACACAAGAAATATGATACTGCAAGAAGAAAAAAATTCCTCCACAAGTTAACTATGATGACTTATTCTCATCAATGGTCAAGACTACAAATTCCTTAGGCTTATAGAGTAAATATTTATTTATTTACACTAAATGACACTTTCAACCAACTTATCAACATGAATTTAAGTATTTCTAACTAAAAGTCAATTTTGGTCAAACATATGATCTAGTAAGATTCATTCTAGCTAAGTTAGATACTTCCACAACTTTTTGAACTAAAATTATTTGCTAAAAATATATGGAACACCACTTTGAGTCCAATTTACCAAAAAAATATAATTATTTGAAAAACTTGAAGTTTCAATAACTCCTACTAATGTAAATAACATTTTGAAAAAAATATAAAAAATACCATTTTGTAGATCCATAAGTGTAGTTTTCAATAATATATTTATTTTAATAGTTTAATTATTATTTATATTTTACTTTTTATTTTTACTAAAAGTAGGTTATCAACAAAAAATATTAGGTTGATTACCATGCCAAGGAAAAATGTTAAAACTTATTAATTTATTTTTTAAAATATGATGCACTAGATGAAAGAATCTATTTCAAGATGGTATATTTTTTTCCATTTTAGATAAATATTTAATATGAAAGTTGGCGTCTAATGGAAACACTATTTTTTGAGTCATACACATTTTAATATTTATTTAAATATATTTATTTATCAAAATTGGAAAAAAAATGTATCCATTCATTAAAGTTTCAAATTATAAATACACACAAAAAATTTGAAAGAAAAAAAAAAAAATTTACTATAAAAAGTTTCACATCTCATACAACTTCATTTTTCAACATTTTATCAACAACTAAATTATAGTGTTAATTTATTAAAAACTAGTTTAAAATAATTTTGATTTTATTTTTAAAAATACAAACATAAAATATACTAAAAAATACATATTTTACTAGTTTACATCATTTCAAAATTCAAAACATATATGCCACTTTTTAGTGATTCAAGTTTAAAAGTTGGATCAGTGTTGGTCATTTCCTTTATAAAATGTGACACAACTTTGTGCTTTTACTTGTGATGAAATGATGACAATTTCAACATATGCCTAGGCTTCCCCTTTCTTGTGTGGATCTATAGTAAGAAACATGTTTCTTATTTGAATTTCCTAATCTTGGATGGGCATCAAGCTCAATAAATTTCTTGTGAACATATTTTTCATGAAGAAAATCATTGATAAACATTACAATTGAAGAAGAATCAAGAAAAGAAAGTTCACAAATTGGGTGTCCTCTTTTATTCAATCATCACAATTTTAGCTATTTTTAATAATTTGGTTTTGTCCTTTTGGTTTTTTTTCCTTGATATTTTATGTTTTGGTTGATTAATAAATTTTTCATAATGATGAAATTTTTGTGCTAGGGTTTTCCTACAATAACCAACTTTTAACTCTTTCCAATTTCTTCTTGAAATGGTGAGAAAATATTGATCCGATAAAAAGGAAGGTAAAATCAATACAAAGCACAATACCTTCACCTAGAATCTTTGCTTCTTCCCTTGATTAGTGGAAATAGAGTGAACCCTTATTCCATTTAATTTGCTCCTTGATATCAATATGTGGATTGCCCAATGCTCTAGCATAACCTTGATATGATTTGATAATGATAATGATAAGTTTGATTCAATAGATATTTTGATAGCATGTAGTTATGACAATAGATTCTATATATCAAGAGCAAGAGGATTCGTGATGAAGGATGAGAGTCTCTAGATATAGAGTCTTGAAGAGGAAAAAATAGTGGCTATAAATGATTGAGGATGGATGGTGAATATTGAAAGAGAATTAGATTTTGGATCAAGGATGCAATCATATGACAAGTGTCGCATGATAGATATGATCTAGGTTTAGGATTGACAGAAGAACAAAAATCTTTATGAAAATGGCTAGGATTAAGAGGTTAAAAGAGATGAAAGGATATGATGAAAATATAGTTTGACTTTTAGATAAGTGCCTAGGCTTAATTAATCTAGATAAAGAGATAGTTAGACATGTAAAGGGGACATTTGTCACATGAGGAAAAATTTAGTTTATGATCAATGTCAACAAGATGAAGGGATATGATTAGATGGAAAAGGATAGAGGATAAAGGAAAATTAATTAAATAAATAAAGTATTTATTTAGTAAATAGGATCATGATGAAGGAATAATAATTAAATAAATATTGAATATTTAATTAATTAAAGGATTAAGATAAGGATGGGAAATGAAAGAAATAATTTAATTTTATTTAATTAATGGCTTAGGATGGCTAAAATGAGGTGTGCTTGGGTAAAGTAAAATTTTATGTGTCTACACTTCTAGCTAAATTCCATAATGGAATTCAAATTTACATGAAATTAATACCTAAAAACATAATTGGACAAATATCCTACTTTGATTCTTCTAATTCTTCAATAAATTGAGGGAGTAATTTATACTTATTGATTTGGTTTGAAATTTTTAATTATGACACCTCAAGACCTCTTTGAAAAATAATCTTTTAGTCACCCTATACTCTACTAGCTCATCCTTACTACACAGTGCTTCATTCTCATAAAAATGACTAATAAATTAGTAGTTCTTAGCATAATTGATCATTGAGGTTATAAAGGTTTCATAATTCATTTTTAAGAAAATAGAATGCGCTCTTAATTAAATAAAACTCTATTTATACATTGAATTAAGTTTAATTATGCAACTATTGATTTCATAGGGTAGTAATTGGATGTTATTATTCTTGGGTGAGAAGATTTTTTAATTATTGTCTTTTGTAAACTTCCAGTTTGAATTGGATATGGATATGGATACTAGATGTTTGAAATTTCCACATCCAAAATTGTTTTCTATAGAAAATTTCCACAAAACTAACTTCTCTCATTATCTAGTACCTTCTAAGAAACAAAACGATGACATGATATAATAGTGCAACTTAGATCCAATGCACTTATAGGTCATATTTCTACAATTTTTCATTTTTTAATTCTTTTTATCATTTACATTGCTTGTAAGGATGTATAGGATGTTATGACCCTTAGGCATATGCAACATCATGTCCAATAGTGGATATAAAACCCACAAAGCCATTATTTCTCTCTAATAGGATATTTTGAGGATTTTATCTAGTATCTTAAAGCAACAATGATTAAGATACTAAGGAAAGATGAAATCTAATAAGATCAATAACCACATGTAATCAAAATCAAGTACCTTCTTCCAACTAATCAAAGAGTTGAGAGTCACTAGTTTAAGGCACAAAACCTAAAATAAAAATAAAGTGAAAGAAAAAAGAAGGGGTCCTCATAAATTGTTTAAAGTAAAATGAGAAGTGTTGTGAATGACACAACAGGATGTCATATTTCTTTAGTTCTTTTGTTGGCTTAGGATATTGGTCCTATATTTTATTTTATTTTTGGTAAATTTACTTGGGAAAAAATCATAAATTATTCCAAGGTTATCATAGCCTTATTAGGTACATGTTTGGTAGAATATTTTAGACTCAATAAAATAAAATTTGATGGCTAAGTATTTTGTGGATGATTTCTTAGCACCCTATCATTTTAAGATTTTGAGGCAACTTGATTTGTGTCATTTGATTGGATATACTCCTTTTAGTTCTAGGCTCAAATATTCTAATAAGGTGAAGAGAGTAGGTAAATGGTCTCCTCCTCTAACTTCTTTCAAAATTGACACTAATGGGTCTTCTCATAGCAACTTGAGTGCAATGTGGATAGGTGGAGTATGATGGGATAGTGTTGGTTTGGTTTACCTTTTTTTCTCTATTGCTACAAGGATTGTCACTAATAATTAGATGGAGGCTTGGGCACTCCTTGTGGCTCTTAAGAAAACTTACAAGTTAGGTTGGAAGAAGATAATTTGTGAGATAAATTTTATGACTTTGACCTCCCTTCTAAATATTGGAAGGTTTCAAGAATCTTCTTGGAGGTTGACATCTTATGTTGAGTAGATTCTCCACATTTCAAAAAAAATTGAGTTTATCTCCTTTGTTCATATCTATAGAGAACAAAATGCTACTATAGACTATTTAACCGAATTGGCCTTTGATGTTAATTAGACTTGGAAGGTCACAAATTGGGTGTCCACGTCTTCTATTCAATCTTCACAATTTCTTTAGCCATTGCATAACTATTTGGTTTGATCTTTCTAGTCTTTTTTCCTACAAATTTTGTATTTTATTGGTTTTGTTGTTTCGCTTGATTATTATGGCAGTTGTTAACCTTTTGGAAATTTTATGTGTAATTTTCTATAACTCGTTAATAAATATATTTATCTTTTTGTCAAAATAAAAAAAAATCATCTTTTGACAAAATATAAATCAACAATTCTTTTCTCAGAACTAAACAATTAAACAATATAAACAAATATTTTTAATTTGCAATAAACTCACCCTTCAGACTTTAATGAAGGTTATTGCTCTAATTTTGTGCAACTTCTTAATTAATATATATATTTAAAAAAAAAAAAATCATCATTTAATCAACATAATTTAACTCAAAACTAAACAAATAAATCTTGCTAATAAAAATATGTTATAATTTTTTTTTACTTTACAATAAATTTCTAAATATAGAAAATGATCAAATGCTATCAGTGAGAACTGATTTAAACACACTACAAATACTTTTAATTGACTCGTATCGTGTGACGCTCAATGAATTTATAAACAACTTACTTAAATATATTTAAAATGCTTTTGATAGACTCATATTCTTTAATAAAAACTGGCAATGGAATCCACTGTGATAATAACAGTAATTCCAACTTTACATGCAGCCTAACCTCCCTGGAATGAATCTGCAGCTTACACATTTAGAAACTAATTGCAACTGTAATTACCTACGTGTTGTCTCCCATGGGTGAAACAAGCTTTTTCTTTATTCCCTTCACGTACAGGCATAATCTTTAAAACACTCCTGCGTATATTTATCAAGATAAAATCTCTAGCAGATAATGACTATATGAAACCAAAGAAGCTCTTAAACGTTCCTGTCACGAATCTTGTACATCTGCGAGCATAGAGTCCTTTGTTTGAAAGCATACAAAAGCGTTATTATAGACTAAAAACATGTAACTTTTTATAAACTGCAGTACGTTTAGCAAATTTTTTCACTACATATTTCAACGCTAAACGCTTCAGTCATAGAGAGCACGGGGCAAACGAGGGGTGGGCATGGCGAGGAGCGGCTGGGCCTTCTGAAGAGTGAGGCCAAAAGCCTCCGCCATGTCCAGTTTCTGCAGCGTCTGACCCGCCGGAAGCGACCAGTCAAAGGAGTGAATGAGCGTTGCGAGCATGAGCTGCACCATGCGGATGCCCATTGTCATGCCCGCACAGATGCGCCTGCCCGCACCGAACGGTATCACCTCAAAATCTGTGCCCCTCACGTCAACGTCGCTGCCCAAAAAGCGTTCCGGGTCGAACTCCAAGGGCCTGTCCCATACGTCTGGGTCGCGCTGAATGCCCCACGCGTTCACCATCAGTCTCGCGTTCTTGGGAATGTGGTAGCCCTCTATTGTGCACGCCTCCGCCGCCATGCGCGGCAGCAAGAGCGGCGTCGACGGGTGCAGGCGGAACGTCTCCTTTACGACGGCCTGCAGGTAGGTCAGCTTCTCAAGGTCTGCTTCCTTCAGTTTGCGTTGCCGCCCCACCACTGATTCTAGTTCGCGCTGGCATTTTTCCATCATGGCCGGATTTCGGATCAGCTCCGACATTGCCCATTCTACCGTGGAGGAGGATGTGTCTGTTCCTGCCGTGAAAAGGTCCTACACGCATCAATGAAGCACGTCAATGATTAATTTTTTTTTTTTATTCAAGTGGTAAACGCTTTTGACCGGAGCTATGAACCGGATACAACCATTCAACAATAACACCCCAACAGGGTTTGAACCCTGGTGGCAAGAACAACAATGCCACCTATAAAACATCACACCATGCCAATACCGGCACGTCAACGATTAATTTGAACAGTTAATGACTGATGACTTTTTGTTCACACCATCAATGCCTAGTTAATGGAAAACTTTGCAGATTTAGAAACAGTTAAAAGCATTGACTGAATGAAATTGCAGATTTAGAAACAGTTTAAAGCATTGAAATGAAAGGGGCAATCTGTTTTCTGGTCTATATATGGCTTAAGGTAATATGGAATTGTTTTATACTCTCAATATGCAGGAGGCATCTAATTCTATGCAGGATTTAAACTTGTGACCTTTCTTTCAAGAGTACAAGTTCTCTACCACTTAGGTGTATGAATGAATGAAAGTAAGTTAGTTTTTAATGACATTTAGGAAATCTATTAGATTGAATTGCACAACAATAAACAAAATTCAATCAATAAATCAAAACATCTATCTTTGATTCTTTTATGTTTTTTTGTCTTAGATCTTCTCTTATAAATTTGAACAAGTCACCTCTTTTGATACAATGAAAAGGGCATTTGTATTATAAGTTATAAAACTTATGTATAGAGACAACAAATTTTTTGGTCTCTTTTTAAACACGTTAATAGTCAGAATTAGATAGATTGAAAATAAAAATATAAAGAAGTACAGATGTAGAAATAGTTTAAAAGAATTGAATGAATGAAAGAAAGTTTTTAATGACATCTACGAGATCCACTAGACTAAGTTGACCTACAATAAGTAAAGTCAACCGATCTAATTCTAATTAACTTCTATGTTTTTGCTGATCATAGATCTTATGTTATGTATTTTGTTTAAGTAATCTGTTGTATAAAGAAAATATCATTGACATTTACATTGTAAAATAATATTATAAACTATAAAACACATCCATAGAGACAACAAAGTTTTTGGTCTATCTTCTTGAAAGCATTCACAGGCACAATTAGATAATTTTTATTTTTTTATGTTTTTTTTTAAAAAGAAATTAAAAACAGATGTGTTCACTAAAGTTGTCCAATCTTTTAAAATTAGAAGTTCAATCCAAAGATCTTGGGGTGCATTCCATAGAGCTCGGAATCTAGGACACTATTTGGTAAATTATTTTGGACAAGAAAACTTGTCCAACTTTTAGTCAACTGATCTGTCCATGTGCAATTTCCTATTAATCCGTTTTCATATAAAATTGTTTGAAATTGTACAAATTTCCTGTCAAAAATATTGTATTACATGCTATACATGTACTTCGAGCTCTATACAATGCATTCCAAGTTTCCTCAATTGAATCCAAGGGAGAGGACCCAATACCTGAGCATGTTTCAATAGTTGTGATAGTATTTGTTTATATAATGCTCAATATTTTTATCAATATTGGACCAATAGTTGTGACTTTAACGTTGTTAGTGCTGATTATAACTACCCATAATTAAGCAAAATGTATTCCTTTGATCTAAAAAGCAACCAATCATGTGATGCCACATCAGTGCTCAATAAAACATGCTGTGAATGCACAAGTATTGGTCTCACTTTTTGTTGGGGCCTTTTTGGACACTTTGACTAAAAACATGTTGATGTGGCCCTAAGACCTTAGTTATAAGTAGGGGACTTGCCAAGTAAGCTACTGTAAAAAAATTGGGAGTGATTTGAAATTTCCAGGTAGGATAATTAGAAGCATGAAGTAATGGTTCCTTTATGCTTGTAAGACTAATCATCTTCTAGTTTTCAAATTGAATCTATATTTTAAAAAGGACTAGTTTATTTTTGTTCAGAATTAAAATTTAGAGGTATCTATTTTTTCTAGTCTTATCTATTATTTATTATACCTCTCAAAAATTGAATATTCAGGAATAATATAATAAAATACACCATTACTTTTATCAATTGTATTCAACCAATTGAATTTTATAATTTTTTATTATAATCTTTAGAACAAAATATCAAACCAATTTATACTAAAATAATAAATTGTCATAGATACGTCATTTTAGACTAGTAAATTTACATTAAGGTTAATCAACTGCTAATCTGACAGAAAATTTCTGAATCTTCTTAACTGCGACCTTTCAAAATCAAAAGACGGAAGTATCAGTAAGTTTGACAGGCATACCAGCAATAAGGCCTTCATGTCAGTGTCGGTGAGCCGACCGCCCTCGCCATCGGCATTATTTCTAAGCGCGAGAAGCACACTGAGAAAATCCTTCTTTGATTTGTTCTCCTTCGCAGACTCTGCCTGGTGCTCCGCTATAATCCTTTCGAAGAAATTATCAAACCTGTCATGCAATTTCTTCATCTTGGCCTGCACACCTTGCAAGTCGAGCCAGGCTAAGCAGGGCACAAAGTCCCCAATATTAAATACTCCGGCCAAAACCATCAATTCTATCACCATCTCTCTAAACTCACTCGCCTTCGCCCCTTGCGATTCGAACACGCGCTTGCTGAAAAACACCTGCCCCGTCCCCATCACATTCATAACACACAAGAACAATTGAATATAGAAACTCATAAACTCAGATGTCCAGAGAAAAGGAATGCCCCAAAAATGAAATTCTAATTAATACCCAAGAGAAAAAATTATACCTGGCCGAGCACATTAGCAGTACAGACATTCATGAGCTCCCCCAAATTGGCGGGCTCCCCACGCTGCCCGTGAACGAGAATCGACTTGACGAGGAGGTTGAGCTCCGCCTGGCGGACGGGCTGCATGTCTTCGAGCGCTTTGCCGGCAAACAAGTGAATATTACACACCTTTCGCAGCATACGCCAGCGGTTGCCATAGGGAGCCCAAACCAGGTCGTTGGAATCGTAGGCTATGTACGTGGCGCCAGCGTTGCCCGGCCTGTTGGAGAAATTCAAATCGTTTGTCTTCAAAAATGCCTCCACTACTTTAGGAGAGGAGGCGATGACTGTATCCGTGGTGCCGAGCTTGAGGTACATGAGCGGTCCATAGCGCTTGGACAGCTGATAGAGGGAGCTATGGGGCATGGTGCCCAACAGAGGAAGACTGCCGATCACCGGCCATCCCCGTGGCCCGGGCGGAAGCCGGTTCCTTCGGCTCTTACTAACTAGATAAGCTAAGCTCACCAGTAATAGAAGCCCCAGGCCTACCGCCTGGCCCAGGCTTAAGGAAACAGAATATCCAAATTCAAAAGCGGAACCCATCTCAGAATTTGGACCAATTTCGCTTTATTTGCAAAGCTACCAGTTTTGAACGGAGATTTGCTGCTCGCGGATTAAATATAAGTGAATGCTGGGTACCTCAATCTTGATATCCAACAGTCAAATGTGAGAAAGTATGGTTGAGGTATCTCACAAGCACGCGAGGCTCAACGGTCAATTGTGAGAAAGTATGTTCAGGCACGAGAGATCCGACGGTCAATTCCGAGAAAGTATGTTTGAAGACCTAACAATCACGGCACTGCTCACAATGGACAAGAGGCCAATAGGAGGGGCAAGAGGCCAATACGAGGTTTTTTAAACTACTTGTAGAAGCGAGATGTGGACCTCTTCCAACCACCAACCGTCCACTGTCTTTCAGGAACGTTGGATACAACTTTTTTTTAATTGAACAATGCAGAATTACAAAGAATGAGCAGCGAAGAAAAGAGAAATTGAGGAATTATTATATCCAAACGTACAAAACAAGTTATCAGTAGATAGAATCTGTAACAAATAAAATAGGAGGTTTAAGACCAGCCCTGGCAAGTAGCATTCTAAGTAAGAAAATGCTAAACAAAATTAGAAAGTTAAGTAGAAAAGTCACAAAGACCCATCTCATGTAATGAAGCAAATTTTGGAGTGCGTTGTACTTGTCTATATACAAAGCTGCCACAAATAAAAGAGGCAGTCTAAGATCAGCTGTGGCAAGTAATAATCTAAAAAAGAAAAGGTTCAAATTTCATAGCGAAGAGAGCATGTGACCAACTGTTCTAACAAGAGAATACAATCTAAACATTGGTTAAAGGTAGTATCAATTTTATTAGACATTTAATCTTTGATAATCTGGAGTTTGTTGAATATCCATTCAATAATTTTATCTAGTAATTAGTTTAAGAGAAACTATATTATGGAAAAATTATATTTTTTTAATGTTTGTAAATTTAAAAATTAAATAAAAAATTAGTCTCTATTATTGCTTCTGATTGATTATAATCTAATTCATTTTCTGGTACATTTTCCTTAGAGTCCAATTAATGAAGTTATTCACTAACAACAATATAGACTTGAATTATTATGTTAGTAGGGTCTATATTTTTTTCCTTGTAAGGATTTTTCTTTACACTTACATTGTTGTGCCATTCTCCTACCAAAGTACTATAAGAAGATAATACATTGTGAAATAGTAAAGCACAACCTCTTAGTCCATGATTCCCCCTCTCAAGACTTAGGAATGGAACTCCAAATTCCCACTAATGCAAAAACACAATTAGAATGTTTAAGTGGGATGTATGGAAGATTTTGCAAAAGATTACAAAATGGTTAGATTTTATTATTAGAATAGTCAACTTGGACACATGAACTCAAAGGGGCATATAAAAAATAAATACTATGAGTGATAAAATCTATCCAACTTGATTAACTTCCTATTCTATCTAGATCTACTATTAGACCTTGTGAACTGGTTAGTAACATGACTAGAAAATTTATTGCAAATGGAAACAAACTACACCCTTAAAATTGCAATAATATATCCAATTTTAAAATTCCTCATGGTTGAATTTAAAGTGATTGACCTTGCTATGGTCCTCATAATGTTCCATGATATTATAACCTCCACCAAAAATAAAATCGATATTAGGAATATTTTTAGACATTGAATCCCAAAGAATGGTCCATTCTTTTAAATTATTAGAAGCATATATAGAAAAAAAACCAATAAGATATCTAATAATAACTTTAAGGGTCCCAAAAAAGATATGTGAAGGTTCATCACATTATCAATGAAAATTTTGGAAAGCTATGGAGATATCCTTATAAAAAATTTACCTTGACATTTCCATAAGATGTATGAAGGGAAACAAGATCATTTTACATATTGTAACTAGATGCACCAACAAAATCATTAATTATTTTAAAATATTAATGAAATGAAACATGAAGCTTCCATTTTATTAAGGCCTCTTTAACACTCAATTCTTGATGAGGGAAGGAAATCCCTCTTCCATTTCATGAAATTATATTCTATAGGAGTTGATAGTGAACTCCAAGGAACTAATAATGAGCTCCCACAACCCAAGATCACCTACAAAATAAAAGATATCATTCCTAAGAGATTACAACAAGAGAAGATATTTCTTGATATTGATGCAATAATGTGCACTAATCAATAATAGATCAATGATAGCACATCAAGTTATGATTACAAAGTGTACAAGAGGCCTTGCTTATATAGGAAAGGCAAGAGATAGGGTTTGACAAGAGTTGGATAGGTGTCTTAATCTTATGACATGAGACAAACAAGATAATAAATATTAAATAACCTAGGACACAAGAAGTAAATGACATAAGACAAGATAAGATCTAATGACTTCTAGAAAGATTCCAAAGGCCTAAGTAAAATTAACATGTGAATAGGACCTACTAGTGAACTAGTTAGGTAAAACACCCTATTCACACCAACATATTCCAATTCATGATGAAATACACATGTTATTATCGTCATCTTGGAGAAATAGATAAAAATAGTTGGAAAGTGTAAATAGCTGGTCATTATCCATACACTCTTTTTAAGCCACTAATAGTGACCTTGATATTTGATGTGATCTCAATTGAGGGAAGCAAATGTCTAAAAATGAAATTTAAAAAAAATATGTGTTGGAGAAGGAGATTATTCATAGGTGACAAAATAAGAGTTCGAAAAAGGAGAGCCAAATGGTTCCTTTATCTTTCTAGCCATGCTCAACCCATTAGTCATAATAACATACGTAACATAGCCCAAATTTACCTAATAGATTTCACCTAAATTTTTATTTTAGAAATTAAATAACACAAGTCCTCAAGTATATGGACATAAAAATATTTCCTTTTCATTATCATAAATGCTCACTACATATATCATTACATAATTTCCAATAAATGAAATGTATCTTTCAAAAAAAATTTACAAATGATTCAATATCATAAACTTATACATATCATAATTCACCTGAGTTTAGTGGTTTAGTGGTTGAAGTGTCCACCTACAGATCTCATTTCTAGTCGAGGTGTCCACCTATGGGGCACACTCCTATTTTATAAGACTCAAAAGTCAACTACAAGAGGGAGAGCATCATCCAAGTGTTTTTTTGCCAACCACAAACTTATTGTGTTTCCTTCACATCTACCTAACTGGTAATATGGCCCTACCCTTAAATAAAGAGATTGGTATACAAATCATAATAATGCACATCTAAGTATCTAGTGTTGTTTCCTACATATCTAGTATGGCCATACAAAGGATTCCTTCCAACTAGCATGACACTACTAACTAGTATGCAATCACAGTGAACCGACAAGTGTACGTAGTGACAACTTACACTTATGTTGGGAAAAGATGTATCATATATATATAATAATTCCACTTCTATGAGTAGAGTCATATGTTCACCCACCCTTACTCGACTTAGAAACTATAATGAACATTGAACCTCAAGGGTTATATCCACAATCAAGGTTTAACAAAAGTGATAGCTCACTAATAACAACATCATAGACCTTTAAGGCTTGACTCATTCACTAGATTACCCTTTTCCATACTTGTAAGGTTTTCCCCAATACTAACAATCACAATCAAGGTTGTCATCAAAGTGAAGACTCACAAATATTGAATTAATAGAACAAGTAAGTTTAACACTATCACTTGAATACCTGATTACATACTTGAAACACCCCAGGTTTGGCTACTACCCTTATTCAAGTTCCTTCCTTTGAATCAAGGAAGCAACTACTCCCATACCTAATACACAATTATTTAATACTGATGACTCAATGCCACAAACTAGACTCAACCAGTCTTAATCTAAAACACTGTCAATATGTTAATATGTATAATAAATCAAAATTAAACTTGATTCAAGAAGATTTCTTCTTCGTATTGATTTTTAGATTCTTTGTTGTCATATCTTGTATGATTTTGTAGACATTGAAAAATGTCCTAAGCCTGTGAACACCATTTTTCATATTAATTCTTCCTCCTCCTTGCATAATTAAATAATTTTAATTATTTAATTATCTTCTAAGTTCATATTCCTCTATTAATTAAATAATTCTCAATTGTTTATTTAATATGGTTTCTCCCTATTTCTCCTTTGATTAATTAAATAAATTTTATTTATTTAATTACATCACTAATTAATTCTCTTTTCCTCTATAATTGAATAAATTCCTATTTTATTTAATTATTTTTCATTTTTCTTCTATAATTAAATAATTATTTAATTATTCATTAGCTTTTTCTTCAATAATTAAGTAAATCTTATTTATTTAGTTATTTTCCACTTCCCCTCTAATGTTAAATAATTATTTTAATTATTTAATATTTTTTCATTTTCCTCCACTTTTAATTAAATCATTATTTTTCAATTATTTTAATTAAAAGTCAACTTTTCCCTCTTCTTCTATAATTAAATAATTGTTTTAAACTATTTAATTATTCAATTTCCCTCCTAAATTAAATAATTTAATAATTATTTAATTTACTCTAGAAACCTTTTTTCTATGACAACCTCTTTATCTATACCTTTCTTATCTTTACTTTTCTCATTGAATCTCCACCCTTGATCAAATTAATTTATAATTCCATCTACACCATCCATCCTTATCTAATCCCTAATTCAACCCTAACCCTATTCCTCTTTGCTTCTAAGCAATCTCATCCATTGATCATCATCATTATTCATCTTTCAATCCTAGCCTTTTATTTGAAATTGGTTTTCTATAAAGAAGAGGCCTCCCATCCCATTTTAATATCAACATCTTTTATGCTAATGTTATACTGTTGAAATCATGAGAAACCGCATTCAAATCTTCAACAAGTCAACATACTACATTCAAGTTTGAGGTTTGCATGTATTTGGCTTGATTTAAGCTATTTTTATGCATATTTCTATTATATCTATTTTACATGCATACATTTTGGTGAACCCAACGTAAACCCCTAACTAATTTTTGGCTCAAGATTTTGAGAAATTTTGGAGTTGGATCCACTTCACTTGATCTATCTTGCTTTTTTTCAGGTTTTGCTAACTTTTTGTTGTAGGTTTTACATCATTTTTAGATAAAACCCTAGTTTTTAGATATTTGACCATATCTCTCAAATGACTATGAATTTTATCATATTTTTTTTAGGTTTGGGATGATATCAGGAGCTTTCAATAAAAAAGATCAAATTTTTTGAATTTGTTTGAATTATTTATAATTTTTTTAATAATTTTTCATGAAAAATTAATTTTTGGGAGCAAATCAAGGATTTTTTTGTATTTTCATATATTTCTAAAAAGCTCGTAGAATTCTAATGGGGGTATGTTCTTTGTGCTATTAATTATGATGAAAAATAGTTAGCAAAAAATTAGATCTTTGAAAATTAGGGTTTTACTAATATTTGATCATATCTCACAAATGGTTCTGAATTTTTTCACAAATTTTTTTTTGTAGGTTTGGGATAATATCAAGAGCTTTCAGTAATAAACTCATATTTTTTGGATTTGTTTGAATTATTTATATTTTTTTATGATTTTTCATGAAAATTTAATTTTAGGAGTAAATCAGTGAATGTTTCAAATTTTCTTACATTTTTGGAAAGCTTTCAAAATTATAATAGGGGTCTATGATTTTTGTTTTAAATTTTGATGAAAAATAATTTGTGAAAAAATAGATCTTTAAAAATGAGGGTTTTTCAATAAATTTGCTCTTTAGGGCCAAAATCAAGAAATTTTTTTAACTTTTTTTTACATTTTAAGAAATATCTCATAATTTTAGAAGGGGTGTCTTATTTTCATTTTAATTTTTGGAGTTAAAATCATTTCAAAAAAATAAAATCTTGTTGATTAGGTCAAAAATTTAAAAAAATTGAAAAAACAAAATGTGGAATTACAATCTAGTGATGAGTATATTTTTCATATGCATCTATTTTGTTTTGACTATGATAAGACTAGAAGGGCCAGTACCCATTACAATGCAACCATAGAGGTGAAAGACTAGTGACTCACAAAAATGAGACCATCGAAAAAAGAGGACTCACTAGCAGTGAGCCCTGGGAAGAACCACAAAAAAGCTATGATTTTAACTAGAGCATGAAACCGAAGAACAAACAAAAAAAAAAAAAAGTAGTTGTACAAAGGAACACAATGCATAAAACACCACCCTATAGGAATAGAGGGAAATTGGTGAAAGCCTATAGCTTAAACACTAAGTAAAGGGCAACAACCCCCAAGTAATAACTCCACAACTTCCACTCAAGAAACAAGCCTTTGGAGATAGAAAAAAAGAGCCAACAACTTCTAGAACAAAAGTCATACCGAAGGTAGGACCAGACAGCCAACACCATCTAGTCTCCAACACAATAGGACAAAAGAACTTCTGAGCAAGGGGCAAAAAACTCCTAACATTCCTTCTAACATTCTTGCAAAAGAACCAACTACATAGCAAAGAAAAACCCCACTACTACACCATTGAGTCCTTCCAAGCAAACTACTCTCCACCTCAACAAGGGAAGCTAGAAAGGGGGCCAATTGAAGAAGATCACTACTTTCAACCAAATCCACCAGCTCTATCTCAAAAGAAGTCACCATAAGGTGGACAAGGATGAAAGTAGGAATAGTAGAATGGGTGACAACAAAACCCCTTAAACTTAAACCCTCCTGTGCAGTCTAAAAAATGATTCTTAAAGGAGAAAACAAGACAACTCCCACCAAAAACTTCAACAGCAAGGAACCAGAGGAAAGGAACCCCAAGCACAGACTAGTCTCCTTCACACCAGTAGCAAAACCCCAACTCCCCAGAGTAAAGAAGTCACCTTGAAACCATTTGAAAAAATTGAAAAAACCAAATTCTGAGGGAAAATATCCCAACAAACCTTCTTGGAGAAGCACAATAACTGCCAAAAAATGGACAAGATGCACCAAAATTTCAACCCCCAAAGACATGGGAGGAACCCCAAAGCTACCAACGAGAAAATCCCTCAAAAATACATTCTCAAAGGAACAAAGGATCGGGCTAGTGACCCAACCAAGTGTGGCCACAAAAATGGCTAACAATAACTTGGACACCACACATAGGTTGTCATATTGGACAAAAGGCTAAGAGCCAAATAGGACCCAAACTGTAACATCCACCACCAAAGGAATAGAAAGAAGAATCCCAACATTAATAAGAACCCCAAACAAGGGGCCACAAGCCTCCAAAAGCCCTAGGACATGAACAAGAATGCCCATGTAAAATAGAAAAAAGACCCCCAACATAAGGAAAGGAGAGCCCATCTCAAAAGGAAAATGGGAGAATGCAGATTGCCAAGAAATCTTCATAAGAGCTCCAAAATGAAGGAAGCTCCAACCACACCACCATCACCCAGAGGCATACCACAAGAAAGAAGCTTACCCATGAACCACACACCTCAGTAAAAAACCCCAAGAAAAGCATCAAAGAATGGGGGAAGATAATATACGGGACAAGGACCAAACCACATGCCAAAAAAGGTGCAAAGGCTCCCAAGAACCACAACAGTAGAGAGACCGAGAAACAAGGAGCATCGATAGAAAAAAAAAAAAAGAGGAAAGACAAGCATATTGCAGAAGGAACCATAACCTCAACAACAATGTTCACCCTAAAAAAATAGAAGGGCAACCAAAGGAACCCAGAGAGCACACGCTACGTAGAAGAACTAGTCTAGAATGTTAGATTAATAGGTTAATTACTTAATTAATTTAATCATGTTGATTAATTAATTAAGTCACCTTTACTTTATTTTTCGCTTAAGCTAAACTTAGGCTCATTAATAATTAATTAATTATTAATTATTAATTACTCACCTAGGTATGTGCAAGATCATGATGGGCCAAAAAGTGGCAATATGATGGGTATGTGGCTAACAATGTTTTTTTACCCAAAATTAATGAAATGAAAAGGGTTTTTAAAGGAGATTCTCAGATTTCTAGCAATATAAATTATACTTTACTTTGAATTTAATAAGTAATTATTATTCATTTTCTATTCAAATTATGACTAAAGTCTTGATTGATAGGTTGATTGAAAAACATCTATAACTTTCAAACGATATCACATTTTTGAATCTAAAACATGTGTCACATTCTATGCTTCGCATACTATAGGATTAAAAAGGAAAAATTGAATTTCATGAAATTTTGACCAAGTTAAGGTGGTCGACATAATGACTTTATTATTTTTTAAAAGTTGTAATAAAAAAAATCATAATTAATTATTTACTTGGAAAAAATTACAAAAAAATATGCATCACATCACATGAGTCCTCTACTTATATATAAAATATTATAAAAAATAATTATCATTTTATTGTGGTTAGTGGTGGCATACACCTACTTCTTATTTTTCCCAAATTTAAGCACTACTGATTGAAATTTCAAATTTTCACCAAATAGAGTAGTTTAGAAACTACATTCAGTTTGATACAAATTCTATTCTTACATATTTTTGTAATATGGATAACATATTCCTCAAGTTGCCTAACTCTATTTTTTTTGAGCCACTTAAGGGCCTATTTTTTCCATGATGATCCTGCACATACCCACCTTTAGGCTTTTGGTCTCCTTTCATAAGGATTGATCTCTTTGTAATTATTTAATTCTTGTTTATGCATTTTTTGCTTCACAGTAAGATCACTATTCTTGTGTTTTCATTATCTCTTCTACGTGACAGGTTATTTGCTTGTAGGTGTTCATTGGGTTATGTGAGGTTGTATTTCTCAACTTCAACATGGTATCAGAGCTTCAGATCTATCGCTTCCTATTCATTTTTTGAGGGATCCTATCCTGAAAGTGACATTTTTGTGCATCTTGAGTAAAATTGGACCTCGCCATTGCATCTAGAATGCTCAAATCAATTAAGATTGACCTTTTTTTTTGTCAAATTTGGATTCATGACATCAAATCAGCAAGGGTTTGAAGATACAACATTTTTTTTTCCAGATCTGGAGGTGGGAAAAAAATTGAGGCATTTTCAGCAAAAAAGGACATGGCCATTACGTCTAGGATGGCCAAAAACCCTAAAAACGCTTATCTAATCGTCAATTTTGGCCTCTGACCTTTGAGGAAATTTTTTTTTGGAAATTTGTAACGTATAGGTTGTACAACACAAATTCGCCATTAATGCATAGTGCTTAGGGTTAAAAAAAATACTCTAGACCATTTTCAAGCCGACATGATTAGTTGACTATGGCAGCTTCTTTTTGCTATGGTCACATAGACTGCTTAACACTTAGCGGTCAGGTCTTTAATGCCGCTGACAAAAGCCATTAGTGATTTTCTCCTTAACCGCGATGGTGTTCATGTGGGCGGTCGTCAAATCCACCAATAGCTCCAACTTGATTGCTCTATCCAAACTTCATTGCATCACTCCCCGTGAGCCACCTAGTTGCCACTAGGACTAAGCAGCACCACCTGTCCACCACCAAACAACCATTAGCCTCTAGTTTAATGTCCTCTTTGAACACCCTCTTTTTTTTTGCGATATCTGGAGCATACGGTATCAAAATTGCACAAAAAAAATATAGTTGGAAAGTTGTTTCTAAGCCCGATCCAAAGGTGTAGGTTTTATTTCTTGATTTTTTTTGTTTTGCTACATCTATTTCCAATCAAAGTCAGACCTTGTTTTTTCACTTTCGGGGGGCATAACTTTTGCATACAAACTTCATTTTTTTGCAAACGAATAGGCGTCAAAAAGGTGTTTGAATGCTTTTCTTAGATCTATAGTATATTTCATCAGAAAAATTACTAGGTACATAGAGAATTGTCTGAAGTTTTTTTTCCTTTTTCACGCTTTCCAACTTTTAAATTTGTACTGGGGTTTGGTTTTTGGTGTTGTGGGGGTTTTCTTTTCTTGCTTTCTATATATACACATCAAAAAATAGAAATATCTTTCATTAAACACTTTTCAAAACTATAAACATCGTGGTGGATCACTCATCAATTGATCATCTTTGCCCACATAATTATCATACCTGGAAGGAACTTATGTCACGACTTTTTGTGTCAAAGGGGTTATGGTCTTGTTTGGATGAGAATCAACCTCAATTGACATGCCCATTTGAGATTCTATAGCACAAAAACATAATGTATGAGGCTATGGGTTTGTTATCATTACATGTTATAAATAGTCCTTTATTTCACTTAGAGGGTTGCACAACTCCTAGGGCTATGTGGACTAAGTTTCATGATCATTTTGGCATCATTAATCAATTTAGGGAACTTTAGATTAAGGTAGAATTGACCACCTTGGTACCTATTTCTTTTCCATCTATTGAGGATTTCTTGATGAAATTCAAATCACTTATATCATTGTTACAGGGTTGTGGTAAGAACAAAATAGACATCGAGTGTATATACCTAATTCTATCTAAGCTTTGAGGTTCATTTTAGATATTCTCTACTACATTCTATGCCACCATGGATGCTTTTGGTGCATGATTTACCATGCCTACCATTGAGTTATTCTAGAATCAATTGACACATGAGTAGGCCAAGCTAACATAGTTGGATTCTCTTCCAAGATCAAAGAACCAAGCATTGGTAGCTCAGACATCTCAGGGGAGGCAGAAGTAGAAATAGAAGCTGAAGACAAATTCAATAGGCAGTGAAAGTTCCTCCAAGCCACCACTGAAGTCTAATTCCAAACAACAATTCAACCCTAAGTGAGGTAAATATTCTAAGTCTGGTGAGTCTTCCTCCAAGACTAAGAATAAATTAGGTGATCCTTGTAGTTTCTATCACAAGGAAGGCCATCCAATTTCTAGGTGTTGGAAGTGATTAGAGGATTTAGAGGAGGCCATGCGACAACATCATATCACCTCAGCTCAATCACCTTCCCCAAATAGAGGGAAAGGTCATTCTCTTTCTGCACGAGCATTACCTTCAGGATCCACTTGGATTCTAGATTTTGGTGATTCTCACCATATGACACACACTCAGGAGTTTGTCACCACACTTACCCATTGTGGCACTTCATAGATTGCAGTTGGTGACTATACATGGCTCATAGTTATGGGTTTAGGTTTTGTTTCATTGGATGGTGGTTTTCTTCAAGATGTACTTTTTGTTCCTAACATTTTGACAAACCTTCTTTCCATTTATCAGATTTTCCATTCTGGCACTAGTAAGACAGTTGATTTTTTCCCACAAGATGTGGTAATTCAAGACCTACATGATCTTGATTTGGTTGTGGCTACTAGGAGTGTTGATTCTACATCTTTCTTATACAAATTTGATGGCTTTAAAAGTACAGATGGTTTAGGTTCATCTCTTACAAAACATGCAGACACAATGAGTAGGCTTTGTCATGAGTGTTTTGGCCATGTAAATTGTAGATATCTATAATAGATGAGTACATAGACACTTGTGATTGGGCTCCCATAAATTTCCAGTATTGATGGTGTTTGTCAAGGTTGTGTACTTGGAAAACATCACCAAGATTCTTTGCCTATGGGTATAGAGTCACACGTGCTAAGGCACCCTTGGAGTTAGTACATAGTGATCTCATGTCATTTGTGACTTCTTCATTTTTAGGGGCCAAATATGTGCTCACATTTATTGATGACTTCTCTAGACATACATGGGTGTACTTTCTTAAGTGCAAGTCTGATGTCTTTGATTCATTCAGGATCTTTAAGACATTTTTGGAGAAGTAGTCTGGTCTTTCTATCAGGAGGATACACAAAGATAATGGGGGGGAATTTGTTAATCAGGCTTTTAGGGATTTCTGCACTAAGCATGGTTTGCAACATTAGTTTACAGTTCCTTACACCCCTTAGCAGAATGGTGTTTCTAGGAGAAAGAATAGGACTTTATGGGAGATGGCAAATTGTATGATATAGTCACGGTATATGGATTCTTCATTTTGGGATGAGGTAGTCAATTGTGCCAATTATATTCAGAATCAGATGCCTCATAAGGCATTATGACATATGACTCCTAAGGAGGCTTGGACCCATGTCAAGCCCAATGTTTCTACATTTCAAGTTTTTGGTAGTGAGGCTTTAACATTTATTCCTGATACTCAGAGGAAAGCCATGGAGAGGAAAAGTTGACCACTCATATTTTTTGGCTACTATGAGGATGTTAAGGCGTATAGGTTGTTTGATCCTAATTATAGAGAGGTCTTGTTTTGGCGAGATGTCTAGTTTGATGAGCGCTTTCCTCAAATGGATTCTTCACCACTAGCTTCTCCCTCTCTACCTAATCCTCCCTCTTCATCTCTTAAGGAATTTTTATCTCTTGAGGATGATGCAGATATGATCCACCATCCCCACCACCACTAGATACAAAGCATTTTTCCAACTTGGCCCACTTTACTGTAGAGGCAACTGGATCTTTGGTAGGTGATCCTTCAAAATCTTGTCATACACATGCATAGACAATAGGTGCTAGTCTTTTGAGTCATGCCATTTTAGATGATCTTCAAAGTTTTTTAGAGGTGACAAGTCACTCTGAGTGGGATGGGGCTATGGAGGAAGAGTAATCTTCTATGATGAAAAATAATACTTGGGATCTTTGTCATCTTCCTAAGGGAAGAAAGTTGGTTCAATGCAAGTGGGTCTATTGTAGGGTATGTGCAAGATCATCATGGAAAAAATAGGCCCTTAAGTGGCAAAAATTTAGAAAAATCAGAGTTAGGGAACTTGACGTAAAAATTTGAATACATTATCTTTATTATTTCAAACATATGTAAGAATAGAATTTGTAAAAAATTGAATTTAGTTTCTAAACTACTAGGTTTTTTTTTTTTGAAATCTATTTGGTGAAAATTTGAAAGTTCAATGCAGTAGCACTTAAATTTCAGGGGAAAAAATTAGAAGTAGGAGTCTGTTTGACCACCCTAACCACAACAAAATGATAATATTTTTTATAAGATTTTATACATAAGTAGAGGACTCAAGTTTGATGTGATGCATATTTTTTGTAATTTTTTCCAAGTATATAATTAATTATGAATTTTTATTACAACTTTTAAAAAATAAAAATTTGTATGTCGACCACCTTAACTTGGTCAAAACTTCATGAAATTCAATTTTTCTTTTTTAATCCTATAGTATGTGAAGCATAGAATGTGATGCATGTTTTGGATTCAAAAAATGTGATACCGTTTGAAAGTTATAGATGATTTTCAATCATCCTATCAATTAGGACTTTAGTTGTAATTCAAATAGAAAATGAATATTAATTATCTATTAAATTCAAAGTAAAGCATAATTTATATTGGTGGAAAGCTAAGAATCTCCTTTTAAAACCCTTTTCATTTCATCAATTTTGGGTAAAAAAAGAGTTGTCAGTCACATACCCTAAAAATACCCATCATATTGCCACTTTTTGGCCCATCATGATCCTGCACATACCTCATACCAAGTTTTATGTTGATGGTTCGATAGATAAATACAAAGCACATCTTGTTGCAAAGGTGTTTTCTCAGGTTGAGGGTATTGATTACTCCGAGAATTTTGCTCTTGTTGCCAAGATGAATTCTATTTTCTTTGTACTATCACTAGCAGCTTCATAGGGATGGACACTTTTTTAGATGGATGTGAAGAGTGCCATCTTGCATGGGGACCTACATGAGCAAATCTATATGGAGCAGCCTCAGGGTTTTGTGCAGGACACTTCTTTGGTTTTTAGACTTCAACGTTCTTTGTATGGTCTCAAACAAGCCCCTCGGGCTTAGTATGAGAAGTGGAACTCTTTTTTGATTGCCTCTCACTTCACATGTTGTCATTCTAATCCTACAGTGTACATTCAACATCAAGAGGGTGATATTTTGATCCTTGTGCTATATGTTGATGACCTCATTCTTACAGGAAGCTCATCTTCTATGATTCAAAGTTTTTAGAGAGCTTTTATGGAGTAGTTTGAGATGACAGATCTTGGTCTTCTACACTATTTTCTTGGTCTACAGGTTATTCAGTATTTAGATGGGATTTCCATATATCAGTAGAAGTATGCTCTTGATATGCTCCAGAGATTTGGCATGCTTGATTTCAAGCCTTACCCCACACCATTTTAGTCAGATGTTGTTATGTCTTCCACTTGCTAGGTATGTGTAGGATCATGGAAAAAATAGGCCCTTAAGTGGCAAAAAATTTAGAAAAATAAGAGTTAGGAAACTTGACGTAAAAATTTGAATAAGTTATCTATATTATTTCAAAAATATGTAAGAATATAATGTGTAGAAAATTGAATTTAGTTTCTAAACTATTAGGCTTTTTTTTTAAATCTATTTGGCAAAAATTTAAAATTTCAATGCAGTAGTACTTAAATTTCAGGGAAAAAATAAGAAGTAGGTGTCTGTCTGAACACCCTAACCACAATAAAATGATAATATTTTTTTATAAGATTTTAGATATAAGTAGAGGACTCATGTCCTGATGTGATGCATATTTTTTTGTAATTTTTTTCTAAGTAAATAATTAATTATGATTTTTTATTACAACTTTTAAAAATATAAAAACTCATATGTCTGACCACCTTAACTTGGTCAAAACTTCATGAAATTCATTCTTTTTATCCTATAATATGTGAAGCATAGAATGTGACACATGTTTCAGATTCAAAAAATGTGATATTGTTTGAAAGTTATAGATGTTTTTAAATCAGCCTATCAATTAGGACTTTAGTCGTAATTCAAATAGAAAATGAATAATAATTATTTATTAAATTCAAAGTAAAGCATAATTTATATTGGTGGAAATTTGAGAATATCCTTTAAAAACCCTTTTTGTTTCATCAATTTTGGGTAAAAAAAGAATCGTTAGCCACATACCCTACACATGCCCATCATATCACCACTTTTTGGCCCATCATGATCTTGAACATACCCTACTCTACTCCTTTAGTAGAATCTACATTAAAAATGCAGTTGGTTGGTAGTTTGTTGTATCTGATGCATTCATGTCCTAATATTTCCTTTACAGTTAGTCTTGTCTTGAGGTTCTCCCATGATCCTCATGAGAGTCATTGGAAAGCAACCAAACGTATCTTGAGGTACATTCAAAACACCACATAGTATGTCATTCACTACACATCAGGAGCCCCTCATATTGTTGGCTTCACTTACTTATATTGGGTTGGTGATGTCCATGATCAGAAGTCCACTTCTAGCTTTGTTTTTTGCCTTGGTTTTGGTCCTATCACATGGTCTTGCAAGAAGCAACCTGCAATTGCATTCTCATCTATAGAGGTTGAGTTCCGAGTAGTGGTGTTAGCTAGTTAGGAGATTTTATGGCTTCAACAGTTGATGACAGAGTTTGGGTTTCCTCCTAATAGTCCCACTGTTCTATGGTGTGAAAATTAGAGTGCTATACACATTTCCCACAATCCAGTGGAGCATACATGGAAAAAACATAGTGAGATCCACATGCACTTCATCAGGCAGTTGATTCAGGATGGTTCTCTCATCTTGGAGTACATTCCTACAAAGGCACAGGTTGCAAACATCTTCATGAAACCTTTAGCATCACCATGCTATCTTTAGTTGCAATCTATGCTTGAGGTGAAGTAAGTTGTCCTTGGGGGGCCTTTGTGAGACCTTCCTTTATGTTTTTTTTAGAATGCTTTCATCTTTTTTTGGAGTAGAGTTTTTCCCATGAGGTTTTCTCTATTTTACAAAGATTTGTTTGTATTTGGGTACCTCATCTGGCCTTGTTTCCAGGATCCATCTTTTCTTTCATGCATTTTGTCCATAGTTTTTTATCTTCTCCCTAAGTTCATCTTAAGAGGGGGTGTTAGAGTAATAGGTTAATTACTTAACTAATTTAATCAAGTTGATTAATTAATTAAGTCACCTTTACTTTATTTTTCACTTAAGCTAAACTTAGGCCCATTAATAATTAATTAATTATTCATTATTAATTACTCACCTTTAGGGGTTTGATCTCCTTTCATAAGGATTGATCTCTTTGTAATTATTTAATTCTTGTTTATTCATTTTTTACTTCACGACAAGGAGAGAACTATTCTTGTGTTTTCATTATCTCTTCTATGTGACAGGTTATTTTCTTGCAGGTGTTCGTTGGGTTCTATGAGGTTGTATTTCTCAACTTCAACATAGAACACCAGAACCCCATCCCCTCCATCATCATCGTCCTCCTCAAATCCCTCATCTCCATCTTCACCATGAAATTTCAAAAACCTAGACCCATGAGTCTTCTTTCCCAGAGCTCACATCACTCCCCCCTTTTCCTTTTATATACTTCTATTTTTTTCATGGCTATGTGCAAGATCATGATGGCCCAAAAAGTGGCGATATGATGGGTTTGTGTAGGGTATGTGGCTGATGACTTTTTTCTTACCCAAAATTGATGAAATGAAAAGGGTTTTTAAAGGAGAATCTCAAATTTCCACCAATATAAATTATGCTTTACTTTGAATGTAATAAATAATTATTATTCATTTTTTATTTGAATTATGACTAAAGTCCTAATTGATAAGCTGATTGGAAAACATCTATAGCTTTCAAATGGTATCACATTTTTTGAATCAAACATGTGTCACATTCCATGCTTCACATACTATAGGATTAAAAAAAAAAAAATGAATTTCATGAGGTTTTGACCAAGTTAAGGTGGTAAGAAATACGAGTTTTTATATTTTTTAAAATTTGTAATTAAAAAATCATAATTAATTATTTAATTGGAAAAATAAAAAAATATGCATCACATCTGGACATGAGTCCTCTACTTATATCTAAAATATTATAAAAAAATATTATCATTTTGTTGTGGTTAGGGTGGTTAGATAGACACCTACTTCTTATTTTTTCCCTGAAATTTAAGTACTACTCCATTGAAATTTCAATTTTTCACCAAATAGTTTTTTTTTTTTTAATTAAACCTAGTAGTTTAGAAACTACATTCAATTTTCTACAAATTCTATTCTTACATATTTTTGAAATAATATAGATAACTTATTCAAATTCTTACATCAAGTTGCCTAACTCTGATTTTTCTGAATTTTTTGCCACTTAAGTGCATGTTTTTTCAATGATGATCCTACACATACCCGCATCATAAATTATTTTTAAATTTTTTGCAAGAGTTTTTATTATCATTATTAGATCTGGTTTCTTTTTTTTTTTTGGTTTTAAGCTAACCCTCTAATATTAGTGATCAATTATCTTGTTAGGGTTTAGCTTTGTTGTTGGTTTTGTTAATGTGAAAAAAAAACTCTTCAAAGGGAAAATTGGATCAAGTGAACAAAAACTTGGAGCTAAAGAAAATCTAGGTACACACTTTTCAACTCATATCTTTATCTTAATATTTTTTACATCATATTTCAATTTGTATCTAAAATTAAAAAGTGTCTTCTCAAAATTTCAAGCTTTCAATTTGGGCTAAAAAAGAACAAGTGTCTTCTCAAATTATACTTCCAATTTGGCTTAAAAAGAACAAGTTTTTGCATTTCTTGGTGATCTTGTTTATTCTTGGAGGTGTGTATTCTCTTTCCTCGCATTTCAATATGATCTTGGGAATCAAAATTACTCTTCAACACTCTCATTTTCACATCACACATTTCAATTTGTAAGTTTAATGAATATTGCTTATGTGATCAAATACACGTGTATGCTCTCTCCTCACATTATCATATGATCTTGGAGATCAAAAAAATTATTTGCATCAATTTTCTGTAACCTTCTTAGGGGACCTTCCTAGAGAAGTGATCATGATAGGGGTGACCTCAACTCTAGCATACCGATGTAGTATAAATAGCAGGGGGCGGGGTGAATCAAAAGACACACCTCTTGGAAGGGAATCTTGTCAATCTTGGCTAAGCCCAAAGAAATTTATACCTTTGGGAAGTGAAGGTGGAATGTGGGTTACCCTCTCCTTCTGATTGTTTGATATTATTCTCCTTTCAAATTCACAAAATTGGGCCTCACATACCTTCAAGGTATATAGAGGGAATCCCTACATCCTTGTGCATTCTATTTTAAGACCACCAACCAATCTACCCACCTAAATAATTACTAGGTTTTTTTTGTTCTTGGAAGTGTTTTCTTATCATAATCATTTGCATTGCATCTTGCATCAAATCTTGTCTTATGTTTTTGAATGTGTATTCAAGATATAAATCAAGAAAACTCAAAAAAACAAAAAAACAAAAAAAACTCAAAAACCCAAAAACATTAGAAAACACTTAAAGAAAAAAATAAATATAGGTGACCTCCAAGTCAAGCTATCCACATCATCTCCAAGTCAAGTTATCAAAATCATCTACAAGTAAAACTTCTCAACCCCAATCTCCATCCCAATCATCCTATCTTAGTCATCCAAGTCAACCCAATCATCCATCCTAGTCATCATAATCATTCTTTGTCATCCTAGTCCCCATTCCCCATCCGAATTGAAAGATAGAAAAACAGGTTTGGATTAATTTAAGATGGGGAAAATTGGGGTATGATGGACCTATCTTCCTATTTTCATTAGGAAATGAGATCCACATAATGAATTGACTTAGAATCCTAAGGCGAGTCAACCCAATGAGGGAATATAATAATCTCCTTATGATTGAGGATAGGTGTATCAACCTAAAAAACACTTTTGGGAGAAAATCTAAAAATACTAAATCAACTCAAAAATGAAAACTAACACTTGGATCTTATAGACGAATCATACTTAAATATGATAAATAACAAATATCTGGTAGATCTGAGAAGGTCCAGAGGTTGTGCACCTATCACAAAATGCTTGTTTCATGAGGCTATCAATGACTCATTCATCCATGGGTGAATGGGTCTAGGTCTCCCTTTCTAGAAAATTAGAAACCAAGATCTAAGTCTTGTCTTTTCACTTCCTTCTTGCACTTTTGAACCTTCACTCCCAGATCTATACCTATGATAAATCCGCAAGACAACATTATTGTTTTGGGGTGGTTAGGGGTTTTCCTTGGTCAAACCCCAAGTTTGGTAATTAAACCTTGATGAAAAGGATAGATTTGAAGCATGGAAGTGTGTGGAAGCCCTAATATTAATAATGTTTAAGATTGTTAAGAGCTAGCATGCAAAGAAACCATATTCAAGTGTAGCTAATTTTTTTTGGGATTTGATTATGTAAGTTTATTTTGTTATTATTTATGGATTATGGAAATCTATTATCACCTATTCAAGTGTATTATAATAGGTTTCCCAAATGAAACATGGAAAATGATGAAGACCTACTTTGGGAGATGTCAAATCACCCTAATAGATTAGAAATCTGATAATACCTTCCTTTAGGAAGAAAGTAGAATGATAATAGAAGATGAAACCACTTAGGAAACTAGTCATTAGGCTTGGTTGAATGGCTTGGTGCATATCCCAAAACCCAGAATCCAACATGATCCTCCATAGGTATCTATCATCAATCTTTGACAATGCTTGATTTTGTTGGTAAAATGAGCTTGAAGACCTGCAAAAAAAATAGAATGCTACTCGAAGACTTTAACTTTGAATGATTGATTGATTTCTACTTTCTCTTGAATGTAAATCCTTGTGATCTCATGTGAATCTCTCTCTTGTTTAGTGAAAAATGATTGAAAGACTTAGCTTTATAGGATTCCTTTCTAATTTACCATTTATTAAATCTTGAAACTAGACACTTAAAATTTAAATTTGGGACCTTGAAATGCCACCAAAAACCCATTTTAATTTAAGTTTGGGAACTTAAAGGGGACCCATTTTCCCATGGGTGAATGGTTCTTGACCTAAAAGTTGAGGACCTAGATTATGTTGAGGAATTAAATCAATTAATGGCATTTATTCAATGTGGGTTATATTGTCAGGAAATAATTAAAATAGGCCTTGAGATGTATAATAAAGGGTATTAGGGGCCTATTAATGAGGTTTAGAAATGGATAAATGCAAGGTCCCTAAAATAGGTCCAAACTAAGTGTGAAATTGTACTCTCACTTAGAAAGGAATTCAATTTTCTACACTACCTTTAGTCCCCACTTTAGCAGTCATATGACACTACATGCATATGCAAGCTAAAAGAATTCAAACAATAAACTTTATAAAAAGGATACTCATATGGATTCATTTTCAAGTATGGAGAATGAATCCACCTAGATGTAGTTATCTACAAAACCACAATGTTAGGAACTACATCCTGCAACACCAATTCGTTAGTTGTTCAAAAATCCTCTTATCAAACTTCTATAGAGAATCAAATTTAAGGGTAGATGTATGCCCCACATTCTTTTCTTACTTTATGGAGGTGGAATCAAGGTAACCATGTAACCTTATAAAATTTCTTTGGTTTTAGATCAGGGTCAAAATTATGAATTCAATGCAAAAAATGGCATAAGAAACAAAGTTCCCCTATTATGTTGATTTGAATGAAATTTACTTAGAGTAAAATATACTTCTTTTAATGAAATTATGTATATATGATTGAAAATGGCATTTCTAACTATCATTTTGACATTTACCTTTTGACAATTTACCTTGTAGAGTGAGTCAAAATGCTGAGAAAATGAGCATACAAGCCTTTGAGACCATAGATTTTGCACGATGAGGTGGCATGAGGCAAGCTTCAGTGTAAGGTGAGTGGATTCTACTATGCTTTATCTTCACATTTATGTATTTATAATAATTTTTATGCATTTATAGAGGTTTTTAAGACCATAGAAAAAGAAGTCACAAAGCATCTTCTTTTGTTGTAAAGTGTCCCATTTTCTTGCAAAGTGTCCAAAAATGGCTAAAGTGTCTAGGAATCCTATCCAAAAATGGCCCAAATGTCTAAGTTGGTCACAAAGTGTCCTAGAGCAACTTTATTGTACTTTTAATTATTTAATGCATAGATTTAGGACTTTTAGTGATGATTTCTTGTGTGTTTTATTCTTTAGGCCCTTTCCTGAGGCTACTAGCGTCTAGGAGGTAGACATTTTTTGCCTCTAAGAGTAGATCTCCTAGCTTTCAAAGGAGAAGATTGATACTTTACAAGAGACTAGATTATTTTTGGTATACCTCATGCCACCTATGAGGTATCATGATTCCATGATTATGACACTAGTAGTGAGGTGGGACAAAGATACATGTATCTTTCACCTCCCTATGGGAGAGACGATAGTTACTTTGGAGGACATTCAAAACATCCTATAGTTACCTATTCACAATGAGATCATCCATTCAGTAGGGAATTAGACATATGGGGAGATACAAGAGGATATCGAGTACTTCCTAGGCTATCCCATCTGAGAGGTGAGCATCAAACCCCACATTGAGCTCAGATGGCTACTATACATGTAGTCACTGTTACTAAGGTGCATCATAATAATGACCATGGCACTAGCTCTAGTTCCTGATGGATGAGGCACACATTTGGATGAAGTACTAGTTCACATCATATGAGAAATGGAGCAACATCGAACCATGTGTGCATGGGGTCATAGAATGCTAGCACATGTATATTATTATATCGGGTGCTTCATCTATTAGGAGCTAGATGACACAGTACATTGTACAATCTTACAGGTGTGGTGCTTCAAGAATATCACATGTACTAGGCCAACCGGTTATCTGATAGTGGTGGCCATGGGTTATTCACAGGCCTATAGTTATCCTCTGAGACAATCATGGAAATATGAAGATCTATTATATTGGAGGGTCAAATTCAACTATCTAGAGGATGATGATATACTATGGAGACCATATGTCATGGTACCCCAGTGGGAAAATGTCATGCACCAACTAGTCAGGATGCAACAAGATCAGTTTGTATTGAGGTGACATGATTACATAGTGATGCCTTTTTACTATGATCATGTTATGTGGTAGTTTGAACAATTTTAGGTTCCACCCAGGCCATGACTCAAGTATCTACGATTAGCACAGAGTGTCTCTCGACTTGGAGATAGTCATCATCTCACCATCAATGATGTGGATTTTAGTGATTCATAGGATAAGGACCACAACATAACCCTATTCTTAGATGCTAATGATGTAGGAACTACACTAGCCTACAAGTAGTGGTGGATGGGAGAATAAACAACTCATGTCTTTCATATGCATCATCTCATGGGCATTGTGGGACCTCTTCGAAGTCGAGGGGATGACAGGGATGATGGGGTCATTGATGGAGATTTAGAGGATGAGGGTAGGATCTTGATGAGGATGATGTCCAGTCAATGAGTGATGAGTTTGACGAGGTAGGTGAGGCTCAATCTACCCTTGAGAGGAGAAATTCACCTCCTACCTGAGTCACTAGAGCACTATCAACAACCGTAGTAGGCATCAAGACTCATGAGCATGGGGAGGCCAACAATAGTAGACCATCCAAGATTCCTACATAGGAGGGATCCATTGTTGCACAACAAGATCCTGATTGGCAGGATAAAGACCCAGGTGATGATGTGTTATTTATTCTCTTATTATACTTTTTCATTTATGTATATGGTTTTTATTTATATATCATGATGTGTATTGATATATTTTATGATTTCCATCTTGTAGGGTCCATGTGAGAGTGGCAAGATCTCTATTAGTGGGTGACTAAAAATATGGTGCCTCATTTTCCCTCACATGAGGATATACCCTCAGAGTACATTCCTCCACCTACTACGAGGTGTCATGTACATCTCTTCAATCCTGTTGAAAGGTTGATGACAAAATATGAGAGCACGATGAGATGCACTGACCTATATGCATCTAGAGAGAAGTGAGTTGTGGGAAAACTTTCAACATTGCAGACTACATATTATGAGCTCTAAGCCTTTTGAGTTCAGATAGTTTTTGCGATGAAGGCCATCCTATGGTGAAAATTCTCAAGGCTAGAGGGAAAGGTTACCATATTGTAGGTAGATCTATAGAGACTACATTGAGCAGGAGCATGTCGCGACACTCATATGGGAGGCTAGGGTTTTTGGAGAGGTACATGGCCTAGAGACATTAGTGAGATCCTTGGGTAGATCATAATCATATTCTACCATCTCATGACGAATGCCACCACCAAGCCCTGATGGGTTCAACAGCCATAGGCCATAGTAGCATTGTATTATTAATTATATGTACTTGAACTTTTTATATAATATAAATGAGAATTCATGTTTAACTTTATGAGTTTATGTTGATTTAGATTTCAATGTGATTTATTAAATAGTATTAGTAAGAATATTTAATAGATGTCTCCATGATCTAATTTTATGCAGTCTAATTAAAAAAAATAGTAAAAATTAGATCCTACATTGTGATTGATTATGCTATGTTAGATTAAATGCACCTATGATATAATTTCATAACATTAAATGCATATAAGGATCTAATTTAACACAATGAAAAAGATGAATTCAAATAGAATGTTAAAACTAAAGTAATAAACCAAACTTATTGAATAATTACTCTATAATCCAAG
Organism: Sequoia sempervirens; assembly: GCA_007258455.2. NCBI lineage: Eukaryota > Viridiplantae > Streptophyta > Pinopsida > Cupressales > Cupressaceae > Sequoia > Sequoia sempervirens. Next base: position 75,723,782 of record VDFB02256132.1, on the reverse strand, counting down.
AAACACAGATTTTTTATCAAAGAAAGAAGCAATGTGAGCTAAAATAGAAAACTATCTACTTAATCTAATAACACTGCTTTAATATACATACTATTCAAGAGGGATGTTATGTATAGTACCGAAACAAATGCATGGAATTGATAGGTTTTTTGAGAGGTGTACCATCTATTTCCATTAATTTGTATGCTCCAAACCCATAAATTTCATCATTTATATGAGGTCCTAGCCAATTAGGGCTGAACTTTCATTTTTCATTTGGGGCGACATTGAAATTATGTTGATTCTCATATAACACCAAATCACCTTTATTAAATGCATGAGGAATGACATGATCATTATAACTACATTGCATTCGTTTAGAATAAGCTTGGATATGTTTGAGAGTGTTAGTACACTTTTCATCAAGAATTTCAAGTTCCTGCAATCATTATTCTTTATATGTAGTGTCATCAATAAACTCTCTAAGAGAAATTCTTAATGAAGGAATTTCTAACTCTAAGGGAATTATTGCCTCAGAACCATAAGTAAAGTTATAGGGAGTGTTTCCTATAGATGTTTTAAAACTTGTATGATAGGCCCACAATGCATAAGTTAATTGAGTGTACCAATATCGGTTATGTTTTCTAACCATTTTCCTTAGAATTTGCTCAATAATTTTGTTAGTTGGTTTCACTTGACCATTTAATTGTGGATAACATGGTTTTGAGAATTGATGTTGGATATGAAAGGTTTCCAAAAACTTCTTCACACCATTATTCTTAAATGGAATTCCATTATCTCAAACTAATGCAAAAGGAAGACCAAAGCAAGCAATAATGTGTTTCAATATGAAATGAAGTATTACGTTAGTGGTTGTGGAACGAAGAGGGATAGCTTCTACCCATTTCATGAAATAATCCATTGCAGTAATTATAAACATATGTCTAATGGAAGAGGGTGATGACATTTTTCTAATAAGATCTAGACCCCAAACTAAGAATGGCAAAAGAGGAACCCATTGGAACTATAAAATTTTGGATATCAAAGGTTTCCAAAGAATATGTTGACAAATGATGTAAGATATGAAAGGTTTAGAAAAAATAATGTTGAGAAATGATGCTGGATATGAACCTGTGGACAATATGGTGTTGAGAAATGATGTTGGATATGAAAGGTTTCCAAAAAATTCTTCATGCCATTATTCTTAAATGGATTTCCATTATCTCAAACTAATTCAAAAGGAAGACCAAAGCGAGGAATAACATGTTTCAATATGAAACAACATATTATGTTAGTGGTTGTGAAATGAAGAGGGATAGCTTGTATCCATTTCGTGAAATAATCTATTGTAGTAATTGTAAACGTATGTCTAATGGAAGAGGGTGGTCACGATATTTTTTTAATAATATCTAGACCCCAAACTGGGAATGGACAAAGAGGAACCTGTTGGGACTATAAAATTTTGAAAATTTTTAAGTGCCCATAATGAAAAAATTGCTTTGCACACTAAAAAATGCACCTAAAAAATTTGGCCTAGTGACTTACATTGGAGGGTCATAATTCAAAATCCATTTTTTTTCATGCCAAATCCCTTGGCGATTGTATTCATTTATCGTATGTGAACATGTATGTTTTATTTCAACTCCCTATGATGAGTTTTGATAGGTTTTTGAAATGACAAGTTGGAGGGTTCTAGGATTGTTTTGCTATTTGCATACTCTCAGGCCTGCGAAGAGGCCTCTTGTTCATACTAATATTTCAAAGCTAGATGATCATCATGATAAATTGATTGGTGCTCTACATTCCCCTCATATTTATATGCTCCTTGGTCTATTTTCAAAGCCACAAGATTAATTTTGATATTTTTTCCAAGTCAAAAGCAAAGGTAGTTTGTCATATTTTAACATCTGAATGTTTCAAGGAGGTCAAATTTGACCCTTAATATCTTGTGAAGAATGTGGATTGAAATAAATCCCTCTTGCACACATGCTCAAAGGGCCTAAATGATTTAATTTTTCCATTGGTAGTTTCATAGGAGAATATTTGGTATTTTTTTCAATGTGGTGACTTGGTGAGCCCTAGTTGGTTTTTGATAGGTATAGTTGCAGAAAAGTCCTAGTGAGCCACTTTGGCATTGAATATCTTGCACCTTGAGAATTTTTTTTCCAATCCGTTTGCTGCACTAAGTTCTTGGTTCAAATTTCTACATGATTGTGCATTTTCATGACTTTAGGAGGTTGTTTGACTAGTTTTCTAAGGTGATTCCAGAGGTCACTTGACTTGTTTTGACTATTCTGCAAGGTGCCTAAAAGTGGATTTTGATGTCTACCCAGTTCATTTTTTCACTTTAGGAGCATTTAGAGATAACATTAGATCAATTTTGGACAAAAACTTGTTTCAAAACAACTTTTTTTTAGTCAATCACACAAGGGGACCCGACATGTGTCACATGATTTGAGGAAGCCTAATAAGATATGATAAAATTTTATAGCTTGATAAGATGTGCTTAGAATATAAAATACCAAGGAAAGATAGTACATATGATGATAGTGGCTTTTAAACTCTATCACAAGGGATCCCCTAACCTATGAACAAGGTAGTCTTGATGACTATAATGTAGACTTCAAGAGATTCTTAATGACTGAATGACTTTCTTGATAGTCATATGACTGCATCTTCGGCCTCTTGGAAATATTTATGATTGCTAAAATGTAATTGAATATTTATGTTTAAAGACCTCAAACTTTTACAACTATGAGACCTTGTCATCAAAGGCAATGATTTATGGACTCAAGAAGATTTCAAGACAATGTCAAGTGAAATAATCAAAGGGTGTTGACTTTTCAATGGGGATATCATGAAGGAGTGCCCTAAGGATATGGAATTCTTCCATCAACTAAAAGGAGGTGATGTTTCACTTGAGTTATTATGGAAAGAGATAAAGTCACAACACTTATAATCTTGCTTGGTTGTTTGAACAACCACATGATACTAAGAAAGAAAATCTTGTATACATGCTAATACTATTTAAGTTTCCTAAAAATATGAATATCTCCCTTCTAAAAAATATTTTCTAGGAAAGCATAGGCATAAATTTCAATTGTTGAAGGTTCAATGCCATTATTAAGTGCAGTAAGAGCTCAAGACATGTTTCTCCAATAATTATATTTGGAGGAGCCTAAAGAAATTGTGTTTTACAAACACATTGAATGCTTTATTGGTGCTTGGAAACTTGGAATTGAAAGTAGATGACTAACTCCAAGCAAGGAAAATAATTAGAAGAAGCATGGAGTGAATCAAATGCAATGAATTCTCGTGTGACATTTCATTGGGAAATCATGATTCTCTTGCAGTCTTTCCTAATGAGATAAGAGATCCATAGAACACAAAAAACATCTTAGGAAGGTTTGAGAATTGTATTGACAAGTGTGGTACAAAAAACTAGGAGGTTTTTGAGCTGCAAATAATGAGGCTGCCCTTGTGTTGGCCAAAAGGGATTAATTTAATGTTGCAATGGAAACTCTAGAATGGTACATCAATCCGCTATAGGAAATTCCTTTGCTAGATGTCTGATGTGCAGGAAAATGAAGCACATGTTTACTTCGCAAAAGGATAGTTTGTGCTTGCTATGAAAATGTATCAAAATGGTTTGAGGAAATTCTATTTTGGCACTATTACTCAATTTTCATTATATTTGACTTGAAACACATTATGGAGCAATACATCTGGGGCACTCAAGATAGTGATATGCTGCAATGGAGAAGCTTTTATCTTCATCACTTTGAATACAAAATTGTGTTGGTATGGTTCACTGAGCATTGACCAAATTAATGAATGCCTCTTGCATGTTTGGCCAATTGTTTGTTGTGAAAAGCTCACGTATAGTTGGGTTTGATGGGAGGAAGATGTAATTGCATGTTGAATACCCTAAACATTTTCTTCTACTGCCATTGTTTGTTGAGAGGCAACAACGTGGGAGGAGCATGAATAATGGTGGATGAAAATCAACTTTGGAATCCTCTGTTTCCTATCATGCTTCGCGATTTTCCCTCTCCCATTTCTCATTGTGTTTCATCATCGTGTATCACTATTTTGTGTCTTTATTCTTTCATTGCATTCACGATATGTGATGCCACACCCTTTATATCACCCATCGCTATTGAGAGCTTCATTTCTCACATCATATTAGTGATGTGCAATGGTGATTAGGAAAGCATTGGTAAAGATTGTAAGGAAGTGGTGGGACCAAAGGACTAATCTTATTTCATGAATTCCTTTTTGAAGGTGAGTTAAGTAAAAAATGAAAAGGTGGAGGCAAGGGTAAATATTTTATTTCTAGACAAACTAAATTTTAATCCTTCACAATAAATCAAAGTCTTTGTTGATGGAAGGTAATAAAGTGAAATGAAGTGTGAAATACATGGGTAAATATTTATATTGCCTGAATAAAAATAAAAGCCCTCATAAGTAAAAATTAGTGCAAATAAATGAAAAATGCACAAGTAAAAGCCTTCACAAGTAAAATTTTTCATCTACCATAAAGATAAAATATTTTCTTTTGCTAGGAGGTAAAAGGTAAATGTACAAGTGGGAGATTTTTGATAGCAGATGATGAATGGTTCACGGAGGCTTTTATTCTTTCACAAATAAAGTATTTTCAACTATGGGTAAAAGTGAATGAGGATGAATGATGACTCATCATGGTGAGGAATATTTTTTAATTTCAAGGAAACAGAGTAAAGAGACAGGAAATAAATTACATATTGAAGATTCTTCAATTGTTGGAGGCAATTACAGATCAATGGAGAAGAATGTGCTATATGACTATTGAAGATCTCCACTTAGGGTTTCTAAGTTTTCCTTAAGTATATATTTTCTGCATCATTTTGGAGAGTTGCTTACAGTTTGTTCTCACAAGGATACCATTTGGTAAGAGGGTCTCAAATTTATAGTGTTGGTTTTAGGTTTTTGAAGCTTTTTGAGACATGTAATTGAGAATTTAATCATGATATAGTCATATTTGTATGTAAATACACAATATTTTGGACTGGTTTTCTCCACAGTGTATATTGTATGGATTTTAAATATGAGTAATCAAAGATTACAAATTTTTATCATATTTTCTTTCCTTGAATGTCTATTTTATGTTATTACTATCATTCAACTTGAATGAATTGAACTGTATTAACACAAATATAGGTTTATGCAACTATGTGTTGGAATATTAAGTATGACTAGTTAAGTTTTTGGTATAAGTAATGTAAGGCATTATCTGGTAGGAATAATTATGAGAGAATAAATGTTGTGTTGAGTTTAAAATTATTTTATTTAGGTGAATCCACCCTAGGATTAGGCACTGGTCTTTAATGTTATAGCTTCCTAAAATTGTTTGTGAGAAGCTACATTTGAAAATCAAACTTATTTATCAATCTTGTTGTGTGTGTGTGTGGAATTTAATGCATATTACATCTCTCATGTTTAAACTAGACATTACCATGAAGGTCAACCAAACCTTTAGGGTAATGTGTTTGTTAAGCATTTAAACTAGAATCATATGTTTACAGTATTCTGGGTACTTTAGCACATGAGTATCTAAAAACACACTATTGGGATCACCCTCTCACGTCTCATAGAGCCCAAAGTGGAGGGGAAAAGGGGTTTAAATTCAATCTCCAATCATTGGCCAAATCTCTCCTTGAATCTAACCATAAGGCCTGGCAACCCTTTAGGATTCAAGTGGATTGTAGATTTGGGGAACCAACAAATTGGTGACTCTAATAGGGAGAGCTCTAGGATTATCCATTTGAAAAGAATCAATCAGTTTGTTGATCTATAGTTTTGGGCTAGACTATCCAAGGATTTGCATACTTGAAAGAGATTGTTGCAACAGTTCTGGAGTATTCTTGAAATCTAGTGCTTTGTTGGTGGAGAGAATTTAGAAATACCTAGATCTTGGAAGAAGCTTTCTACTACTTGAAGATCTTTTCCTCTTTCAAAGAGCTAGTGACCTTACATAATTTTCTACATCATCAGAAGAGTTGGTTGCAATAGTTTTTAGGTATTTTTCTATTGTAATATTTCTATATGAAGGTTTTCAAAAAATTTTCTAGTTAATACTATCCCCTATCCAATACTTTGAGGTATTAGTAGAAAGGGAAGTGAGAAAATAGGATATTCTAAAAGAGATTTGAATAGTTATAGAGGGAGAACTAGGACAACAATTTACATATTTTCAAATAAAATTTATTCCCTCTACAACTAGTGAGAATATGTATTGTTGACCTAGTTCTCCCTCTACAAGCTGTAATGTCATGCCTAAAACATAGGCATGTCCTCAAAGGAAGGTGTTCACTAGTGAGAGATATAACCCTTTGTATTTTAGTAAAATCCAAGGTTACCCACATTCTATCCCACAAAGAATTAATGAATATTTTCCTAAGTTTAGAGGAGATCTTGAAAATTCAGCATCACAACATGTACATGGTTTTCTTGATTTGATGGAAGATTGTCAAATTGAAGAATAAGATTCTATCATGAAGTTTTTTGTAATAACTTTAGAAGGTATTGTTGAATGTTGGTTTTCTAGTTTTCCACTATGTTCCATATGTTCATGGAAAGAGCTTGAGATATTATTCATGGATTAGTTTGGTGAAGTAAATAATGAATGCTCATCTAACAAGAGCAATCTGCATACCCAAGAAGAATTTGAAGGGAAAACTAAAAATAAGGTTGAACCTGTGTCATATATTGATGCATTGTGTGATGTAGAAATATTTGAGGATGAATACCCCTATGAATTTCATGATAGATTCATGAAATTTTTGTTTGATATACCAAAATTAGAAAGATTTGATGAATCATTTTGCATTGATTTGTTCTGTGAAGACTGTAAGCTAGGTTTGAGTACCATGTCAGCTCCCTTGACCCTAACCATAAGTGTTTATATCAATGGCTTTCAATGATTGATGAAATGATATAGAAATATGGCAGTCATCTCCTAACTAGCCTATGTGATGGTATTTTTCCTAGATTTCATCAAAATTATCTAGATGGTATAGTAGAATACAAGGATAATGCATCATTTAGTGGTGAGGATTTTGATTCTGAACAACTCATGGAGAAAATGTATGTAGAAGAAAATTGCAGCCATAATGGTGTAAGACATGATGAGTTGAATGAAACATGTGAAGTCATGCCTTCTATTGATTTTGCAGACACAAAAGTGGAAAGTCAATTTTTTGTGTCTAAAGAAGGCTACAATGATGTAGATGATATTGAAAGCATTTTCTCATCTATGGACTGTGAGAGTATAGTTGAAGTGTATGCTTATTTTGAAGTTTCATCTCTCAATGATGATAACAATAGTATTTTTGATGTGAGTATGCAAACAATTGAGGAGTATTCTTATCTAGATGATCAAGATAATTGTGGTTTTTTTGTAGCCCTTATGACGGTGATTCCTCTCACAAGGAGGAGGTAGAATTGATGTCCTTAAGTAAAGAGTATTCCAATGAAGATGATGACAATAATTTTGAAGGCTCACAAGAGCATGATGAGATATATGGACTAAATATCTTAAATTTGAAGAAGAAATGTGTAATCAGCAATGTTATGATGTACTTGGTCATACCAATTCTACAAGTGAGTGTAGCATTGATGAATTTTTTTGTAGTGATGAGACAGAGGAGCCTATTGAGTTGAGGAATGATTTTAAGAATTTCCACATATCAGATGAAAATGACATAATATGTGATGATTTTCTGTCAAAGCAATCATGTGTGAGAAGTTGCAATGAAGAAATAAATGATGGTTTTTAGTTTGATAGTGAGACAGGTAGCCATGTTGATTGTTGCAGTAGTGTGAATGGAGAAGGAGGTATGTATGCAAGAGGTTCATTGGATGAATCATCTCAAGTAGTTGATTATGAGGAGCATGCATATGTTAATAATGATAAACAAGGAAATCCTATTTTATTTGATTTTTTACCTTCTACTTCTTTTTCCAACTTTGAAATGATCAAAATAAGGAATTATGAAGCATTAGATGAGGTTCATTAGATGAATCATCTCAAGTAGTTGATTTTTAAGAGCATGCATATGTTGATAATGATACACAAGGAACTCCTATTTTTTTTATGCTTTACCTTCTTCTACTTCTTTTGTTGACTTTGAAGTTATCACTGAATGTTTGCATGAGGAAAACATTGATGTAGTTATACATGGAAGTAGAAATGTAGAGGTAAATGTTAGTACAAATAATTAAGCTCTTTATGATGAGTTTCCACTTGAAGAATGTGATTATTTCAATCACATGGATGCATATGAGGATCTCTTTTCTAGATCTGCAACTCATAGCTTCCCTCATGAGCAGTATGCCTCAGATTGTCATGTTGATGCAATAGGAGGTAATGTTGGGTATGATACTCCTTTCAATAGTAAATATGTTTTGAACACTATCTGTGAGGGATTTATTGCAAAAAAAGATTCAGAGTCATATGAATCTGAACTCATACCTTTTTCGTGTAGTGATAAGATGATTGTCGATAATCTTGTTTATGAACTTGAAGTGGAAGACATTGTTTGGGATGTTGATGCCTTTCTTGAATGCTATAATTTGAACTTGGAAAATGGTATTATGGATGTTGATGAATTTATTTTTCAGGAAATTGAGACATATGGTAATATGATTGAGTTGTGTTGTTGGGATAATGATAAACTTGCTTGTGATGCAATTTAGTTTGAGCTACCAATGTGTGAGTATTATTTGCTTAACACATAAGAGGATTGCACACTATTTCTAAAGGATGATTTTTGACATTAATCATTATGAGGGGGTTAGTAAATGTGAAAAGATTGTATCTTCATATGGTCTTGATCATTATCCTCATATTTTGTCACTTGCCACAAAATCAAAAAATGCAATGAGTGGCAGTGATGTGGCCTATGTGAGTTTGTTGCCATGTGACAATAGAGCTAAACATGGAGTAGATTATTACCTGTTCAAAAGGGGTTTGACACTTGCTTTGGTAGGAATGAAGTCACTCATGTTGTTGTGGTGTGATTGAGGCAAGTATGGATTAAAGGGGATCAACAATCTTAATAAATTGGTATTTGACAGGGGTAAGAATTGGCTTCCCTTTTCCATTTGGTGGCCTAGGGCCACCAAATGAGGTTCAAAAAATTGAATACTCTATCACCCAATGATTCTGGAACTTGGTCTGTGCTTCCATAAGATTCTAAATTCTTGCTCTTTTCACTAAGGAACATATGTTCCTAGAAAGAGCCATTGTGGGGGTTGTCAAAATTTTCAAAATTTTAAGTGCCCATGATGAAAATTTTGGTTTTCACACTCATAAATGCAGCTAAAAAATCTACCCTAGTGACCTACTTTGGAGGGTCATAATTCGGATCCCATTTGATTTCATGTAAAATCCCTTGGAATGTGTATTCATTTGTCATATGTGAACATGTATGTTTGATATTAGCTTCTTGTGATGAGTTTTGATAGGGTTTTGAAATGACAAGTTGGAGGCTTTTAGGATTGTTTTGTTGTTTGCATACTCTTGGGCTTGTGAAGTGGCCTCCTATTCAAACTGATATTTCATAGTTGAATGATCGTCATGAAAAATTGATTGGTGCTCTACATTCTCCTCATATTTATATGCTCCTTGGTCCAATTTCAGAGCCACAAGATCAAGTTTGATATTTTTACCAGGTCAAAAGCAAAGGCAGTTTGCCATATTTTGACATCTGAATGTTTAAAGGAGGTAAAATTTGACCCTTAATATCTTGTGAAGAATGTGTATTGAAGGAAAGACCTCTTGTACACATTCTCAATGGACCTAAATGATTTAATGTTTCCAGTGCCAGTTTCCCAGGAGAAGATTTGGTATTTTTTTCAATGTGGTGACTTGGTGAGCCCTAGTTGGTTTTTGATAGGTACAATTGTAGAAAATTCTGAGAGCCACTTTGGCATTGAATATCTTGCACCTAAGATATTTTTTTCCAAGTCATTTTTTTCACTGAGTTCTTGGGTCAAATGTCTGCATGACTATGCATTTTCATGACTTCAGGAGGATGCTTGACTAGTTTTCCAAGGTGATTCCAGATGCCACTTGACCTGTTTTGACTACTATGCAAGGTGCCTAAAAGTGGATTTTGATGTCTACCCAGTTCATTTTTTCAGCTCAGGAGCATTCAAAGGAAACATCAGATCAATTTAGGATAAAAAGTTGTTTGAAAATGATTTTTTTTTAGTTGATCCCACAAGGGACTCGACATGTGTCACATCATTTGAGGAAGCTTAATAAGATATCATAAAATTTTATAACTTGATAAGATGTGCTTATAATATAAAAAAACCAATTAAAGATAGTGCATATGATGATAGTGGCTTTTAAATTCTATCACAAGGGATCCCCTAACCTATGAACAGGGTAGTCTTGATGACTATAATGTAGACTTCAAGAGCTTCTTAATGACTGAATGACGTTCTTGATAGTCATATGACTGCATCTTCAACCTCTTGGAAATATTTATGATTGCTAGAATTTAATTGAATCTTTATGTTTCAAGACCTCAAAATTTTACAATTGTGAGACCTTGTCATCAAAGGAAATGATTTATGGCCTTGAATATTTCAAGACAATGTCAAGTGAAGTAATCAAAGAGTGTCGACTTGTCAATGGGGATATCTCGAATGAGTTCCTTAAGGATATGTAATTCTTCCATCAACTAAAAGGAGGTGATGTTTCACTTGAGTTACCATGGAAAGGGATAAAGTCACAACACTTTTAATCTTTCTTGGTTGTTTGAACAACCACATGATACTGAGAAAGAAAATTTTTTATACATGCTAATACTATTTAAGTTTCCTGAACATATGGAAATATCCCTTCTAAAAATATTTTCTAGGAAAGAACAAGTAGAAATATCAATTGTTGAAGGTTCAATGGAATAATTGAGTACAATAAGAGATTGGGATATTTCTCCAATAATTATATTTAGAGGAGCTTAAATCCTTTGTCTTTTACAAAAACATTGAATACTTTATTAGTGCTTGGCAACTTGGAATTAAAAGCAGATGACTCGCTCAAAGCAAGGGAAACAATTAGAAGTAGCACAAAGTGAATCAACTACAATGAATTATCGTGTGACATTTCATTGGTAAATCGGGATTGTCTTGAAGTATTTCCTAATGAGATAAGAGATCCATGGAATGCAACAAACATCTTAGGAAGGTTTGAGCACTATATTGAAAAGTGTGGCACAAAAAACCAAGAGGTGTTTGTGCTACCAATAATGATGTTGCCTTGTGTTGGCCAAAAGGGATTAATTTGATGTTTCAAAGGAAACTCTTAAATGGTACATGAAGCCAATACAGGAAATGTCTTTGCTCGATGTTTGATGTGTGGGAAAATCAAGCACATGTTTACTTTGTGCAAGAATAGTTTGTGCTTTATGTATCAATATGGTTTGAGGAAATTCTATTCTGGCACTATTACCCAATTTTCATTATATTTGACTCGAACAAATTATGGAGCAGTGCATTTGGTACACTCAAGATAGTGATGCACTGGAATGTAGAATTTTTTATCTTCATCACTTTGAATGAAAAAATGTGTTGGTATGGTTCACTGAGCATTGACTGAATCAATGAATTCCTCTTACTTGTTTTTCCAATTGTTTATTGTGGAAATCCCACACATAGTTGGGTTCGATGGGAGGAATATGTAATTGCATGTTGACTACCTTGAGAATTTTCTTTTGCTGCCATTGTTCGTTGAGAGGAAGTAGTGTGTGAGGAGCATGGATAATGATGAATGGAAATCAACTATGGAATCCTCTGTTTACTATCACACATTGTGATTTTCCCTCTCTAGTTTCTCATTGTGCTGGTGATGTCATGTATTCATCATCACTTACCAATTTTCTATGTCTCCATTCTTTCACTGCATTGATGATACGTGATACCACACCCTTTATATCTCAGATCGCTATTGAGTGCTTCATTTCTCACATCATATTGGTGATGTATTATGGTGATCCAGGGAAAGTGTTGGTAAAGTTTGTAAGGTGGTGGTCGGTCTGGAGGATTTATCTTATTTCATGAATTCCTTTTTAAAGGTGAGTTAAGTAAAAAATGAAAAGGTGGAGGCACAGGTAAATGTTTTATTGCTAGACAAATTGAATTTTAATCCTTCACGATAAATCAAAGTCTTTGTTGTTGGAATGTAATAAAGTGAATTGTGAAGTGTGAAATACATGGGTAAATATTTTTATTTCCTGAATAAAAATAGAAGCCCTCATAAGTAAAACTTAGTGTAAATAAATGAAAAATGCACAAGTAAAAGCCTTCAAAAGTAAAAATTTTTAGCTACCATAAAGATAAAATATTTTCTTTTACTGGGAGGTAAAAGGTAAATGCACAGGTGGGAGGTTTTTTATAGAAGATGAGGAATGTTTCATGGAGGATTTTACTCTTTCACAAATAAAGTATTTTCAATTGTAGGTAAAAGTGAATGAGGCTAAATGATGGCTCATCATGGTGAGGAATATTTTTCTATTGTGGGGAAAGTGAGTGAAGAGAGGGGAATCAAATTGCATATTGAATATTCTTCAAGTGTTGGAGGCAATTACTAATCAATGGAGAAGAATGTGCTAGATGTCTATTGAAGATCTCCACTTAGGATTTCTTTATTTTCCTTAAGTATATCTTTTCTTCTTGGGTATGTGTAGGATCATCATGGAAAAAACAGGCCCTTAAGTGGTGAAAAATTAAAAAAAATAAGAGTTTGGCAACTTGACGTAAAAATTTGAATAAGTTATCTATATTATTTCAAAAATATGTAAGAATAGAATCTATAGAAAATTGAATGTAGTTTCTAAACCACTAGTTTTATTTAAAAAATAAAAAATCTATTCAGTGAAAATTTGAAATTTCAATGTAGTAATACTTAAATTTCAGGGAAAAAATAAGTAGGACCACCCTAACCACAATAAAATGATAATATCTTTTTATAATATTTTAGATATAAATAGAGGAATCATGTCTTGACGTGATGCATATTTTTTTATAATTTTTTTCCAAGTAAATAATTAATTATGAATTTTTTATTACAACTTTTAAAAAATATAAAAACTCATATGTCTGACCACCTTAACTTGGTCAAAACTTCATTAAATTCATTTTTTTTAATCTTATATATGTGAAGCATATAATGTGACACATGTTTCAGATTCAAAAAATGTGATAACATTTGAAAGATATAGATGTTTTTCAATCAGCGTATCAATCAGAACTTTAGTCCTTATTCAAATAGAAAATGAATAATAATTATTTATTAAATTCAAAGTAAAGTATAATTTATATTGGTGGAAAGCTAAGAATCTCCTTTAAAAACCCTTTTTGTTTCATCAATTTTGGGTAAAAAGAAGTCATCAGCCACATACCCTACACACCCATCATATCGCCACTTTTTGGCCCATCATGATCCTGCACATACCAGCTTCATTTTGGAGAGTTGCTTACACTTTGGTCTCATGGGAACACCATTTGGTAATAGGGTCACAAATTTATAGTGTTGGTTTTAGGTTTCTAAATTTTTCTAAGTCATATAATTGAGAATTTAATCTTGATATGGTCATATTTGTATGTAAAAACACGATATTCTAGATCGGTTTTCTCCACAATGCATATTGTATGGATTTTAAATATGAGTAATCAAATATTGCACTTTTTTTTCCTCTTGTCTTTCCTTGAGTGGCTGCTTTGTGTTATTACTTTCATTCAAAGAATGAATTAAACTATATTAACATAGATAGAGGTTTATGCAACTATGTGCTAGGATTATTAATTATGACTAGTTAAGTTTTTGGTATCAGTAATGTAAGGCATTATCTAGTAGGCATAATTATGACAAAATGAATGTTGTGATGAGTATGAAATTATTTGATTTAGGTGACTCCACCTTGGGATTAGGCACTGGTCTTTAATGTTACAATTTCCTGATATTTTTTATGAGCAACTACATTTTAAAATTAAATTCATTTATCAATCTAGTTGTGGGTGTGTGTGGAATTTAATGCATATTACATCTCTCATGTTTAAATCAAACATTACCAAGAAGGTTAGCCAAAAATTTAGGGTAGTGTGTCTATGAAGCATTTAAAGGAGAATCATCTGTTTACAGTATTTTGGGTGCTTTGGCACACAAGTATCTGAAAATAAACTATAGGGATCACCCTCCCATGTCTCATAGAGCCCAAAGTGTGGGGGAAAAGGGGTTTAAATTCAATCTCCAATTCGTTGGTCAAATCTCTCCTTGAATCTGACCATAAGGCCTAGAAACCCTTTAGGATTCAAGTGGATTGTAGATTTGGGGAACCAACAGAACCTAGGCATGAAGCTCAGAAGTAGTAGCATGAATCAAATTATTATTCTCTTGATATTTATGTAATTTCTTAACGTGAGCTAAATAGTCTTGTTCTATATGTCTCCAATAGTATCCTATATGGATTAAATTTTGAAGTAACAATCTTCCTCCAAAATGTCCCCCACAAGAACTTGCATGAGCCTCCTCAAGGGCTTTAGGGATTTCTAATTGGTTAAGACATCTAAGAAAAATACCATCGAATGATCGTCTATATAGAATGTTTGGAAGGATTATGTATCTAGATGTAAGCTTTCAAAGACGAGCTCTAGTGTTTTTAGTTGTTGGATTAGGAAAGGAACCTTCTTTTAATTAGTTGAATATTGTTGTGTGTCATTCATTAGAGTTTTGAATATTGGTTAATAGCACTTCTTTGACCTTATCGTTTATTGATGGTTTTGTGATTGTATGGACTATGAATGTGAAGTTGATAGAAGGATCTTCAAGAGATACCAAGGAAGCAACACTTGACATTGCATCTGCATGTTTATTATCCTTTCCTAGGATGTTTTCAATGGTATATGATTCAAAGCGTTCTACTAACATCATTGTAAGGTCCTTATATTTAGATAACTTGTCATGTTTCACTTGATATGAACCATTTATTTGCTTAATGATTAATTGAGTCACCAAATATCTTAATGTGGTGGACACCAAGAGCTAAAGTTGCACATAATCCAACAATTAAATCTTCATACTATGTGGTGTTATTTGTGCATAGGAATTTTAATTGGTAGGATGAGGGAATATGGTTTCTAGAAGGCATGATCATTATAGCCTCTGCTCCAAAGCTAGTTCTACACTTAGATCCATTGAAGTATAATTCCCATGTTTCCTTTTCAATAGTCAACACACTTTCATTAGGGAATGATTCCATATTAGGTAACACTAATGGAGAAGGAGCATCAACTAAATGGTCAGTCAAAGCTTGCCCTTTGCTTTCCTTTTGAGAGATAAATTTAAGATCAAACTCAGTTAACAACATAACCCATTTTCCTAAGCGTCATGATAAATCAGTTTCAGCAAAACATATGTTTTAAGGGATCAAAATATTTCATGACATGAATTTAAGTGTTTAATAAATAGTGTCTTAATTTACTAGTAGCAAATACAAGAGCCAAACATTATTTTTCTACCATTGTATATTGACTCTCATAGTCAGTCAGAGTTCAGTAGATGCAATAAATAGGATGTTCTTTACCATTATCTTCTTGTTGAGCCAACAATGTTGCCGAAACATGGGTTGATGCTATTGTATAAAGGATAAATAGTTTTTGTTGCATAGTGGGTTGTAAAACAAGATGAGTAGTGAGGTATTCACTAGTAGAATTTGGAAAATATATGACTAGGTGACTAAAATTTTTAGTCACAACAACTAAAAATGACTAAATTCTACTCAATTTTTGCAACTCAGCTATAAATGAGTAAATAAATGACTAATTTGGTCATTGACTAAAAAAATACTTAGTCACAAAAATAAAAAAGACTAAATAGTTAGTCATCAAATCCAAATTAGACAAAAAATTTGAAAAATAATTCAACCAATTATTGGCCCAATGTATTCATGTGCATGATGTATTGACAAAATTATTCACTTTCATTGTAGATTAATTCATCTCATTCATTTCAAATTCATTCATCTTGCTTGTTGTCACTTCATTTGTTATCCTGGCATGAGCCATTTTGATCAGTTATAGCCATTATAAATTTTTCACCACAGCTCAAATCAACAAAGTTGATTAATTCAGGTTCTTTTTAAGGTGAAAAAATTCAATTCATTTTTGCAGTTGCTTAAACCATCGCATGTATTGGAGTTTTCAAGAGTTATTTGAAAATGTGCAATGTGTTTCAGTTTTTCATTCATGATTTACAACATAAAATATTGCATAAGATACAAAGAGTAATACTTTCATTATGTATTGAGTTATTCATTCAATAATGTTTCATACATTTTTTCAAAAGAGAAGTATAGAATTGATCAATATTGCACATAAATGTTGTTTTATATTCATTGGGATGAAAAGAAGAACCAAGTGTCCCACACAAGTCGTGGGAATAGCTGAGACAATGAAACACAAGGAGTGAACTACACTACTAAAGATAAAAGAAAGAAAGGATCACATAAGAAGAAACATAGTCATCATTGCTTGAGGGGTCTTCAAGTTGTCTTCATTGTTGTTGATCCCTCCTTGCTCCAATTCTTCAAGTGAACCTGTAGATGATTAGAAAAGATTTGTTAGAGCTTAGGTTATGAATCCTCTTATATGATCTATCAATAGTAATATAAAACATTGATTGTGGTACATTGAATCAGTTGAGAAAAGATCAAAATTGTGCCAGAGAATACAAAGGATGAAACATCATAGGAACATTGAATTTTTTTCTTTTTAATATAACATTGTTTGTTTCCTGTTTAGGTATAGTTAAAGTCATGTTATTGATCCACTTTGAAGACTTAAAAATATGTGGTGTAAAATGTGGCTCCCACAAGGGTTGAGCTCAACATTATGCCCCTTAACATTCAAGAAGGGGGTTGAGAATGGAAAGAAATTCATAATTTCCCAAAAGAGATATGCATCTAAAGGAGTAGATCACAAGTGTCACAAGAGCTAAAACAATTGATCATTTAAGATAATAAAGTCTGAAAATGCAATGAGTTGAAGATCAGAAATGATCAATTGCTCACATAGACCATCACAAAGAGTACATCATCATGAAATATGATAGTGAACAGGAATACATAATGCTAATAAAAAGTGGTCACTGAAGCAAATGGAGAAGCTTCAAAACATCATCATTAGGCGTTTATATTTCAAAATATTCTATGCAAATATTAGAACTCACATCAACTGTAGTTTCCCAAGAGAAATAAAAAGGCATGAAGAGTACAAAGGGAAACTTTTTCTCCATCAAGAAATGGAATTACAAGTAACTGCAAATGAAGCATGAAATCCAAAGGATGAAGTAAAAAGAAGCATTGTTGACAATGGGAACAATACACTAAGTGTTTGAGTTGAATGTAACTTGAAACAACATTACTAATGTCAATAGATTGCAAAAAACTCAAGTCTTGTTTTAGTATTATTGATGCTATAGATATAAAAGAGGATCTCATTACATTGTTCCATGAAACTATGGTAAAAGTGGAACACAAAGTTCACTTTTCTTAATATTCAAGTGCTTAGAATGGATGAGAATGAAAAGAATGCGACCTACAAAAGTATTATGACCAAATGCAACATTGTAAAAACTGGACAAATAGAATAAAAGCATCACGATGAAATACATTATAGTAAAATAATGCAAATAGATGTGTAATAAATAGTGGAAAGCTCCATGGTATTTGAAGACCTTCAAGTGGTTTCAAACTAACAAATGGGAGACAAGTAATAAATGGCCACTATGTGCAATTATCATGGCAACCATTTTAAACAATGAATGAGAAAGTGCATGCAGAGTATGAGGAAACATGTCTTTCAAATGAGCAACTGAAAAGTATCAAATGGGAGTTGAGTTTCATTGAGTTTTATGCACTACAAGGAAAATGAAATTATTAACAACCTATGCATTCAAAATGAGAGAATAAAAATTCCATTGGAACAATATTTTCTTTTGAAAGTAAATAGTACAAGGAAATCAACTTGCTCATTAAGAAGAATTTCTAGGTGAAGTATAACTTACATTTTGAATACAAACAAGCGAAGCTACATTAACATGAACATGAAAATGAAATAATTTTTCTTTTCAAAAAAATGAAGAAATGCTAAAATAAATCTAGGGTTTCGAAGCAAATGAAACAATGGTGACTATCTCATAAAAACCTAGAAGAGTTCCTAGCTTCGACCTTGCTTGGAAAGGCATACATTGTGGTTCTCATTCAGGAAAAAAGTAGAAGAGTGATGTTGCTTTCTATAGAAAAAGAATTTGAAATAAAAAGAAACCTAGTCTCATGGCCATGACTTGAGAGATTTTTTTCTTCACAAATGAGGATACCCACTTGGTGTTTTTACTAGAAAATACAAATGCAAAAGTAAATGGTAAAATTATATAAGAAATTCCTTCATTCAATATTAATATCATTTTACATCATGGTTCGAGCCCAAATAATATTATCTTTTTTATAAATAAGAGAAATGCACATGGTGAGGTCGTGGGCTATGCAAGGCCCAAATCAAAAATTCATTCATTTATCCCACACAACTTATATATTCTTACTTTCTTTTTGTGAAATGAGCCCAAATCAAGCCCATTTATGAGGGAAAAGTACAATCTAGAAAAGAAATGAAGCTTACCCTATTTTATGAATGGAAAAAACTAGTTCAAGTCTGTGGGCCAAGAATTCAAGAAGCTCAAAAAAAAAATCTCATGGTGGGAAATATAAGCAATGCAACAACAAGAAAAAAAGTATAAAAGAATGCATTAAAAAGAAGTCAAGGTCGTGGCCATGAAGGCCGAAAATACTTCAAAATGAAGGCTAACATTCAATTTTTTCTTTAAGATAACTTACCCAGTGGTCTTCTATGGAGAGTCGACAAGGAGAAGTAGTAGAAGATGAAGCCCGAGCTCTCAAACCCTAGCTCCCATGGCGGCCAAGTGTAGAGCCTTCTTTCTCCAAAATCGTCCAAGTGAAAATGATGGGTATGTGTAGGATCATCATGGAAAAAGCAGGCCCTTAAGTGGTGAAAAATTAAAAAGAAATTAGAGTTAGGAAACTTGACATAAAAATATGAACAAGTTATCTATATTATTTCAAAAATATGTAAGAATAGAATCTGTAGTAAATTGAATGTAGTTTCTAAAATACTAGGTTTATTTAAAAAAAAAAAATCTATTTCGTGAAAATTTGAAATTTCAATGCAGTAGTACTAAATTTCGGGAAAAAATAAGATGTAGGTGTTTGTCTGACCACCCTAACCACAATAAAATGATAATTTTTTTTATAAGATTTTAGATATAAGTAGAGGACTCACGTTCAAATTTGATGCATATTTTTTTGTAATTTTTTCTAAGTAAATAATTATTATGATTTTTTTTACAAAGTCCTATAGGTCAAACTTCATAATTTTTTTTTTTTAATCCTAAATGAAGCATAGAATGTGACACATGTTTTGGATTCAAAAAGGATACCGTTTGAAACCTATAGATGTTTTTCAATCATCCTATCAATCAGGACTTTAGTCATAATTCAAATAGAAAATAAATAATAATTATTTATTTAATTCAAAGTAAAGCATAATTTATATTAGTGGAAATTTGAGAATCTCCTTTAAAAACCCTTTCCGTTTCATCAATTTTGGGTAAAAAAAGTTGTCAGACATACCCTACACATACCCATTATATTGCCACTTTTTGGCCCATCTTGATCCTACACATACCCTGATGAGAAGAATTAGGGATTAGATTCAGTTTTGATGTTAGGTTTTCCTTCATGCCCTAATTTGAATGTGATTTTTATCACATTCTTTAAAAAAATCAAATGCTTTATTACCCATGATGCCTAGGTTGAAACTTTTCCTTAGTCTTCTCTTTGATTTTTTTAAAGAAAATCATATGTGCCTTGGCCTTTTTCATTTTTATATGAGCCTTTCTATACCTTGGGAGATATTTAATGCCTAGGTTGAAACTTTTCCTTAGTCTTCTCTTTGATTTTTTTAAAGAAAATCATATGTGCCTTGGCCTTTTTCATTTTTATATGAGCCTTTCTATACCTTGGGAGATATTTAATGCCTTGCATAAAATCAAGACAATAACCTTAGGTCTTTTAAATTTTTCCTAAGTCTTGAATACTTTAAGTTCCCCTTGGACCTTTGAATCACCATATTTGATAAATGCCTAATTTTTTTATAGAAAAATAAAGTATATAGGAGCCTTGTTTTCAATATTTTTCTTTTTTCAAAGCATTAAATTTTATTCTAAAATTGTAAAAATTAGAATATTTGAGCTTAAACTACAAAATTCAGATGTAATAGGGAGGGTTTCTATTTTTGTTTTTTGAACTGAAAGTGTTGTAAGACAACATTAAGGTAATGTTTCAATAAATTACCTTAATACCTATTATTGTTTCAATGCAGTTGTTGTACTTGACAACTCACTAAAACCTTCTATTTTGAGTCGAGTTCACTTGGGTGGATTTGGAAAAGAAGAGGCAAACTGAACTTTCAATTTTTAGTTTCGAGCTGTTTGTACCTAATTTTGTGGGGTTGTTGGATCAACCCTTTGGAGATGAGAAGTTTTTGTCTTTTTGATGCTATTTGGAGTAGTTTATCAACCTATTTTTAGGCTTTTCTTAGGAGCTTGAAAATGAACGAGAGTTGTTATTTTGGAGATGCACAATGAAGTTGATTTTTGGCTATTTCACTATGGTGACACTTGGAGGCTATAAGTTGGAGAAAATTTTGATTTTTCTCAATTCAAATTGATGGTTTATTGCTCTCTTAATCACTTAGAGAGTTTTGAAAACTTGTTCTAGTACTCATATTTTGAAATTATCACTCCTTTAGTTCAATAAAACAACAATATTTCCTTTCTCATCTTCTTGTTCCAAATTTATAGTCACAATCTAATGTTAGTTGTGATTCAAATGGATAATCCTCTTTATGTCTTGTCATTGTAAGTTTGTTTGTAAGGACTTCATGTGATTTAGGTTGCATTCTATGTTCGGTATGATTAACCTCTATGCAAATCACTTTTGGATTATGTGTGTCTAGGGTGGGATTGTGAGAATCAGAGTTTTAGAGACATTGTTGTGAGTAGAAAATTGTGAGAATCTTCATATTGTTGTTGAATCACCTTAGGTTTAGGATCTCTATTTTCAGTTTTTCCTTCTTCCCCTTTTCTCTTAAGGTCTATCAAATTAGGTGGTTTTTTGGGGGAACCAACGCACTCTAAAGATTCACTCTCACCTACAGATTTACCCAGAAATATGAGAGTGTTTCCATGTTGCAACAAGATAAGAAAGTCTAAAGTGGCTAAGGGTGTAATCTTGATTGCCAACAGTTTTTGGAAACCCGATGGGAATGATTGGGCTCTTTCAGTCCAATATTTGATTGTTATTGCTGATATTAGGTGTGTATGTCAATAAAATCCACCTTTGGAGGAAAAAATCTGCACACATATGGTGACTCTAAGTTTAAGTTTACTGGTTTCAATATGACCCAAGTGTTGGTTTATTTTTAAAAAATATGATTGTTGTTGTTTCTAGCTTATGAATGAATAAAGATTCCTATGTTTCATGGAGATATGTCCTATGGTCCACCATATCACGAAAATGTTGCTTATTCACCTCACCATTAGTCATATCAGGCCAATTATGTTGTTGGATTCAATTCCATGGCTTTTCAAAACTAGAATGCCTAATATAATTACCACCCACCCACTCCTACTCAACCTCCATATCAACCTTCATACACTTGAAACTAGATCATAGATAGTGAAAAGGATGAGATTGCAAGACTAAAGAGTGAGTTGCTTGACTTCATGATTGATTTCAAAAGGAAGCTGGAGGAGATCAAGAGGAAACATGAATATAATCAACAACAAGAAGAGATGGCTTCCCAGGCCTATCTTTATGAGCAAGAATTGGAGACAAAAAAGCATGAAATTCAAGTAGCTCATGTAGTCCTAGATCAATTTGTTCAAGAAGAGTTTCATAATTATAAATTCCCAAGTTTCAGACAAAATGAATCCCTTTACACTTCTAAAGTTGAAATTTCAAGTCTTAGAGAAGATAAGGTCCTTAACTTCCCAAACCAACCTCTCAGTCTTGAAATCCCAAGTTTTAGAAGCCTACACCCCTTGCAAGTGGAAGAACATAATCATATTAAGCCTAGTATAGTTCCAGAACATCCCCTTGAGAAACATCTTCCTTTACAAGAAACCCAAGAAGCTCCCCAAGTTTCCTCACTAGGTGAAACCAAGGATGAAACCATCGATTAAGAGACCCTACTCCACATAGAGAATATTAGGAAAGTAAAACCATTATGTTTAGCTTTGGAGGTATATTGTAGAAGCAGCAAAAGAATGAATAGGAAAATGCTTATCAAGATGAATCACTGCTTGTTTTTACTGAAGAGTTTCCTAATTTTGTTGAAATTGATCAATCAAGATAGCATGGTGGAGGGGAAAATGATGTTCTTCAAGAGGATTATTCCACAGTTTGGTTGGATGAATTACCTGCTTTCACTAGGAACGATGATGAGAATGTTGTTGTTGAGTAGTTAGAAGAGCCCAAAAAATGTGATGAGTCACTCTTTGAGGAGAGAAAATGTGGTGATGAAGCATTGATTCAACAAGAGGAGTGCAAGTGTGAACCTCTTGAGGAACTTAAAGATATTGATAAGTGTTACAATAAGAAAATATATGACAACAACCCTAATTTGAAAGTTTTAGAGCTTGAGGAGTTGTTTCAAGCTAAAATTGAGCTTTTATGCTCACACTTGGATGTTATAGCAGCTCCATTACAAATAGATTTTATTGAACAGTAAAGGAAAAAAGTGGAAGTGGTCATACTCCCAAGTGAGCCACTAGTTTTGGGGCAACTTAGCTGACAGGATGAAGAAATAGACATTTTTCAGCACCTCTTGTACCACTAAATTAGAGAAATCAGTTTTGGAGCAAGAGGAGAAAAGTGGTCTTGATGGGATTCAAGAAGCTTCTTGTGAAGTTGAGCAACATGATCTTGACTGGTTGGATGAGTTGTCTTTATATTACACAAAGGGGCTTGAAGCTGAGGTGCCAAGTGAATGTTCACTAGAGGAGACAACTCTTTTTCACTTTTTCACTTAATCACCTCTGTTTCACAAATCAAGAAAGAGGGGTAAGTGATTTCACTTTTCTCCTTGAAAGGGTGTTGTAGCAAATTTTTGAATATTTGGTTTTCTTCAAATCTTTTGGTGGATTCACAATTGAGTAGAGCATCCTCTGTTGGTTAGAAGGGGAAGCTATTTTTCAAAACCAATTAATGGTTTCACTTAGACAACCATCCTCACTAGTTAGTCTAGGTTAGAGTTAGTTTCTACTAATAAGTGCTTGAAGAATTTTTTCTTTGAGTTTTTTTTTTCCATAAGTGTTGTTGCACATTGTTTTCTAGCCACTAGGTCCTTTTGTTTTTCTTTTAGTTTGTTTTGGTTCTATTTTCTGCTACTATTGAGGTGTTACACATTTTAGTTTTCAAAAATTCCTAAGTTTTGGAGGGGCTGAGTTGAATCCATACCCAATGGATTTACTTAAGGCAACTAGCATGATGGTTAGTAGGCAAGCATCTACTAGAGGTCACCAAGATTGTTATCAATTTTTTACCACAACTCAAATTGACAGAGCTAATTAATTCAAGTTCTTTTTAAGGTGAAAAAATTTCAATTCATTTTTGCAGTTGCTTAAACCATTGCATGTATTGGAGTTTTCAAGAGTTGTTAAAAAATGTGCAATGTGTTTTAGTTTGTCATTCATGAATTACAGTATAAAATATTGCATGAGATACAAAGAGTAATACTTTCATTCTGTATTGAGTTATTCATTCCATAATGTTTCATATATTTTTGCAAAAGAGAAGTACAAAATTGATCAAGATTGCACAAAAATGTTGTTCTATATTCATTGGGATGAAAAGAAGAACCAAGTGTCCCACACAAGCCATGGGAATAGTAGAGATAATGAAACACAAGGAGTTCACTACACTACTAAAGATAAAAGAAATAAAAGAGCACATAAGAAGAAACATAACCATCATTTCTTGAGGGGTCTTCGAGTTGTCTTCGTATTTGTTCATCCCTCCTTCCTCCTGTTCTCCAAGTGAACTTGTGGATGATTGGAAAAGCTTTGTTAGAGCTCGGATTATGAATCCTCCTATATAATATATCAACAGTAATATAGAACATTTCTTGTGGTACACCAAATCAATTGAGCAAAGATTAGAAGTGTGCAAGAGAATACAAAGGATGAAACATCACATGAACATTGAACTTATTTTCTTTTTAATCTAACATTGTTTGTTTCCTATGAAGGTATAGGAAAAGTCATGTTGTTTATCCAATTTGAAGACTTAAAAGCATGTGGTGTAAAACGTGGCTCCCACAAGGGTTGAGCTCGGCATGTTGCCCCTTAATGTTCATTGAGGAAGGGGGATGAGAATGGAAACAAATTCATAATTTCCCAAAAGAGAAATACATCTAAAGGAGTACACCACAAGTGTCACAAGAGCTCAAAAAATTGATCATTTAAGACAATCAAGTCTAAAAATACAGAAATGATCAATCGCTCACATAGACCATCACAAAGAGTACATCGTCATGAAATATGATAGTGAACAAGAATACATAATGCCAATCAAAACTAGCCACTCAAGCAAATGAAGAAGCTTCAAAACACCATCATGAGGTGTTTATATTTTAAAATATTCTATGCAAATATTAGAAATCAGATCAACTATAGCTGCCCAAGCAAAATAAAAATGCATGAAGAGAACAGAGGGAAACTTTCTCTCCATCAAGAAATGGAATTACAAGTGACTATAAATGAAGCATGAAAGCTAAAGGATGAAGGAAAAATAAGCATTGTTGACTATGGTCACAATACACTAAGTATTTGAGTTGAATGTAACTTGAAACAACATTACTAATCTCAATAGATTGCAAAAAACTCAAGTCTTGTTTCAATATTATTGATGCTACAAATATAAAAGAGGACCTCATTACATTGTTCCATGAAATTGTGGTAAAGTGTAGCTTGAAGTCCATTTTTTTGAATATTCAAGTGCTTAGAATGGGTGACAATGAAAATCAAGTGACCTATAGATGCATCATGAATGAATGCAACACTGCAAGAAATGGAAAAAGAAAATAAAACCATCACCGTGAAATACATTATAGGAAAAGAATGCAAACAAAGGTGTAATCAATAGTGGAAAGCTCCATGGTATTCAAAGACCTTCAAGTGATGTCAAAATGAAAAATTCGAGACAAGTAATAAATGGCCAGTGTGTGCAAGTATCATGGAAACCATATTAAACAATGGATGAGAAAGTGCATGGAGAGTATGAGCAAACATGTCTTTTAGATGAGCAACTCAAAAGTATCAAATGGGAGTTGAGTTTCATTGAGTTTTATGCACTACAAGAAAAATTCAATTATTAACAACCTATGCATTCAAAAGGACGGAATACAAATGCCATTGGAACAATATTTTCTTCTGAAAGCAAATAGTACAAGGAAATTAACCTGCTCATTAAGAAGAATTTCTAGGTGAAGTAGAACTTACATTTTGAATAAAAACAAGTGAAGCTATAGTAACATGAACATGAAAATGAAATCATTTTTCTTTTCAAAATATTGAGCCAATGTTAAAATAAAGCTAGAGTTTTGAAGCAAATGAAATAATGGTGACTATCTCATAAAAACCTAGAAGAGTTCCTATCTTCGACCTTGCTTGGAAAGTCATACATTGTGGTTCTCATTCAGGGAAAAAGTAGAAGAGTAATGTTACTTTCTAAAAAATAAGAATTTGAAATGAAAAGAAACCCAGTTGTGCTCTCATGGCCACGACCTGAGAGAGTTTTTTCTTGATAAATGAGGATACCCACTTGGGGTTTTTCCTAGAAAATACAAATGCAAAAGTAAATGGTAAACAAATACAAGAAATTCCTTCAGTCAACATTAATATCATTTTACATAATGGGTCGAGCCCAAAGAATATTATCTTTTGCATAAATAAGAGAAATGCACATGGTGAGGTCATGGGCTATGCAAGGCCCAACTTAGAAATTCATTCTTTTCTCCCACACAACCTATAGATTATTCACTTATTTTTTGTGAAATGAGCTCAAATCAATCCTATTTAAGAGGGAAATGCACAATGTAGAAAGGAAATGAAGCTTACCCTAGTTTGTGAATGTAGAAAACCAATTCAAGTTCATGACCCAAGCCTTCAAAAAGCTCAAACAAACTCTCTTATGGAAAGAAATCTAAGCAATGCAACAACATGAAACACAAAGCATAAAAAAAATGCAATAAAAACCAATCAAGGTTGTGGCCATGAAGGCCAAAAACAATTCAAAATGGAGGCCAACATTCAAGTTTTTTTTCAAGATAACTTAACCAGTGGTCTTCTATGGAGAGTCGACAAGGAGAAGCATAAGAAGATGAAGTTTGAGCTCTCAAACCCTAGCTCCCATGGCGGCGAAGTGCGAAGCTTTCTTTCTCCAAAATCATCCAAGTGAAAATGATGAGAAGAATTATGGATTAGGTTTGGTTTTGATGTTATGGTTTCCTTCATGCCCTAAGTTGAATGTTATTTTTATCACATTCTTTAAAAAAATAAAATGCTTTATTACCCATGATGCCTAGGTCAAAACCTTGTCTTAGTCTTTTCTTTGATTTTTTTTAAGAAAACCATTTGTGGCTTGGCCTTTTTCATTTTTAGATGAGCCTTTCTATACCTTGGGAGATATTTAATGCCTTGCATAAAATCAAGACAATAACCTTAGGTCTTTTAAATTTTTCCCAAGTCTTGAATACTTTAAGTTCCCCTTGGAACTTTGAATCACCATATTTGATGAATGCCTAAGATTTTTTATGATTTTTTATAGAAAAATAAGGTATATAGGAGTCTTGTTTTAAATATTTTTTATTTTTTTCAAAGAATTCAATTTTACTCTAAAATTGCAATTTAAATTAGAATATTTGAGATCGAACTGCAAAAATCAAATGTAATAGGGAGTGTTTCTATTTTTTATTTTTGAACTACAAGTGTTGTAAAAAAACATTAAGGTAATGTTTCTATAAATTACCTTAATGTTTGTTATTGTTTGAATGCAGTTGGTGTACTTGAGTCCTTACTAAAACCTTCTATTTTGCATTGAGTTCACTTGGGAGGATTTGGAAAAGAGGAGGCAAACTAAACTTTCCATTTTCAATTTTGAGTTGTTTATACTTGATTTTGTGGGGTTTTTGGATCAACCTTTTGGAGATGAGAATTTTCTATCTTTTTGATGCTATTTGGAGTAATTTATCATGCTATTTTTCAATATTTTTTAAGGAGCTCGAAAATGAACCAAAGCTGCTATTTTGGAGATGCAGTGAAGTTGATTTTTTGGCTATTTTTGCTATGGTGACACTTGGAGGCTATAAGTTGGAGAAATTTTTTATTTTTTTCAGTTTATATTGATGCTTTCTCACTCTCCTATTCACTCATAGATTTTTGAAAAAAAATTCTTGTACTCAGATTCTGAAATTGTCACTCCTTCAGTTCAATAAAACAAAAATATTTCCTTTGTCATGTTCTTGTTTCAAATTTATAGTCACAATTTGATGTTAGTTATGATTCAAATGCAAAATCCTCTTTATGTCTTGTCATTGTAAGTTTGTTTGCAAGGGTTTCATGTGATTCGAGTTTCATTTTGTGTTCAATCTGATTAACCTCTATGAAAATCACTTTTGGATTATGTGTGTCCAGGGTGGGATTGTGAGAATCATAGTTTTAGAGACATTGTTGTGAGTGGAAAATTATCAAAATCTTCACATTATTGTTGAATCACCTTAGGTTTAGGATATCTATTTTCAATTTTTCCTTCTTCTCCTTTTCTCTGAAGGTGTATTAGATTAGGTGGTTTACTTGGGGAACCAACCCACTCTGGAGATTCACTCTCACCTATAGATTTACCCACAAATCTGAAAGTGTTTCCATATTACAATAGGATAGGAAAGTCTAACTTGGCTAAGGGTGCAATCCTGATTGCCAATAGTTTTTGGCACACCTGGTGGGACTAATTGGGATATTTTAGTACAATATTTGATTATTATTGCTGATATTAAGTGTGTATGTTAGTAAAATATGCCTTTGAAGGAAAAAAACCACATATATTTGGTGACTCTGAGTTTAAGTTTACTGGTTTCAATATAACACAAGTGTTGGTTTATTTTCAAAAAATATGATTTTTATTGTTTCCAGCTTATGAATGAATAAAGATGCCAATGTTTTATGGAGATAATTCCTACCATCCACCATATCAAAAAAATGTTTCTTATTCACCTCATCATCAGTCATATCAAGCCAATTATGGTGTTGGTTTCAAATTCCATGGATTTTCAAAACCAACATGCCCATTATAATTACCACCCACCCACTCCTGCTCAACCTCCATATCAACCTTCATATGCTTGAAACCAGCTCATAGACAAGGAAAAGGAGGAGATTACAAGCCTAAAGAGTGAGTTTCTTGACTTCATGCTTGATTTCAAAAGGCATGTGGAGGAGATCAAGAGGCAACATGAATATAATTAGCAACAAGAAGAGATGGTTTACAATGCCTATCTCTATCAGCAAGAATTGGACACACAAAAGCATGAAATCCAAGTAGCTCTTGCAGTCCTAGATCAATTTTCTCAAGAAGAGGTTCATAATTATAAATTCCCAGGTTTCAAACAAAGTGAACCCCTTTATACTTATAAAGTTGAAATTTCAAGTCTTAGATAGGATAAGGTCCTTAAATTTGCAAACCAACCTCTCAATCTTGAAATCCCAAGTTTCTAAAGCCTTCGTCCCTTGCAAGTGGAAGAAAATAATCATATTTAGCCTAGTATAGTTCTAGAACAACCCCTTGAGAAACATCTTCCTTTGCAAGAAACCCAAGAAGCTTTCCAAGTTTCCTCACTAGGTGAACCCAAGCACGAATCCATGGATCAAGAGAGCCTACTCCACATAGAGAAGCTTAGGAAAGTAAACCCATTACATTCAACTTTAGAGGTCTACCACTAGTAGTAGAAAAAGGAGCTAGAAAAGGTTTCTCAAGATGAATCATTGCTTGTTTTTACTGACGAGTTTCCAAACTTTGTTGAAAATGATCAATCTATTTTAATAGATTAATCAAGACAACAAGTGGAGGGGAAAACAAGGTTGGTCAAGAGGAACATTCCATGATTTGGTTGGATGAATTACCTCCTTTTACTAGGAATGATGATGAGAATGTTGTTGTTCAGTAGTTAGAAGAGCCCAAAAAATATGATGAGTCACTATTTGCAGAGAGAAAATGTGGTGATGAAGCATTGATTTAACAAGAAGAGTGCAAGTGTGAACCTCTTGAGGAACTTAAAGAGATTGATAAGTGTTACAATAAGCAAATATATGACAACAACCCTGAGTTGAATTTTTTAAAGCCTAAGGAGGAGTTGTTTCAAGCTGAAAATGAGATTTTCTACTCATACTTAAATGTTATAGCAGCTCCATTGGAAGGATATTGTCTTGAACATTAAACAAAAGAGGTGGAAGTGGTTCTACTCCCAAGTGAGCCACTAGTTTTGGGTAGCTTAGCCAGTAGGATGGAGAAATAGACATTTTTAGCCCCTCTTGTACCACTAAATCTGAGAAATCAATTTTTGAGAAAGAGAAGAATGGTGGTCTTTATGGGATTCAAGAAGCTTCTTGTGAAGTTGAGTAGCATGATCTTGACTAGTTGGAGGAGTTGTTTTTTTGTTACACAGAGGGGATTGAAGCTAAGGTGCCAATTGAAAGTTTGATAGAATGGATTGTTTCATTGTCTGAGCACTTTCCTTCCTTAATTGAAGAGGAAGGGCATGATTTGGAGTGTGCTCCCTTGAGTAGTAACATGGTTTTTGAGCTGAAACTAGTTGTTTCTAAAATCCTTCCAAGAGTAGATAGGTTTGATGAGCTATTAACAAGTCTAATGGAGGGGGTGGACCATTAACTATGGAGGAAGAAATGACAAGCCATAATACAAGGTGAAGCTGATGTGGTTGTGGATGATCACTCAAGTTGTTTACTCTCTTGCACAAAATCTTCAAGGGGGTGTCCTATTAGGCATCTAGTTGGATTGGAAATCAACAAGAAGGAGTAGCCTCCTAGCATCATTGATCCAGAACATCAAATAAGGTGTCAAGTTAAGCACAATCAATTCACTTTTTCACTTGATCACCTATGTTTCACATATCAAGAAAGGGGGGTAAGTGATTTCACTTTTCTCCTTTAAAGCAAGTTCGAGAAAATTGTTGGATATTTTTTTTTTCTTCACATCATCTGGTGGATTCACAATTGAGTAGAGCATCCTCTGTTGGTTAGAAGGGGCAGCTATTTTAAAAAACTAGTTAACTATTTCGTTTAGACAACCATCCTTACTAGTTAGTCTAGGTTAGAGTTAGTTTCTTCTAATAAGTGCTTGAATAATTTTTTCCTTCTAGTTGTTTCTTTTCCATAAGTGTTGTTACACATTGTTTTCTGGCCTCTAGGGCCTTTTGTGTTGCTTTTGGTTTGGTTTAGTTTTGTTTTTTGCTACTGTTGAGGTGTTGCAAGTTTTATTTTTCAAGAATTCTTGAGTTTTCGAGGGGTAGAGTTGAATCCATGCCCACTGGATTTACTTAAGGAAATTGTCTTGATGCTTAGTAGGCAAGCATCTAGCAGAGGTCGCTAAGATTGTTATCAATTTTTCACCACAACTCAAATTGATAGAGCTGATTAATTCAGGTTCTTTTTAAGGTGAAAATATTTCAATTCATTTTTGCAGTTTCTTAAACCATTACATGTATTGTAGTTTTCAAGAGTTGTTTAAAAATGTGCAATGTGTTTCAGTTTGTCATTCATGATTTACAAAAAAAAATTCATGAGATACAAAGAATAATACTTTCATTTTGTATTGAGTTATTCATTCCATAATGTTTCATACATTTTTACAAAAGAGAAGTATATAATTGAACAAGATTGCACAAAAATGTTGTTTTATATTCATTGGGATGAAAAGAAGAACCAAGTGTCCCACACAAGTTGTGCAAATAGCTAAGAGAATGAAACACAAGGAGTGCACTACATTACTAAAGATAAAACAAAGAAGGGAGCACATAAGAAAAAACATAACCATAATTTATTGAGCGGTCTTGAAGTTGTCTTCATTGTTGTTCATCCCTCCTTCCTCTTGTTCTCCAAGTGAACCTACAAATTATTGGAAAATCTTTGTTAGATCTTGGGTTATGAATCCTCCTATCTATTCTATCAATAGTAATATAGAACATAGCTTGTGGTACATTGAATCAGTTGAGCAAAGATCAGAAGTGTGCAAGAGAATACAAAGGATGAAACATCACAGGAACATTGAACTTATTTTCTTTTCTAATCTAACATTGTTTGTTTCTTGTGTAGGTATAGGAAGATTCATGTTGTTGATCCGCTTCGAAGACTTAAAATAATGTGGTGTAAAACATGGCTCCCACAAGGGTTGAGCTCAACATGTTTCCCCTTAACATT
Organism: Sequoia sempervirens; assembly: GCA_007258455.2. Taxonomy (NCBI): domain Eukaryota; kingdom Viridiplantae; phylum Streptophyta; class Pinopsida; order Cupressales; family Cupressaceae; genus Sequoia; species Sequoia sempervirens. The sequence continues at coordinate 75,692,131 of VDFB02256132.1, read as the reverse complement.
CAAGAAGGAGGTTGAGAATGGAAAGAAACTCATAATTTCCCAAAAGAGATATGCATCTAAAGGAGGACATCACAAGTTTCACAATAGCTCAAACAATTGATCATTTAAGACAATCAAGTCTGAAAATTCAATGGGCTGAAGATCATAAATGATCAAGTGGTTGCATAAACCATTACAAAGAGTACATCATCATGAAATATGATAGTGAACATGCATACATAATGCCAATGACAAGTGGCCACTAAAGCAAATGCAGAAGCTTCAAAACACCATCCTCAGGTGTTTATATTTCAAAATATTCTATGCAAAGATTAGAACTCACATCAACTCTATCTACCCAAGAGAAGTAAAAATGCATGAAGAGTAGAGAGGGAAACTCTCTCCATCAAGAAATGGAATTGCAAGTGGTTGCAAATGAAGCATGAAATCCAAAGGATGAAGGAAAAAGAAGCATTGTTGATTGTAGGAACAATACACTAAGTGTTTGAGTTGAATGTAAATTGAAACAACATTACTAATCTCAATAGATTGTAAAAAACTCAAGTCTTATTTCAGTATTATTGATGCTACAAATATAAAAGAGGATCTCATTACATTGTTCCATGAAACTATGGTAAAAGTGGGACTTGAAGTGAATTTTTATGAATATTTTGAAAGTGCTTAGAATGGGTGACAAAGAAAATAAAGTGACCTACAAATGTATCATGACTGAATACAACATTGCAAGGAATTGATAAACATAATAAAGGCATCACCATGAAATACATTATAGTGAAAGAATGCAAGCAAAGGTGTAATCAACAGTGGAAAGCTCCATGGTATTCAAAGACCTTCTAGTGGTGTAAAAATGAAAAATGGGAGACAAGTAATAAATCGAAAGTGTGTGCAAGTATCAAACATAGGCCTTTCATATGAAATTAACTATTTATATCCATTTTACATGCAATTTTGCAACTTTTGTAAATATGACAAAATGTGACAAATTGACACCAAAAGATAATTTAGGACCCTATGACCAAACTAGGACTCAAAACATATTTGAAATGGTCCAGTGGAATTTATTACAAAACCAAATTTCCTAACTTGATCCAAGAACTCAATCATGCCTCATGGAGGCATGAAATCTAGGAGGTGCTCCTACACCATACTTCTGGAAAAAAGAAAATTGAAGTCCTCTTGAAAACTAGTCTGCTCCTTTCTAGTCTTCTGGTTCTTTTGTAATTTTTCCTTCATCTTGGCAATTATCCCTGAGTCCTTCTTCCTCTGCTTCTTATACCATCTCTTCTCTAGCAACATCTTAGCTTTCATGTTCCAAAAGTCCACCTCTTGTGCATATACCTCAGTAGCATCATCTACTTCTTCATTCTCATCATTAGAGTACCATATAACAAAATTCTCACCATAACCACAACTTGAATCATATTTTTGCAAATTTAGATACACCTCATTAGAAAAAAAATCTACAACATCTTTATTAATATCCCAATTATCAACATCTTGAGTATCAATACCAACTTTATCAGCAACATCAAAAACCTTCTCTACTTGTTCATCAACAAAAAATTCATCAACTACTTGATTAACAACAACAACCATATCATTAATCTCAACATCAATATTTTCATCAACAAACAAAGAGGTTTGTTCATCTTCAAACACAATTGGAATATCATGCATCTCAACTTGTAACTTACTTTGGTCAACAAACTTTACCTCTGCCACATTTGCTACTGTCCTTTCTTGTCTTTTCCTTCTTTGATTAATCTTTTTGATGGGCCACACAACTCTCTCCTTCACTGTCAACTGCCAACTTGTAGCTTTCCTATAAAACTTCTTCAACCATGCCTCCTATATTTATATCTTCTTACTGAGTTCCTCTAGTGCTTTCCTAAATTCTTGATCATTCTTATTTTTCTTTGCCTTGTCCTCCTTTCTTTTCCTCTCTTCTTTCTTCTTCCTATATGAATCCTCAACTTGCAAACATCTTCTCAACAAATCCATCTTCACAAGAAATTCCCTCCTTGCTTCCACTTCACTTTGCCTCACCTAGGCAATCAGGTTCTCTCTTAACTTGCACACACAACACACAACCAAAACCACAAACTCTTCCTCTACCCAGACCTTACTCAACTTTGATACCAATTGATGCAATGCTAGGAGGATCACAACTCAACTCAACCAACCATTCAATTAAATGATACAAAATTATTTCTCTTAAGCATTCTTGGTTTACTTTGCAATAACACAAACTATGAAATCATCAACAACACAACTCAACTATCCCTTAGAAGATATTACATAAGATTAACATAACAAACTCAACCATACCAAACCTTGCAAGTAACCTCATACTTCAAATCCAATGTTCTTCTTGGTCAACTTCGCCATACCCTTGTAGCCCTATACTAGGAACTATAAAAAAAACCCTGATCCAAACCAAAACACCACATTATAAGAGGCTTTTGATACACCTTCTAAGCCATTTTAAAACATATCAAATAATGGGACAACTTTGTTTTGTAACAACACCACAAAATGATGACTATCCTAAAATGTCTAGGTCTAAATTAAGCCACACCAACAACCAACTCCAAGATATCCTTCATACAGACCCTCAAACTCCATTCAAGTACACTCAACAGGTAACAAGACATCACAAACAAAAAAATTTCATCAGAAGAACCCTTCATAATGAATAAAAACTCTAAACCCTTACCATTCCAACTCCATGCTTGTACCATGAGGGTTTGTTGAAGTTCCATAACCCCAAGCCCACATCTCATTTCCAATGCCAAAAATATGTGTTATTATACCTAAAAAAACATATTATACCATTTACCATCCTTTATTTATTATAATTCATCAATCACCTATTCAAAACCCTCATTTTCGATTCCAAAATATCACTGTCAACAGGTTGCCCTGACTAACTAGTCAATAAACAAAAGAATAAAACCTATAAAATCACCAAACCCTAATTATAGATGGCTCAAAATACACCTCACCACCCTTTAAAAACAATTCTATTCAATAATATTCCTTTATACATCATCAAAACATAAAAACTTGACTGTTCATAGACAATTTCCAGAAGTTCAATCAAATTACAGTCCTAGGGCTTCCTTGAAACAACCCAATCCCAAAAATTAAAGTCCTACAACTTTGGTATATTTTAAAACACAACTAAATCTCCCTTCACACCAATTTTTAGCAAGTTCCATAAGTTAAAATGTGAGATACAACATTTTCTTTGCTACTAGTTACCCTAAACAGGGGTTTTGACCCACTTTGAGAAAACAAACAATATCTTACTTAAATCTTCATGAAATTGAATGAAATAAAAGAAAATATGAAGTAGATGAAGTATATTTATCATTTCAAATTGATTCCCCTTGAAAAACTTATTGTACTAGGCTGCATAGTGCTCTGCAAGAATAAATTACCAGTCAAAATCACAAAAATTTAGAGTTTTATTCATGCTTTTCCATTACAATGCAAAAATAATCTCCTGCCTCGACCTATGTTAGGCATATTTATACATTTCAAAACAAAAATAACTCAAATCAAATGAATACAAATAATTCCAACCTCCCTCTAACTACTTGACTTGTCATTTGTAAATTTTGCACTTTACCTTAACAACATTTTTACAAGATTTGCACTTTTTTGACACATTAATACTCCTAGGACTTAGATTACATTGAAAATGGTCTCATATTACCTTAAAACCTCAAACATATCCCTTTCATATGAAATTGACCCTTCATATCCCTTTTACATGCAATTTGCAACTTTTTCAAATATGACAAAATGTGACAAATTGACACCGAAAGATAAACTAGGACCCTATGACCAAACTAGGACTCAAAACATATTTGAAATGGTTCATTGGACCTTATTAAAAAACTAAATTTCCTAACCTGATCCAAGAAATCAAGCATGCCTCGTGGAGGAATGGAATCTAGGAGGTGCTCCTACACCATTCGAGCTCTCAGACCCTAGCTCCTATGGTGGCCAAGTGCAGAGCCTTCTTTCTCCAAAATCGTCCAAGTGAAAATGATGAGAAGAATTAGGGATTAGGTTTGGTTTTGATGTTAGGGTTTCCTTCATTCCCTAACTTGAATGTGATTTTTATCACATTCTTTAAAAAAAATCAAATTCTTTATTACCCATGATGCCTAGGACAAAACCTTGTCTTAGTCTTTTCTTTGATTTTTTTTAAGAAAATCATATGTGCCTTGGCCTTTTTCATTTTTAGATGAGCCTTTCTATACCTTGGGATATATTTAATTCCTTGCATAAAATCAAGACAATAACCTTAGGTCTTTTAAATTTTTCCTAAGTCATGAATACTTTAAGTTCCCCTTGGACCTTTTAATCACCTTATTTGATGAATGCCTAAGATTTTTTTATGATTTTTTATAGAAAAAAAAGTATATAGGAGCCTTGTTTTAAATATTTTTAATTTTTGTAAAGAATTAAATTCTACTCAAAAATTGCAAAATTTAGAATATTTGAGCTTGAACTGCAAAAATTGGATGTAATAGGGAGGGTTTCTATTTTTGTTTTTTGAACTGCAAGTGTTGTAAAACAACATTAAGGTAGTGTTTCTATAAATTACCTTAATGTACATTATTGTTTAAATGCAGTTGGTGTACTTGAGTCCTCACTAAAACCTTCTATTTTGAGTTGAGTTCACTTGGGTGAATTTGGAAAAGAGGAAGCAAACTGAACTTTCCATTTTCAGTTTCGAGTTGTTTGTACCTAATTTTATGGGGTTTTTGGATCAACCCTTTGGAGATGAGAAGTTTCTATCTTTTTGATGCTCTTTGGAACAGTTTATCACACTAATTTTTAGGCTTTTCTAAGGAGCTTGAAAATGAACTAGAGTTGCTATTTTGGAGATTCAGTGAAGTGATTTTTGGCAATTTTCGCTATGGTGACACTTGGAGGCTATAAGTTGGAGAAAATTTTGATTTTTATCAGTTTAGATTGATGGTTTGTTTCTCTCCTATTCAAATAGAGAGTTTTGGAAACTTTTTCTTGTACTTAGATTATGAAATTGTCATTCCTTCAGTTCAATAAAATAACAGTATTTCCTTTCTCATCTTCTTGTTTCAAATTTACAGTCACAATCTAATGTTAGTTGTGATTCAAATGTAGAATCCTCTTTATGTCTTGTCATTGTAATTTTGTTTTCAAGGGTTTCATGTGATTCAGGTTGCATTTTGTGTTCTGTTTGATTAGCCTCTATGCAAATCACTTTTGGATTATGTGTGTCTAGGGTGGGATTGTGAGAATTAGAGTTTTAGATACAATGTTGTGAGTGGAAAATTGTGAGAATCTTCACATTGTTGTTGAATCACCTTAGGTTTAGGATTTTTTTTTCAATTTTTCCTTCTTCCCCTTTTCTATGAAGGTCTATTAGATTAGGTTGTTTACTAGGGAACCAACCCACTTTGTAGATTGGCTCTCACCTACATATTTACCCAGAAATATGAGAGGGTTTCCATGTTGCAACAAGATAGGAAAGTCTAACTTGGATAAGGGTGCAATCCTAATTGCCAACAATAGCATATACTTGCATGGGTGATAAGGATTCAAAGAGGACCTAGAGACTTGTTTAAAGATGGGAAAGGGAAAGGAATTTAGAGTTTGATGCAATGAATTTTTTTTCACCGAGGCCCTCTATAGTGAAATCGGATTTGGGGATGCCGTCTACAACAAATTTAGAGGTAATTTGAAACCTTGATTACATTAAACACAAATTTGAAATGCTCATTACAATCTACTACTCATAATAATGTTCTACTACTTTTAATAATGTTCTTTTACAATCTTTCCACTATTATGCTTCATAATGTGTTTGAGCTAAATATAATAAAATTTGGGTGTTAGTGCCACAATATAATTTCCTCAAATAATTTTGATATATTTTCACTGCAAGCGCAAACCGTCCTTGTGAAAATTAAACATGTCCTAGATTTACCCACACATTAGGCATCTGAACAAAGATGTTTCCTATAGCAGCTTCTTGTACCTATTTAAATATTTCCTTTGGAATATCAAATTGACCCCTTTTAGCTAGCACAATGGTTGCCCCATTTGCAGAATAAAATTTTCACTGCAAGCACAAAATGTCCTTATTCAAAGTAAACATGCACTAGATTTACCCACACATCAGGAATTTGAACAAAGATGTTTCCTATAGTAGCTTATTGTACTTTTGTAAAAAAATCATATCAAATTGACCCCTTTTAGCTAGCACAATGGCTACCCCATTTGCAACATAAAAATTTCCTCGTCACTATGCCAACACTTAAGTGGCCCCTTTTATGACATTAAGATCCTCTTGAGTTATTATTGTACTTTTATTTTCCAAGAGAAAAATCCCAAATGCCCATGGGAAATGAATGATGAGCATTTGAGTTTCAACTTGGTTTCATTTCAAAAAGGGGACACTAAATTGTACAAGATTTGTTTAACAGTAGTATACTTTAATCCACCTATTTTGGACTATAAAATAAAAATAGATGAATTAATACATTTTCAATTATAAGTTCTTTTAATCTAGAATATGATAGAAATATAAAGCATAATACATTGAAGGACACATCAAATGTTATAAAATAAAGACTAAAATAGGTTGCCCATGAAAAACAAGAAAGAGGAAAAATGAAAAGATAACATAGAGATGATTCATTTGAGGTTTTTGATAAGATCTCATTTAACTATGTCAAATGGATTTGGAATGGACAAAGCATATTTGATTGACTAAGTTTTTGTGGTAGCTTATCCATCGTCATTGTATGCATCATCTTCTATTGGAATTTCTTTCTACAATGCACCAAGCCTAGAATTGATTGGGGATTCACTTAAGGTGGATAAAAACTCATCAAATGCTTTATGTATGCTTGGAAAAATGGAACTAAAAACATATGACTGGCTTAAAGAAAAAGAAACAATTAAAGTAGCACACCAACTTCTCTTTGTTGATGAAGAAAAATGAAAAGCTAATGAAGAATGAAGGATTCAGATGGAAAGGAGAAATCAAGAGGAAGAAATTCAGTAGGTGATGAAACAGGACGAGCAATTTGAACTTGTGAAGGAATTATGGGAGAGTAAGTGTAAGGATAGGGATCATGACAATGATGAGGCTGGTCAGTTTGAGAAGAAACAAAAGAAGGAAAGAAGAAAAAGAAGAAGGATAAGGACAACAAGGTTTATGATTCTTGTATGGAGGAACCTGATGTTGCCATGGAAGATGAGGAAAATTATATGAGTGATAAGGCACAAGATGATGCAAAATTTTCCCAAGATCTTCTTGAAGTTGTAGGTCTAGAAGAATTTGATGATGGTGAGACAAATTCTCTAGTTTCAACAAAATCATGAAGGAGACATGCATACTCTAATTCTTAAGATGATGAACCATTACAAAAATAGAGTCCAAGACAGGATAATCCATATGATGATGATTTCTAGGCTTCCTGAGCTTTAACCAAACCTAGCTCCTATTTTCCAAGATAAAAATCTCCAACGCTTATGGGAAATGAATGATGAGCATTTGAGTTTCAACAAATTCCAAGAGAAGATGATGCATACAATGATGATGGATAGGATGTACCTCAAAATTTTATTCAATCAAATATGCTTTGTCCCTTCCAAATCCATTTGACATAGTTAAATGAGATCTTATCAAAAACCTCAAATGAATCATTTGTATGTTATCTTTTCATTTTTCCTCTTTCTTTTTTTTATGGGAAACCTAATTTAGTCTATTGAAACTCAAATGCTCATCATTCATTTCCTATGGGCCTTGGGAATTTTTGTTTTGGAAAATAAGGGCTAGGTTTGGTTAAAGCTCAGGAACCCTAAAAATCGTCATCATATGGATTATCTTCTCTTAGACTCTGTTTCTACAATGGTTCATCATCTTCAAAATTAGAGTATGCATGTCTCCTTTGTGATTTTTTTGAAACTAGAGAATTTTTCTCTCCATCATCAAATTCTTCTAGAAATGCAGCTACAAGAAGATCTTGGGCATTTTCTGCATCATCTTAAGCCTTATCACTCATATAATTTTTGTCATCTTCCATGGCAACATCAAGTTCCTCCATATAAGAATCATAAGCCTTGTGGTCCTTATCCTTCTTCTTTTTCTTCTTTTCCTTCTTTTGTTTCTTCTTAGACTGACTGGCCTCATCATCGTCATCATCCCTATCCTTACACTTACTCTTCCACAATTCATTCACACATTCAAATTGCTCCTCTTATTGAATCACTCATGGAAGTTCTTCCTCTTGCTTCCTCCTTTCCATCTGAATCCTTCATTCTTCATCAATTTTTTGTTTTGCTTCATCAACCAAGACAAGTTTGCATGCTACTTTAATTGTTTCTTTTTCTTTAAGCAATTCATCTATTTTTAGTTCCATGTTTCCAAGCATACATAAAGCTTTTGATGAGTTTTTTATCCACCTTAAGTGCATCCCCAATCAATTCTAGGCTTGGTGCATTATAGAAACAAATTCCAAGAGAAGATGATGCATACAATGATAATGGATAAGCTACCCCAAAATTTTAGTCAATAAAATATGCTTAGTCCCTTCCAAATCAATTTGACATAGTTAAATGATATCTTATCAAAAACCTCAAATGAATCATTTGTATGTTATCTTTTCATTTTCCCTCTTTCTTTTTTATGGGAAACCTATTTTAGTCTTTATTTTAGAACATTTTATGAACATCCTTCAATGTTTTATGCTTTATCTTTCTATCAGATTCTAGATTAAAAGAAGCGATAATTGAAAATAGATTAATTCATCTATTTTTATTTTACTGTCCCAAATAGGTGGATTAATTTATTATTCTATTAACCAAATCTTGTACAATGTAATGTTTTCTTTTTGAAATGAAACCAAGTTGAAATTAAAATGCTCATAATTCATTTCCCATGGGCCTTGGGGATTTTTTTTTGGAAAATAGGAGCTAGGTTTGGTTAAATCTCAAGAAGCCTAGACATCATCATCATATGGATTATCTTCTCTCGAACTCTATTTTTGTAATGGTTCATCATCTTTAGAATCAAAGTATGCATGTCTCCTTCATGATTTTGTTGAAGCTAGAGAATTTGTCTCACCATCATCAGAGCCTTCTAGACCTACAGCTACAAGATCTTGGGAATTTTCTGCATCATCTTGTTCCTTATTGCTAATATAATTTTCCTCATCTTCCATGGAAACATCAGGTTCCTCCATATCAAAATCATAAGCCTTGGGGTCCTTATCCTTCTTCTTTTTCTTCTTTTCCTTCTTTTGTTTCTTCTCAAACTAATTATCCCCATCATTGTCATCATCCTTGTCCTTATGCTTACTCTTCCATAATTCCTTCACACGTTCAAATTGCTCCTCTTGTTGCATCACCCACTGAAGTTCTTCCTCTTTCTACATAGTCTTTGGAAATCACATCCTTGCTCTCCTATGATGCATACATCCATTCCATTCCATCCATTCATATATCATGATCCTTTTATCCCTTATCCCATCACCCACCCTTTCATCTATCAATCCCATCTATCTCCTTGCACCTAGACTTGGTTTTCCCCTTGTCATTGGTATCTAGCACAAAGGCTACTCAATTTTTCATCCTTTGACACCTCCAAACATTTCAAAAATCCAAAAAAAACATCAAAACATTTCAAAAATCCAAAAAAAATCAAAACATTTCAAAAATCCAAAAAAAACATTTCAAAGGTCCAAACAAATCAAAACATTTCAAAAAAATAAAAAATAAAAAAATCCCCAAAAATACCAAAAAAATCAAATAGCCAACAAAAATCCAAGCAATAAAATCATTCCAATCACATCAATTCTTCTATCCAATCATTCAACCATTCAACCAAATCAATCATCTTCATCAAAACCATTGCATCCAATCAACTCAATTGAATCAATACAAGCAATAATCCAAATGCAAGTCAATCCTTAATCCATACCAATCAAATCAATCAATCTTGTCAAATTATCTAATCACATCCTTTGGTCTTGATCCTAATCTTGTCGTAAACCAAATCAACTAGTCAATCAATCAATTATCATCATCCTTGTGTTGCTCTAGGGACATGTCACTCCCCACAATGACAACACTATCATCATCATCAATCAATCAATCAATCAATGGTTTACAGCTTGACAGGGGAAATTCCTTGTTTGTTTTTTGTATCATTTGTGCATGCTTGCTTGCTTGCTTGTGTGTGTTATCATTTTATCTTGCATTTGTATCAAATCCATATCATTCCAGCTAATATTCATATCTTGTGTGTGTTGGAATATCTTTTGCATTATCCTTTGCATCTAAGGTCACATAATACCTTTTGTGCATTAGGACTTTAATGCTCTAAGTCTCTTTCCTCATACGTCTAGACAAGGTTGTATTACGCTGGGGCACGAGACACATCGTCACCTTGGTCCTTATACCTTGGTGCATAATGTCTAGTGCTAAATCAAACATCATGGTTGCTCACTTTCATTGTAGCATAACGTATCATTCATCTCCTTCATCCACTTTCTATCTTGCATCATCATGTTTATCATTTCATTTCAGAGTCTACCCGTGTTTGTCCAACCCGCCTATCCTCTCGAGGGGGCATCATCATTCCATTATCCTAACAAATAACATGCAAACCGATTTTCTCAAACTAGTGTTGATTGATCTCCATGGCTCTTCTCCACCTGCACAAGGATGCAAGATTTCGAAGGTTGATTGTTGGAGGAATGTTGGTTGCTCAATTTGCAGCATAACAACCTGATGAAGATGATAGATGGTGATTGAAGACTGATTTTGATAGAGTGAAGATGCTAGAAGAAGATTCGATGGAAGAATGATTTTGACAGCATAAGGATGTCTGAAGATTCGATGCAAATGGCCTGTGAAAGGTTTGATTTATAGATTTTCGATGTGGACAGAGATAAGATTTGATAAGATTGATAATGATTTGATTTTTGTCAAAAGAGGAAATACAACGAGATGAGATAAGATTTTCGAAAGATAGAAAGATTTTGATTTATTGTTTTAAAGGAATTAAAACAAGATAAGATAAGATGTGAAAAAATAGAAAGATTTTGATTCTCTTTCAAAGGAAATAAATCCTGAAAAAGATGAGAAGGATAATTGATGAATTATCTAATTAAATAAATCAATTAGATGCACATGAGTTCAAATTTGGAAAGAAAGTTTGAGAAATATTATTTTAAGATTTTACACTAAACAAATTCCGATTTCATTTGACTAACGCTGAATTTATGATTTACTAATTAAACAATTATTTGAATTAAACATTAGATGAAAATGATTTAATTAATTAAATAATATAAATTATTTAATTAACATTAGAGGAATGGATGAAAATGATTCAATTAATTAAATAATATAAATTATTTAATTAACATTAGAGGAAGGGATATAAATGATTTAATTAATTAAATAATATAAATTATTTAATTAACATTAGAGAAATGGATGGAAATGATTATGAATTTAATTAAATAAATAAAATTTATTTAATTAAATAGATGATGACATGGGTACCTAGGGAAAAACATACTACAAGATGCCCAAATGATGTAATGCTGAGACAGGTGTTGTAAAATGACAATTTTTTTAATGTGTACATTTTGCCCCTCTTTGAGATGATGTTCGAGATGATTAGATTTGTGTTGAGTAACATCATTTCAAAGAAGTTAAGATATAGGTAAAAGAAAATTGTTGGTGAAGGAAAAATAGGATAATGGAATGATGATGCCCCCTCGAGAGGATAGGCGGGTTGGACAAACACGGGTAGACTCTCGAAATGAAATGAAATGATAAACATGATGATGCAAGATAGAAAGTGGATGAAGGAGATGAATGATATGTTATGCTGCAATGAAAGTGAGCAACCATGATGTTTGATTTAGCACTAGACATTATGCACCAAGGTATAAGGACCAAGGTGACGATGTGTCTTGTGCCCCAGCATTATACAACCTTGTCTAGACGTATGAGGAAAGAGACTTAGAGCATTAAAGTCCTAATGCACAAAAGGTATTATGTGACCTTAGATGCAAAGGATAATGCAAAAAGATATTCCAACACACACAAGATATGAATATTAGCTGGAATGATATGGATTTGATACAAATGCAAGATAAAATGATAACACACACAAGCAAGCAAGCAAGCATGCATAAATGATACAAAAACAAACAAGGAATTGCCCCTATCAAGCTATAAACCATTGATTGATTGATTGATTGATTGATGATGATAGTGTTGTCATTGTGGGGAGCGACATGTCCCTAAAGGAACACAAGGATAATGATAATTGATTGATTGACTAGTTGATTTGGTTTATGAAAAGATTAGGATTAAGACTAAAGGATGTGATTAGATAATTTGACAAGATCGATTGATTTGATTGGTATGGATTAATGATTGACTTGCATTTGGATTATTGCTTGTATTGATTCAATTGAGTTGATTGGATGCAATGGTTTTGATGGAGATGATTGATTTGGTTGAATGGTTGAATGATTGGATAGAAGAATTGATGCGATTGGAATGATTTTATTACTTGGATTTTTGTTGGTTATTTGATTTTTTTGGTATTTTTGGGGATTTTTTTTTTTTTTTTTTTAAAAATGTTTGATTTGTTTGGACCTTTGAAATGTTTTGATTTTTTTTGAATTTTTGAAATGTTTGGAGGTGTCAAAGGATGAAAAATTGAGTAGCCTTTGTGCTAGATACCAATGACAAGGGGAAAACCAAGCCTAGGTGCAAGGAGATAGATGGGATTGACAGATGAAAGGGTGGGTGATGGGATAAGGGATAAAAGACTCATGAAATATGAATGGATGGAATGGATAGGTCATAGTGAATGGAATGGATGTATGCATCATAGGAGAGCAAGGATGTGATTTCCAAAGACTATGTCACATAGGAATAGCATGCCCAATACTTAGGATTTTTCTAGACAAAGCTTATGACAATAGGATAATGATAGGCTTGTTTGGAAGGATGAGGCATATCAAGAGATACTCAAAACATGTTTCAACATTTTGCCCCTATATCTTCATCAAAATCAAAAGAAGAAGGGTGGATGAATGGACTCAATATGATAGGTATGTATGATGGCTAAAGATGTTAGGTAGGATGGAAATGATATGACATGAATGATAGGTTGGATAGATAAGACATTGTGCCCCCAAGTGTAAGTGACATAGAATATCAACCTACACATAACACCTATTTGCTAGGTTTTCATCATGGTACTTATCCAGGGCGCCTATTTACCAGGTTTTCACCATTGGACGAAGGGATTTCTCTTTACTTCTTTTTTTTTTTATTTATTTTGATTTTTTTTTTTTAAGAATGTTTTGATTTTTTGGATTTTTGAAATGTTTGATTTTTTTTGGAATTTTGAGAATATTTGGAGGTGTCAAAGGATGAAAATTTGAGTAGCCTTTGTGCTAGATACCAATGACAAGGGGAAAACCAAGGCTAGGTGCAAGGAGATAAAGGGGATTGATGGATGAAAGGGTGGGTGATGGGATAAGGGATAAAAGGCTCATGATATATGGATGGATGGTATGGATGTATGCATCATAAGAGAGCAAGGATGTGATTTCCAAAGACTATGTTGTGTAGGAAATAACATGCCCCATTCTAGGTATAAGACTTGGAATTTTTTTCATGACAAATCTTATGACAATAGGATAATGATAGGCTTGTTTGGAAGGATGAGGTATGTCAAGAGATACCAAAAAAAACATGTTTCAACATTTTGCCCCTATGTCTTCATGAAGATCAAAAGGAGAAGGGTGGATGAATGGACTCAATATGCTAGGTATGTATGATGGCTAAAGATGGTAGGTAGGATGGAAATGATATGACATGAATGATAGCTTGGATAGATAAGATATTGTGCCCCCAAGTGTAAGTGACATAGAAGATCAACCTACACATGATGCCTATTTGCTAGGTTTTCATCATGGTATTTATCTAGGGGCCTGTTTGCCAGGTTTTCACCATTGGACGAAGGGATTTCTCTTTACCTTTTTTTTTTCTCTTTTTTTTTTTTTTGTCTTTTTGGATAGGAGAAGGGCAATATGGATAGGAGGGACTCAAGTGTCTAGTTGCATTAAAGGTGATAGTCCCACTAGGGATGGATTTCATTGCATGGACCATGTCAAATGTCATTATGCTCATAGATGTTGGTAAGGGATGACATGAAAGGGAGATGGAGTAGGTAGATAATGGATTATGATGGTCTTATGTAAGAATGGATGGGGAATAGTGGATGATGATGTGGATTGAATAGGACTTGTGCAAAAGGATGGATGAAAGGTTTATGCAAAAGCATGGACCATAGGAAGATGGTGGGGGAGATATGTAGGATAATGCGTGAAGGATGGGGAGATGGAGGTATGTGGAATTGTTGTGAAACATAAGGGAACCATGACCAATGGTTGCATACACTGTGATAAACGTTGAAGCTTTTGATGTGGATGGGGTGTAGGAAGCAATGAAGATGTTTGCTTAGGAGGTGGTGGATGAAGTGTTTTTGGTACCCACATAGACTTAGTATTTTTATGATTTTTATTTTGCATGTGGGTTTTAGGAATTTGAGACTTTTGAATGGAATGAGAATGTGGGATGGAAGTGGATGGTTGGAATTTTTGTGATTTGAATGCCTCATTTGACTTGATTTATTTTTTCTTAGGTACCCAAACCATTTTCGTTTTGGCCTTTACTTTTGGAGGTATGGACTTATATGACTTTTTAGATGGATTTTTCTTTGACTTTTTGTATTGATGTCCTAAGGTACAAGAATCCTTAGGATTTTTGACTTTATAGGTAGAGGCATTGGAATTATTGCTTTTGAATCCCTTGGGTTTGGTGGAATGAGTGGAAGCTTCATGTTTATACACTATGTGCATTTGTTGGTCATGATTAGGAATGTTAGGGTATTTATGGATGGAGGGATAAGGGGATTGGATAATGGGAATATTAGGTGTTGGGAGAAGTGGAGGTAGATTAGATGGAGGGATATTAGGAGTTGGAAGCAATGGTGGTAGAGTGGATCGAGGGATATTAGGAGTTGGAAGTAATGGTGGTAGAGTGGATGGTGGAAGGTGTATGGTCACATGCTTTTGACATTTATAGGATGACGGTGGTGAAATGGAAACATATGTTTTAGGTGTATGATAGGATTCATGATGGAAAGTGGAATTAGGAGGCATGGAGGAAATACCAACATCTTTAGGTTGATGTCCTTGGGGTGTAGGTCCAAGGCCATAAGAGCGTGGAGGGACATTGACATGGATGGGCTCCAAAATACCTTGTTTATGAAGGTCTAGACCTTTACCTTGGTGGTTCATATTTTGGAGTGTGCAATGGACAATGGGACTAGGTGTAGGTGAAACACTAGACATGAGTTCTTTATTGGATGGAGAAGATAATGGTTGTTGTTCAAAGGAGGAACATTCATGAATAAGGGTAGAAAAACCAATAGGATATGATGGAGGACTTGCGATGGGGTCGATAGTGGGTGATCGAGGATCATTAGGATCTTGATTAGCATTATGTTCACTTAGATCCAATGTATTTGTTTGATCTTCTATGTGTGCTTGGGAGGCATGTGTCTCATCATGGGAAGTGGATGTTTGTGTATTGTGGATGGGTGAGGTGGAAAGCTCTTGACCATGGAATTCATAAAGTTGGCTAAGAGGATCATCATGGTCTTCTTGATCATATAAGGGGTCTTGATCAAAGATGGAAGATTGATCATGAATAGTATTAGGTATGTTATGTATGGAATCATTAGGAGGGTGTTGATCTTTATGTGGATAATGGGGTAATGTTTCTTCATGTTTAGGATTTTTCTCTTGACATACCTCATGACTTATTTGAATGGAGGTGGAAGGGGATGAATCTTGAATTGGATCAAGTGGTTGTGGATGACATGGTTGGCTTGAAGGACTTGGCATGATGTTTGATGACTCTTTTGTATGTTTAAGAATATGAGTTGGATGACATGGCAATGTTTGATTCCTTGCTAGTAGCCCTTGGGTCACATCCTTTGTAGGTGTATGGGTGGAAGGTGTTGGATTAGGGTTTTGATTTTGAGTGGATGATGGTATGATAAAGTTATAGGGTGCATGTGCTAGATCGGTATTCCCCTTGTCAATGGTTGCATTAGAACATGAGGAAGTTTGGCCTTGTTGCAAGGTAGAACTTAGAGTCACATGTGTTTTTCGTGATGTGGCTTGATAGGTTGATGTGGCATTGACATACGAAGAAGTGGATGGATTAGATTGGTATGAGGTGGAAGGGTGATAATGGATGGATAGGGGATGACATTGTGGTTGCTGGATTTGACAAGTGGTAATGAATTGATTGGCTTGAGCTAGGAGGTGTTGGATTTGAGGTGATTTAATTTGTTGAAAGTTTTGGAAGAGGGTTTGAAGGCTTTGTATGGTTTGGTGATCTAGGGGTTGGGGTATTTGGTGAAGTGTTTGAAGGAGGTTTTGAAGTTGGGATGCTAGGGATTTGTGTTCACATTTGGGCATGGTGTCACACATGTGTCTAAGCTCTTGCATATTGATTTTTTCTTCAAAGTATTCAACATAGTTCATGTCATCATTAGAGGTTGTAGGAGGAGCCCCTCGAAGTATGATTTTAGGTTTTGGTTTTGTTTCATTAGTTGGCCTATAGAAAGGGACTCCTTGAATTATAATCTCGGGCTTAGGTTTTGTCTCATGATTTGGCCTAGAGGGATAGCCCCCTTGGATTATGATTTTGGGCTTATGATTTGGATTGGGCTTGTTTATGATTATGACCATTTTGACAAGTGGTGACTAGGACTTTGTTGGTGATGGTGATGATGTGGAATGATTAGATTGGATGACTTGATTGATTATGATGAAATGGATAGGATGTGGCTAAGAAGAATGATTAGGATGAAAGTGATTGGATATGAATGTGTTGGAAGAACGTGTAGAGTGACTTGTATTTATGTGTTTGGTGTTTAGCTTGATTTCACAATGTTTAAATGAATGATCACACATGTACACACATAAATCACTCACGCAAGACACATAAGCAAGCTTGAATTTTAAAATTTGAAGAATGTAATGATGATTATTAAACAAGCACACATGGAAGACACATCAACAAGCCCTATAACTAGTCAAGTGGGGTATGGCCAATTAGGTCTCAAGCTAATCTACACAAGGTTGACTAAGGAATGATTTGAATGCAAAATCCTGCCACACAGATGGGAGAAAGGGGTAACCCACCCTTCACCTTCACTTCCCAAAGGTATAAAGTTCTTTGGGGCTTAGCCAAGAGTGACAAAAAATTTAACTTCCAAACAAGAATGTCTTTCAATTCACACTTTGATTGAGGTCATCCCCAGGGGTGATGAAATCCCTTAGCAGGCCTCCTAGAAAGGGTTTGAAAAAAGCAAACCAAGTGAGGTGTTTGTTATCACACACACACTTGATTCACATTCACAATGACTAATTTCCCTTAAAAAAATTGCAATGTTTATAAAAAAAAATTCAAACACTTGTTCTTTTTATCCCCAAATCAAGATGTGATGGAAGACACTGATTAATTTTAGACCCAATTTTTGAAGTGTGATTGAAGACAAGATTTTTTTTAAACCAATTTCAATGATGTGATCAAACAATATTTGATTTTATGTCCCAAATTGAAAGATGTGACAAACAAGATTAAGAGATGAAGGATGAAATGAGTGCACCTGGCTATTTTCGATTTCCAAATTGATGTTGTGACTGATTCCAATGCTTTTCCAGCTCCGTATGATTCACCAACAAGTCACAAGGACAAAAGAAATAAATTAAAAATTTGTTAGAACAAAAGTCATATGTGCTGAAGAATATATGAAAATTTGAGAACTGTAACTCTATAAACATTGATAAAAACTAGCACCGTTGGATAGCTTATGAAATTCTACCCCAAATTAAAAAAAAAACACTGAAAAAGACCAAAAAATGACCAAGATACGACCATTTTAAGATTGACTGAAAAAATGCCGAAACAGAGGTATATGCACTATAACAGACCTCATATGCGCTAAAAAAATTCCTAGATGCACTAAAAGAAGTCCTAGATGCGCTAAAAGAAATCCTTGGATGCACTAAAAAAAAAAAAAAAGTTTACAAATTTTTTAATGAAACAATATATGCGCCATTTTGTTCCTTATAAGCGCCAAAATAGTCCCTGAATGTGCCGAAATAGCTCCTAAATGCGCTGAAAGACCTAAAAAAGCACTGTTAAACCCTAGATGCACTACAAAAACCCTCAAATGTGCTAAAACACAAAAATTTTCCGAAATCCAAATTTTAGAACGCGAAATCCTGTCATAAAACTTGCAAATAAATGTTAAAAATGGGGCAAGGCCCCATAGTGGGTGCCAAAATGTAGATAGGGAAATAAAATTAAAGAGTTTAAATGCATTGAAGAAAATAAACAAATTAAATCCTATCAAGCACCATGAAGCACAAACTAGAATGAAAATAAAAATAGTAAACAAATAACATGCAAACCGATTTTCAAACTAGTGTTGATTGATCTCCATGGCTCTTCTCCACCTGCACAAGGATGCAAGATTTCGAAGGGTGATTGTTGGAGGAATGTTGGTTGCTCAATTCTGGAGCATAACAACCTGGTGAAGATGATAGATGGCGATTGAAGACTGATTTTGACAGAGTGAAGATGCTAGAAGAAGATTCGATGGAAGAATGATTTTGACAGCATAAGGATGTCTGAAGATTTGATCAAATGGCCTGTGAAAGGTTTGATTTATAGATTTTTGATGTGGAAAGAGATAAGATTTGATAAGATTGATAATGATTTTATTTTTGTCAAAAGAGGAAATACAACGAGATGAGATAAGATTTTCGAAAGATAGAAAGATTTTGATTTATTGTTTTAAAGGAATTAAAACAAGATAAGATAAGATGTAAAAAAAATAGAAAGATTTTGATTCTCTTTAAAAGGAAATAAATCTTGAAAAAGATGAGAAGGATAATTGATGAATTATCTAATTAAATAAATTAATTAGATGCACATGAGTTCAAATTTGGAAAGAAAGCGAGAAGATATTTTAAGATTTTATTAATTAAACAAATTTTGGATTTATTTAATTAACGTTGAATTTATGATTTCATTAATTAAATAATATAAATTATTTAATTAACATTAGAGGAATGGATGAAAATGATTCAATTAATTAAAATTAAATAATATTTAATTAACATTAGAGGAAGGGATATAAATGATTTAATTAATTAAATAATATAAATTATTTAATTAACATTAGAGAAATGGATGGAAATGATTATGATGATGACATGGGTACCTAGGGAAAAGCATGCTACAAGATGCCCAAATGATGTAATGCTGAGACAGGTGTTGTAAGATGACAATTTTTTTGATGTCTACACTCTGTTCTTTATCAACTTTTCATTTTGCTTCATTAGCCAAGAAAATTTGGTGTGCTACTTTAATTGTTTCTTTTGCTTTAAGCTAGTCATCTATTTTTAGTTCCATGTTTGCAAGCATACATAAAGCATTTGATGAGTTTTATCCACCTTATGTGCATTCCTAATCAATTCCAGGCTTAGTTGGATCTCATTTTGAGCCTGAGCCATGGCTGCAAGATGTAGATATGCATCCATATAATCAAGAAACTTGAAATTTTTTGTCTTGTATAAAATATTTTCTTTTCTAGTATCATGTAGCTGTTCAAACAACCTATAAATATTAAATAGTTTTCTGACTTTATCCCATGGTAACTCAAGTGAAACACCACCTACTTCTAGTCAATGGAAGGATTCCATATCCTTAAAGTGCACAAAAAAACTACATAATTGGCACTGGGGCTTTTATTTATGAATTCAACCCAAATAACATTTCCTAATGCCTCCATAAATTTTTTTTAAGCCAACTCTAGTTCATCACACTCAAAATAAAGAACCCCAATGTTCTTTAACAATTCAATGGGTACTTCTTCTATGCTCTTCTTTAGAAGAGACTTTACTGCCTTAATAGAATCTAAGGATACACTAGGGTCTGTTGATATTAATAACTCGTCCATCTTGATAAATTCATGGACATCACGTGGATCTATGTGAGTTTCCTTTCTTAAAGGCTCCAAAGCCTTCTCTGCCTATGCTTGCTAAGCATATATATGGCCTACAACTTTTAAGCTCTCACACATCTCAAGGTGGACTTATAGAACCTTTTCAAAATTTGAGAGAGAACTCTTAAGATCTCCCAGCTTCAATTGAACCTATCCACAAAATCTTGTGGCCTCTAGATTTCCTTGACCGATGCCATGTAGTAGCAACTAGTGGTATCATAATCACCTTTACTATGATAAGATAATGCAATATTATAATATGAATGATATTTCATGAGAGGGTGTTCAATTGAAATAAGAGTTGTCTCAGTTGACGGTTCCACAAGAAAAAGTTTCCCTATGAAGAATTTTTTTTTTCTAAATGATTCAATACCATTGCACAGTACTGATATAATTCAAAGGCTCTATGCATCTTTTCCATTCCTTCATGAACACTTCCTTTTTCAGTAATTGTGAGAATCATATAATTAATAAATGCAAAAAACTGACTGCAGAGATTTTTCCCATTTTAAATAGCAAAATTGCAAAAAAAAAGTGTTTAAAACCTACAAAAAAATGTAAATAAAATCACGTTGATTTTCATGCCAAAAAAACCATGAGACCATAGCTTGTTTCTTACTATTATGCTTTGATATAATTTTTCCAAGTTGATGGAACTTCAAAGTTTTGTTCTCTGTGTTCTCTTTTATCCTGCCTTATGTCTCTGGTCATCTATGGTGTTTGGGAAAAGCCTAAGGTTGGGGTTTTACCTTTTTCTTCATGTAAAACCCTAGTGTTCATCTTACGCCTTGGGTGGGATCTATTTGGCCGTTACTTTTTGGGATGGTTTTAAAACATCTTAAGCCCCATTGCTTTGTCTAGGCCAGGCCCCTTTTCTATTTTATCATTTTAGTTCCTTCCCTTGACTTTATTTTCCTATGTTTTGGATGGTCTCGTGCTCCCTCATTTAAATGACAACTTATGTCATTGTTTTGTCGTTGGCCTAGTGATGTCCCCTTATTCCTTTAATAAATGTTTTCTATTTTGTAGAGGGACAAGTTTGCCTGACTGTAAATCATTGTTTGATCTCAACCATTCCCCACCATCCTATGATAACCTCACCATAGTGTTTTGGTTCATCATGATATCATGGGTGAGTGCCACGTGTCTGATCCGGTGAAGCCAAAGGGATGATAAAATACTTTGATGCATCTATTTGGTTTTAATACATTATGAAATGAGTTACTAAAGCATTTATGAGATGCATGTGTTTCAAATCAATGAAGATGTTATAATCTCAATAGGAAAGGTGCTCGATGGTTAAGGACATAGCTGACAGCTATGTTGGATGAACTGGAATTGTTGATGGTTGAGATCCATGGTTTCTCACCATTGCATGATCAAAAGTTGCGAGGTTTTTATCAATTACAATATCGCGGGAAAGTGTCTCATGGATTTTGTTGGAAATGCATAGTATGGTGGGCCCCTTGTTGCTAAGATGGAGATTGTGTGAGTTTGATTTGAAGGCAGTCGTTCGATGATTTGACCAAGGTGAAGGATCAACAACTAATATTTGAATTTGCATCAAATGTGATTGGATTCGTTCGTACAACGTGTGAGTAAGGTTTAATGGTATACATGACATCTACTGCCATGGTTTGATCAAAATAAAGCAATTATTCTTCTGCATTTGGTATCATAAAGCATTCAAACCATCTTTGCGAAGCAGTCATGGAGCCAAGGACGAAGTTACAAATTATTACAACAAAGATTTGGGTTTCTAGAAGCATAAATCCATGAGTTCAATTCTGTGTTTCCTAGTTGGTTTGAATTTTAATTTGGGGGAAAATTGTTGTGTTCTTGTTGTAGGGCTTGTTGATTATTTTTTTAGGGCTATAAGTTAATTGAATTATGGGAAATTGCAAGGTTTTTTTGTGTAATTTTATATTTTGTTTAGCCCTAGTTTGTTTAAAGTTTCAAATAGCAAGGAAGCCCTAAGCCCTAGTTTACTCAAGATGGCACCAACAAAGCAACACTTTGGCCAGATTGATTATTTTAGTAGAAACCTATATGATGATTTCCTGGAACAATTTCCCTTGTCAACGAATGATAGGAAGAAGGGTTTGGATTTGATGCAAGGAAAAACCCTAGGGGAGGGATTAGTATATAATTCTTCCAACATAGCCAATGCTAGGGTTCCTCTTACTGGTCTAGAGATGTTTAGATTATGGTTTGAACGTAGGAATTTTCCCCACCCCTTTTCTAATGGTTGGATTTATGATATGGGTAACTTGGTGGTATCGAATGTGTTTCCTGATATAGACTTTCTTAGGGCAGTGGTTTCACGATATGACCCAATCACACGGGTGATTAGAGATAATGATGGAGAGGTTCTGTTAAGCATCAACAGAGAGGAATTCTAACAAGTTTTTCATTTGAGTGAGCCTAGTACATTCTTGGTTCCTATTAATCTTGAGGAAATCAAATAGGAATATGGGAGGTTGAAATCACTTTTGAGAGTGAATTTGCTCCCACCTCATTTGGCTAGGGTAGGAGGCTCAAAATTCCATATTAGCCCTAATGACAAAGAACCTCTTAGACTGAATTACTTTGCAAATAATTTCTTGTCCACCTTTTACAACACCCTAATTTCTCAGTAATTTATGATTTTGCTTCTTTGTTGGCCAAAAAGATACATGAAGGGATTTTGAAGTTACAAAAAAATGATACAAGCACTCCATTATTTTGGTATTCCATGTTAATGTATATGTTCTTGTATAAGAATGTTGAATTCTTCTCTGAGAGGATGGAGTTAAGGTAGTAGGTTAATGAAGAAGGATTTCCAGTGCAGGTGTGGATTGGAGATTTATCATGTAACAAGGAGAACGCAAGTTATGTGCATTTTGATAATTCTTTTGCTTCTAGATTGAGAGCTCGGCTGATGGTAAATGTACCCAGGATTCCTAAGGAGTTACATGATTTCCTCATAACAAAGGGGAGGAAGCTAGAATTGAAGGTTTTCCATAACTACGGTGATATTATTCCATACCCAGTCAACATTGTCTTGAGGGTGTATGGTTTTTAGGGGACCTCTCATATATTTCTGTACAATGTGCCACCAAGAGTGGGATTTTTAGAAGTCATGTAGCAGATTGGTTGTATCCATGAGGACAACCTTACTAGGAAAGGTAAAGGAACATTTGTCCCGGATTACACTGTGGTATCAAATTTTGTCTTTTTGAAGGGAGGCTGGGTGCACTTTGGGAAATTTTTTGAAGAATACCATTCGAGGTGTGGTCCCAAGTGACAACATGATCCTTAGGGTTTCTTTACTCTTTTCAGAAAAAGGATAAAAGGTGGTATGTTCCTGCATGAGCTCAACTTCCCTGAAGACTTGATTAGACATGAATTTGACCTAAATATCCAAGAGTTGAACAAGGAGAAATGGGTAGCTTATGACAAGCTATTGGCTATTGTGCACAAAATGGATCCAAAATATGATCCATTGATGGAGTTCAATCCATATCATAAGAAAATTGATTTCTTGATGGGCAACTTCAAAGAAATCATGGGCACCTTGATGACCAAGAAGGTAAACTTGGAGTCAAAATTTCACATACAAGAGCAAGATTCCAGGCTAATTGAAGTGAGGCTAGCTTACCAACCTATAGAGAGATGACCTATTTACAAAAGGAATAGAAATGATAGTAGTGATGAGGAAGAAGAGGATAAAAAGGGAAAGAAAATAATTAAATTTCCTACAAAAAAAGGTCCAAAGCTCAAACCTCCTGGGGAAATTAAAATTATTGATTTGGAAGCATCACCTAAAAATAGTCCCTCACCACCACCATTAGAGCCAAGCCCTAAAAGGCAAAGAATTGAACAATCACAAGAGCATTTGGTGAATGAGATTGTTGTCACTGACCAAGACATGCATATGGGTATGCCTTCCCCTCCTAGGCCGGTTGAATTGGTTCTCTCTGATCTGGATATGAAAGGAAAATGTGTGCAAGATGCAAGAATGGAAGCATGTAAGGAGTTTCTAGATGATAATGCATTTGTAAAAACTCCAATTTTCTTGCAATTAGTGTGGACAATGAAACTAGAAGAATATCAAGATAAATGCAAAAAAAGAAGAGAATTGGGACTTGATAGGTCAGACTAGCAGAATGATGATGAAGTGAAAACTGAAATAATGGAAGAGTTCAAGAACATCACTCCTGAGGAAGGGAGAAAATTGGTAAATCAAGCTGGTATCTTTATTTTACCTGAATGGGACATTGCAGATGTTGTAGATTTTAATGATATTCTGAAGTCCAAGCACCCCTTACAAGATTTTGAAGAAGAGGTCAAGGTAGCATTGCAAGATTCTACCTTCAGTGAAGAGTACGAGACCTTAGCAATTTGGGATTTGGCCCCTCAAAGGAGAAAGCTAAATGTTACTGATATTAACCCAAATTAAAAAGGAGGGTTGATAATAAAGAGAGCTTCAAAGACCTCGACCACAGAGGCTACTAATTTGACTATAAATGTGGCCAAATTGGCCCAAAAGACTGTTGAAAGAGAGAAGGTTGAAAAGAAAAGCCTAATGAAGAAGTACAATGCCAAAATTGGGGAATATAGCAAGATGCAGAAAAAGAATGTTGAGGTGGATAGGTTAAAGAACAAGCAAATTGGGGAGACATCAAGTGCTCTAGGGATCATAACATTGCCTTCCACATCAAGGTCAGTGCCTCCTGCTTCTCCTATTGTGTCTACACCAAGGCCTCCCAGTCAAACTCCTTTCTTCAGTCCTAATTTAGAGCTTATTGATGAATAAATGGAATTCCCTATTGATCCTTCGAAGAAGCAACTAATGTACACAATTGCAAAGTTACAGGCACCCTTGAAGGTGAGTGAGGAGGGAATATTTTTAAAGCAAAGGAAGGTTGTAAATGTTGTATTGAGACACTTAAATGAGAAATTTGATGACAAATTATCATCTATGCATTCTTTATATTCTTTATTATTGAGTGCAATAAAGAATATTGATAGGGATCAGGAGGTAGTAGTACCATTAATTGAAAGATGGATCCCTAGGGCCAATGATCTAGACATAATGTATAAAGCCTCAAGGTTTGATGTAAATAATAGGCCCCAATCATTAAGGCCTACTTAGGTGTTAGTTAAGTCATTGCAAGGTTTTTCAGAACTTACCAGATGACTTGAGTAGGAAGATAAAAGAGTTGGTAAAGAACTTTAATGATTGGAGTGACACATTGTTACCTGACATAATTGTTGAGCAAGGAAATATCAAGTCACTCCAACAATGGCAAGACTGGGAAAATGAATTCATCAATTGTCAAATTAGATTAATTTGTGATGACTCATATTATGATTTATTGGTGAGTTGTATGGACAAAATCATTGGCACCCGTTCATTTTTTGAATCTTTTGAAAGAGAAGTGAATCAGGGGGTAGTTAAATATACACCTTATAGTGTCAAGGTGAATGACGTAATCAATTTTGATTGGCCAACTGATGAGGAATACCAGAAATGGGTAAATGTATATTTAAGTGAGGAGGAGTAAAAAGGAGTAGGCTATTAACGGTTGACAAATCAGCTGTTGTAGTGACAACATATTCTAGTTTTGTTTTTGGTGAGAATCTTGGCGTGTAATTCTTGAAATTTTTGTTGTTGCATCAATCATTCTCAGCGGGCACAATGAATAAGATGATTCTCCAAGAAATTATTGTTGTAACAAATTTTTGGAATGTCACAACATAGTCCAATTGGTTGATGACATGTGTGCTTTCTGGCTTGATGCTTGTTTGCTCCTTCTTTTCTATAAGAAGGATTTCAAGGCCAGAAGTAAGGGTTAACAAGTGATATTTTTTGGTCGAGACTAGGTGAAGTGCAGAGAAAATTGTAAAGTTTGATGGTTTTAGTGAAAATGAAATTTAGGTTTTGAGTCATTCTTTAGTAGGTTTTGAATTCATGAGGATTTGATGTTTTACGACAGTATTGTCATTTGAATTGAAATGATTAATTCAAACTCATGTCTCTCCATTGTACATGCATAGCTGAATTTTGAATAAGATGATCAAGGGTTATCTCATTCTTCTCACTATTGTGGTGTGTATGATTCTTATTTTAGCTTTAATTCAAGCAATTATTTAAAATACTTGAATGGGGATTGTAGGTCAATATGTTCTTTATGAGGATTTTATAAGTAGTATTGGTTAAGAATGCATGTTGATGAGATTGTAAAACAATTTTCTCAAGGATCTTATATGCTATGTGTTAAATCTATCATAAACCCTTAAATGCCTATGAATTTGGCTTCCCCAATGGATATATGGCACTGATTTGAGTTGTACTAATTTGTATGGTTCAATATCTTTTTGTCTTTACCTAGAGCTTGCTACAAATTACAAATCAATGACTATATTAAAATGTGAAATGTGTTGTAGTTATCTCATGCTCCAAATACTTGATATTATTGATGAACAACCAATTCTATTTGGTATTATCCTATTATGTTGAGCTATTAAATGAGATTATATGTTGTTGTTAATGTTGTTTATGATAATGGTGCAGAGGTAAACGCATTAAGGGATTGAACCCTCTCGGGTCTTGAAGAGCCCAAAGTGTAGGAGTTCTTTAAAATCCTCATCAGTTGGCCTAGGTCCTTTGAGCTGCCCTTGATTGGAATTGGCAATTCCACAAGTAGATTAGAAGACCAACCTAGTTACAGTAAAAAAACCAACAAAATGGTGACTTCGTTGGGAAGCTAATTGTAATATTTTGAGTCAATGTGTTGGTTATCTATTTTGCATAGGGTTTTAATAATATTTCTATGATTTGAAGGTTGAGCCCATGGTTCTATGTTTAGTTTGTCCATTTCTCCTGTTTTCAAAGTGTTTTGAGTCATTTAGTGAAGCACAATTGTCTATTGTTAGTATAAAGTTCCAAAGGTCTTTTGAATTCCACCAAGTATCTATGATATTTGGTATTCTCAAGATAATTGGGTGGTGACTCTGAAGTCTCTACACCAGTGTGCATTTTATTTTGAAAATTTAATATAAGCTGAAGGATCTTTTGGAAAAGTATGTAGAATGAAGAACACTAGGTCTTTCATGAAGAATCATCCAGAACAAAAACTGGAGGGTGAACTTTCTAAAGTGAAGAAGGACTGGATAAAGAAAATACTAGAATCTAGCAATGTTGTTCCCACATCACAGAACCCTGTACACCAAGGTACAAGAAGGCCTTTACACCCTATCCCTAAAACTCTTGAAGAGGTGTCTAGAAATTCATAATTAGATAGTTGTGGATTTTTTTATGCATTGTTTAGTACACCAGTTCAAGAAAATGTAACATGTCAAAATAAAGGGCCTATTAGTGTCTAATATACTGCAAAGAGAAGAGGTACGAGTAGAAGTTGAAGCCATCAAAAAAATGACACCAGTGATGTGCCTCCTCCTACTAAAGATGGTGGAACTCCTTTATTGTCTGAACATGTACTTGAAGAGGTCAATCTAATAGATCTAAATGATACATTGAGTTCTGATATGAATTTTCCTAACCTTGATGATATTTTTGGATACATTGATTCCTTGAGACGAGAGATCCAAAAGCAAGATGAGCTTAGAAGAAAAAAGGAAAAGGAGAGGGAAACAAAATTGATGCATGTTGTGATCAAAAGGGATAGGTTGATTAGACAGTTGGAAACAATGAAGTTCCTGAACCAAGAAAAACCTACGCCAGATGTTGAGGGCCCTATTGTACATGAAGTTGTTGATAGGGAGATAAATCCTATGTTTAAGGAAAGTCCTATAGTTCAAGTTGATGCCCAATCAAAACCTGCAAACTCAAAACCCTCCAATTTCATTAAGTTTCAACCAAGTAATCCAAACCATAAGCATGTTTTAGACAAGGGAAAACAAAAGGTTGAGGGGATTAAAATAAGTGAAAGGGTGACTTCCCACCCTCCTAAATGAGATCCCTCGCCACATGTATCATTACAAGTTGAAACTGCCTTAGAAAAGGCTAGAAGGGAGAGTGAGTCTCTTGCACAAGAGTTGGAGAGGACAAAGATTGAGGCTACAAATGTAGAAAGGAAGAGGAAAATAAATTTCCTCAAGATGTCATACATTGATGAGGCTACACAAGCTGCAACCTCATCAAGTCACCAAGATTCCTTGAAACATAGTCCTGAAATTAATCTGGATCCCACCACAAAAAAATTTGGCTCAAAGTTTCATGCAACTAGGTTTGTTGATCTAAATCAGGATGGTCCTAGGGTGCAAAATTTAGAGTCTAGTGTTGATTCTCAGAAGACTGAAGGATTATTTCAATGAAGTCCTATACAGTTGGAAAGGTAAAGGTAATTATTCTTTGATGGTATTCCTAGTTATCCAAATCCCATTCCTGATGGTCTGAGAGAAAAGATGAGTAAGTTTGCTGGCAACAATGTTGTGAAAGTAGAGGATCACTTAAAATATTTTATGGACATGCTAAATGATTACAAGGTAGAGCATGAAAATGTTATAATGAAATTGTTTGTACAATCTTTGGTAGAGGATGCAAGGGATTGGTAAAGAGGTTTACCTAATGCTAGTATTAGTTGATGGGATGAATTTCAAAAATGTTTCAAGGAACAATATGGTGATTAAAAAAATGCTAGTTTCATGCTAAATGAGTTCAATAACATCAAGAAGTTATTGAATGAGCCTGTGACAGAGTTTAATCTAAGGTTCCAAAAGGCAATGTATAAGTTGCTCCAGGTGTTGAGGCTTGATGAAAATGTTTGTCTAACTACATATTTCAATTCTTTTGATGCTAAAATGGCATATCTCCTCAGAGATAAGGACCCTGAGACTATGAGGGATGTATTTAGATTGGCTATAAATATTGAGAGTAATAGAAGAACTTCTAGGAAATATGGTAGGAGAGAAGAACCCACACTTTTAAAAAATCCTAAGGATAGGATGGAGAAGATTTATGTTGCAAAGCCTAAGGATGATAAAAATTGGGAAAAGGTCTTCAACACTTTGAAAGACATAAAGTATATTGTTTCCAAGCAATAAAAGGATATAGGAAATGTAAAGAAATAGTATAATAAAAATGATAGACTGCCCAGGTTGCAAAATTATCCTTATAATACAAATTAGAAAGATGGGAAACCAATCTTGCCTAGCCAGAAGCCTAAAAATGATCAGCATACACCAGACCCGTTGCAGAAGCATTTAGTAAATTTAGTACAAGATAGACCATGGTGTGAGGTGTGTGAACATCCACATGATCAAAATTACTGTGGTATTGCTCATTTGCTTGTTGTTGACGAAACAAAGGAGGATGCTCATGAGCAGACTCTAGAATGTGAGCAGGGTGATGTAGATGTTTGTATGGCTAGATCATACATTGATGAGGCAGAATGTTCCTCTGATGATGAATTACAGGGAGTTGATGTGGATAATCATATATAGAGAAGTGAGATGTACCATCAACAGGTTTTTTCTGATGAGGAGGCTGATTTTGACTATAATTCTTGCAATATGGAGCAGATTGAAGATTCAGTATCCTTAAGAAGACCATCAAAAGAAGAGATTGAAAGATTGAATGAGGAAATGGTTGCTCAAATGATAAGTTCACTTCAGTTAAGAAATTGAACTATGGGTGGTGAACAGGGTAAACTTGCTAGCTTGTTTATTAAAGAAAAAAAAGGACAAAAATAAGGATGTTAAGGTTGACAACAAAAAGGATGTTGTTAAAATAAAAGAGGTTAAGAATGATAAGGTTTGGGAAAAAAAGAACGAAACCGCAAAGCCTCAAGAAGATGTAGCTTCATCATTGGTGACGGCCAAGGTGATTACAAAGTTTGTTAAACCTACTGTAGAGGATAAGAAGCAAAAAAACTATAGAGAAGTAAGCAACAAGAGAAAAAGGAAGATGATGAAGGTATGGTATCTAATTTTCCTAAATAAACACTTGTAGATATCTTTCAAATGCTTTCTCAGGGTAAAGTTACTATACCTTTTCTAGAAATGATGAGAATAAATGAACATAAGGAAAAGAAAATAGCCTTGATCATAGGTGTTGCTGGTAATAAGATTGAAAAAGGTAGTTGTAAAGAAGCAAAGGGTAAAGAGAAAAAAGTGGAGGGAATTGTGTCACAAATTCCCCCTATTTATTTAGGGAATTCTATTAATATGTGCCTTGAAAATATAACCCCCTTCTTCTAAAGTGTTGATATAAATGGGAAAACTTTAAGGAACTGTATGCTAGATTCAAGGGCATCAAATAATGTTATGCTAGTCAAATTAATGGAGGCAATGGGCTTGAAAATGAATACAACTCAAGGTAAATGTTATGATTTAGATTCAAGAGAAGTGCCAGTTGTTGGAACTATCAAAGAATTTCCTTATAAAATGATTCAATATCTTGAGAAAGATTTAACCATGACTCTATTAGTTGCAGACATCCCACCTCATTTTGGGATGATTTTGTCGAGAAAGTGGAATGCATCAATGGGGGGTAACATACAGTGTGATCTATCATTTGCTACTTTCTCTATTGATGGTAAGGATGTCAAGATTGAAAGAGAGTCAAAAGTATCTCATATGATTGAGCATGACTCGACTGAGAATATGACATGTTTTATTGATAGTGGCATAAATGAATTTAAGGTTGAGGAATCCCCTAACAACTGTGATAAGCCTACTGCACTGATTGATACAAAAGTAAAACAATTG
This sequence comes from Sequoia sempervirens, assembly GCA_007258455.2. Classification (NCBI taxonomy): domain Eukaryota; kingdom Viridiplantae; phylum Streptophyta; class Pinopsida; order Cupressales; family Cupressaceae; genus Sequoia; species Sequoia sempervirens. The sequence continues at coordinate 75,661,209 of VDFB02256132.1, read as the reverse complement.
TCAGAGTTTGTTGACTTGTGGACTATGTACTTCGATGGTGCAAGTTCAAAAGAAGGATTTGGCATAGGTATTTTGTTACAATCACCAAGTGGAAAGACATTTAGGTTTTCTTTTAATTTGTTATTTGAATGTACCAATAATGTGGCTGAGTATGAAGCCTTGTTATTTGGGTTAAGGTTGGCTGAAAAACATAGGATCAAGAAGTTCATGGTAATTGGAGATTCTGAGCTTGTGGTTTCCCAAGTTAGATCTAGGTATGTATCAAAGAATAAGAGGTTGGAATAGTATAAGAATGCTCATTTGGGATGAAATGGAGAACTTTGATGCATTTGGCATAGAATGGATGGAGAGAAGCCATAATAAAGTGGCAGATTTATTAGCAAACATTGCATTAAAACCAGATGATATGACTTATGCTGGAATTTCAAAGGTTGAGGTGAAAACCAAACCATCCATTCCTAATAATATAAAAAAAATTCAATTCTTTGATAGTGATGATGACATACTAAGGGTTTTGAATTGTGTGGATGAATATGAAAGTCAATAAATTGACTTTGGAGCTTTTGTGGAAAAAATTGATTATAAATATACTGTATTTGGAAATGAGGTCATTCAGTTAAAGAAAAATACAATTCCTAAGGGTTTAGTTTTATTAGAAAGAGTGTTTTATAATCAAGATAGGACAAAGGCTAATCATATTACTTCCCATCTTGATGACTTGGAAGAGATAAATCTTGGAACAAAGGCATCACCAAAAAATGTGTATATTGGAAAGAAAATGTCACCAAAAGTGAGAAGGATACTAATTGACTTATTAAGGAAGTTTAGGCATGTGTTTGCATGGTCCTATGATGATCTTAAAGCATACAGAGAGGATATTTTCCAACATGAGATTCCTTTGAGAGAGGGAGGCAAGCCATTTAGGAAAAAGAAAAGGCCCCTTAATCCCACTCTAGCCCCAAGATGCAGGAAGAATTAATGAAGCTAAGGGATGTAGAGATCATTAAGCCAATCAAAAATTCATCCTAGGTGTCAAAATTGGTGCCAATGAGGAAGAAAAATGGAGACATCAGATTATGTGTAGATTTTAGGAATTTGAATGTGTCTTCATTAAAAGATAACTATCCATTATCGAATATGGAAGCCATGTTGCAAAGGGTAACAAGTTGTGAATTGATGTCTATGATGGATGGGTTCTCTGGTTACAACCAGCTCATGGTCAAAGAGTCTGAGTAGTTTAAGACAACTATCACTACACCATGGGGAACATATGTCTATGTCAGAATGCCTTTCAGTCTGACAAATGCAGGGGCTACTTTTCAGAGAACCATGGATGTGGCATTTCTAGATCTCATTAACTTGGTTTTGGTGATTAATCAAGATGACTTGATAGCATATTCTAAGAAAGAAGAGGATCATTGTGAGCATACAGAGAGGGTATTCACTAGAGCATTGGAGTATGGTATCTCTTTGAATCCAAAGAAATGTGTATTTGGGGTAACAGAGGGAAAACTGTTCAGACAGATTGTTTCCAAGGATGGAGTAAAAATTGATCCAAAGAGGGTAATTGCAATAGATAAAATACCACAACCCCGAAATGTCAAAGGATACAATATTTCTTTGGAAAAATTAATTTCTTAAGGAGGTTTGTAACAAAGTTTGCTGAGACAGCTCGCCCGATTTCCAAAATAATTAAGAAGGGAGCCAAGGTTGAATGGGAAGAGGAATCTATTCAAGCTTTCTAGGCCATTAAGCAAGCAATAAAGGAGGCTCTTGTGTTAAGAACCCCTAATTTTTTTAAACCCTTACAATTTTTTTTATTTGCTTCTTTCCATACAATTGCAGCTATATTGTTGCAAAAGAATTCTGAGGGTTTTCAACAACCTATAGCCTTTTTCAAAAAATCTTTACAAGCTACAGAACTTAAGTATGATATAAGTGAAAAATAGGCATATGCATTAGTGAAAGTAGTAAAATCCTTTAGGCCTTATTTTATGGGAGCTAATGTAGTTGCATATGTACCTAATGTTGCTGTCAAGGATATTTTCACACAACAGGAAGTTTCAGGAAGAAGGTGTAGATGGATCAACAAGATCCAGGAGTTCAACATTGAGATCTAGATTACTAAGTTGGTGAGAGGAAAAGTATTGGCCAAGCTTATGGCCCAAAGTAATCTGGAAGAAAATTAGATAAATTTTCTAGAAGAAGAAAATAGATCACACATATGTGATATGGAGCATTCTAAATGGTATAAAGGTGTGATATATTATTTGCAAAAGATGAAATGTCCTGATAACTTGAGTGAAAATGAGAAAAGGAAATTGAAATTACATGCTATTAAATATGTTATCATAGCTGGAAAGCTCTGGTGGAGAAATGGAGAAGGTGTCATGCTGAAGTGTGTTGACCAAGATCAAGCACAAGAACTTTTGAGTGAGATGCATGGTGGAGTTTGTGGAGGGCATTATATGGCTAAAACAACTACACATAAGATAATGAGGGCTGGATTTTGGTGGCCTACTATTTTTAAGGATGCACACCAATTACTGAAGACATGTGATTCTTATCAGCATTTCTCTAGTAAGTTAAAAAAATTTGGTAACTTTCCTCTAAAACTAGTTGTAGTGCAATCTCCATTCCAACAATGGGGTATTGATTTTATAGGAGAGATAGCGTGTAAATCTAGTGGAGGCCACTCATGGATATTGGTGGCCACTGATTATTTTAGCAAGTGTGTGGAAGTGATTCCAACAAAGAAAGCAACTAGTAAAGTGGTAATTGACTTCCTGATGAGCAACATACTAACTAGGTTTGGATATCCAGAAAGGATTGTGTTAGACAATGCAATGTGTTTCAAATATTAGGAATACATAGAATTTTGTGAAAAGCATGGCATCCAAATTTCTTACTCATCACCGTATCACCCATAGGGAAATGGACAAGAAGAATGAAGCAATAAAAGCTTGATGAAGATCATTAATAGAATCCTAGATCAAAATAAAATTGCATGGGATTCTAAATTGAGATTAGCAGTCTGGGCAGATAGGGTAACTATAAAGAAGGAAATAGGTTGTGCCCCATTTGACTTGGTTTATGGGATAAATGCAAGGTTTCCCCAGAATAATTTGATGGAAATGTATAAGTTTTTCCAGATGTATGACAATGAAATTGATGATGAGATGCAATTGAGAGTGGAAGCTCTCATAGAATTAGATGAAACTAGGAAGGAAGCTCAAATGAAAAATGAAAAATTGCAGTTGCAAGTAAAGCAGTTGTATGACAAAAGGGAAACTGCAAGGAGTTTCCAAGATGGAGATTTGGTCTTAATATGGAATGCTAGATTAGAAGATAAAGGGAAACATGGAAAATTTGATATGATCTGGTTGGGACCATTTTTGATAAATGGTAAGTGGGGTGAAGATTCATACTTCCTCCAAGGTATGATAGGGGATATTCTTAAACTACCAGTTCATGGATAGTTCTTGAAGTTGTACTTCACTTGAAGTATTTTTTTCCATGAACAGTAGTTTAGGTTTGTATATATGTTAGTGTAGGTTTCCTTCCTATTGGGTTGCTTTTTCTAGGCAATCCTTTTTGGTCATCTCTACAATTGGTCTGCTCAACCTAAGATTCTGAAATCTTGCTTCATTCCAGTGGAATGAACGTCCCCAATTGGAGCCATTGATGGAACTTCAAAGTTTTGTTCTTTGTGTTCTCTTTTATCCTACCTTATGTATCTGGTCATCTATGGTGTTTTGGAAAAGCCTAAGGTTGGGGTTTTACCTTTGTCTTCATGTAAAACCCTAGTGTTCATCTTACGCCTTGGGTGGGATCTATTTGGCCGCTACTTTTTGGGAGGGTTTTAGAACATCTTAAGCCCCATCCCTTCATCTAGGTCAGACCCCTTTTCTATTTTATCATTTTAGTTCCTTCGCTTGACTTTATTTTCCTAAGTTTTGGATGGTCTTGTGCTCCCTCATTTAAATGAAAACTTATGTCATTGTTTTATCGTCACCCTAGTGATGTACCCTTATTCCTTTAATAAATGTTTTTTATTTTGTAGAGGGACAAGTTTTCCTAGCCATAAATCAATAATCATTTGATCTCAGTCATTCCTTGCCATCCCATGATGACCCCACCACACTATTTTGGTTGATCGCGATATCACGGGCAAGTGCCACATGTCTCATCTGGTGAAGCCAAAGGGATGATAAAATACTTTGATTCATCTATTTGGTTTTAATACATTATGTAGTAGGTTACAAAATCGTTTATGAGATGCACATGTTTCAAATCAATGGAGATGTTATAATTTTGGTAGGTAAGGTGCTCGATGGTTAAGGACAAATCTGGCAATTATGTTGGATGAACTAGAATTGCTGATAATTGAGATCCACAGTTTCCTACCATCGTGTGATCAAAATTTGCGAGGTTTTTATAGATTGTGATATCGCGAGAAAGTGCCACATGGATTTCATTGGCAATGCATAGTATGGTGGGCCCCTTGTTGCCAAGATGGAGATTGTGTCAGTTTGATTTGAAGGCAGTTGTTCGATGATCTGACTAGGGTGAACGGTCGACGGCTAATATTTGAATCTGCATCAAATGCGATTGGAGCCATTCATGTAGCATGTGAGTAAGCTTTAATGGCAGACATGACATCTACTACCATGTTTTGATCAAAATAAAGCATTATTCTTCTGCTTTTGGTATAAAAAAAATTTAGAAGATCTTTGTGAAGTAGTTGTGGAGCCAAGGATGAAGTTACAAATTGTTACAACAAATATTTGGGTTTCTCCAAGCGTAAATCCATGAGTTCAATTCTATGTTTCCTAGTTGGTTTGAATTTGAATTTGGGGGAAAATTGTTGTGTGCTTGTCATAGGGCTTGTTGATAATTGTTTTAGGGCTATAAGATAATTGAATTGTGGGAAATTGCAATGTTTTGTTCTGTAATTTCATATTTTGTTTAGCCCTAGTTTTTTTAAAGTTTGAAATAGCAAGCAAGCCCTAAGCCCTAGTTTACTCAAGATGGCAACAACAAAGCAACACTCTAGCTAGATTGATTATTTAAGTAGAAACCTATATGATCATTCCCTAGATCAATTGCCCTTGTCAACAAATGATAGGAAGAAGGGTTTGGTTTTGATGTGAGGAAAAAATCTAAGGGAGGGATTAGTATATAATTGTTCCAACATAGCCAATGCTAAGGTTCCTCTTACTGGTCTACAGATGTTCAAATTGTGGTTTCGACAGAAGAATTTTCCCCACCCCTTTTCTAATAGTTGGATGTATGATATGGGGAGGTTGGTGGTACCGAATGTGTTCCCTGATATAGAATTGCTTAGGGAAATGGCTACACGATATGACCCGGTCACATGGGTGATTCGAGATAATGATGGAGAGGTTCTGTTAAGCATCAACAGAGAGAAATTCTGAAAAGTTTTTGATCTGAGTGAGCCTAGTACATCCTTGGTTCCTATTAATCTTGAGGAAATTAAATAGGAATATGGGAGGTTGAAATCAACTTTTAGAGTGAAGTTGCTCCCACCTCATTTGGCTAGGGCAGGAGGTTCAAAATTCCATATTAGCCCTAATGACCAAGAACCTTTCAGACTGAATTTCTTTGCAAAGCATTTCTTGGCCACCTTTTACTCATTGTTCCAGATTTTGGGTTTTCACCCTAACACAATGATTCCTATTTCTTACATGTTCATGGGGGTGCAAATACAACAACCTAATTTCTCAGTAATTTATTATTTTACTTCTTTGTTGGATGAAAAGATACATGAAGGGATTTTCAAGTTACAGAAAAATGATATAGGCACTCCATTCTTTTGGTATTCCATGTTAATGTATATGGTCTTTCATAAGAATGCTAAATTCTTCTTTGAGAGGATGGAGTTAAGGTAGTGGGTTAATGGAGAAAGATTGCCAGTGCAGGTGTGGACTACAAATTTATCATGTAACAAGGAGAACACTAGTTATGTGCATTTTAATAATTTTCTTGCTTCCAGATTAAGAGCTAGGATGATGGTAAATGTACCCAGTATTCCTAAGGAGTTGCATGATTTCCACAGACCAAAGGGGAGGAAGCTAGAATTGAAGGTTTGCCATAACTACGGTGATATTATTCCATACCCAGTCAACACTATCTTGAGGGTGTATGGTTTTCAGGGACCCCTCATATATTGCCATACAATATGCCACCAAGAGTGGGATTTTTAGAAGTCATGTGGAAGATTAATTGTATCCATGAGGACAACCTTACTAGCAAAGGTAAAGGAAAAATTTTCCTGGATTACAGTGTAGTATCAGATTTTGTCTTTTGAAAGGGAGGTTGGGTTCACTTTGGGAATTTTTTTGAAGAATACCATTTGAGGTGTGTTCCCAAGCGACAACATGATCATGAGGGCTTCTTTTCTCTTTTAAGAAAAGGATAAAAGGTGGTATGTTCGTGCATGAGTTCAACTTCCCTGAAGACTTGATTAGAAATGAATTTGACCTAAATATCTAGGAGTTGAACAAGGAGAAATGGGTAGCTTATGACAAGCTATTGGCTATTGTGCACAAAATGGATCCAAAATATGATCCATTGATGGAGTTTAGTCCATATCATAAGAAAATTGACTTCTTGATGGGAAACTTCAAAGAAATCATGGGCACCTTGATGACTAATAAGGTAAACTTGGAGTCAGACTTGGGAATACAGGAGCAAGATGCTAGGCCAATTGAAGAGAGGCCAACTTACCAACTTACAGGGAGATGGCCTATTTATAGAAGGAAGAGAAATGATAGTAGTGATGAGGAAGAAGAGGATAGAAAGGGAAAGAAAATAATTAAGTTTCCTACACAAAAAGGTCCAAAGCTCAAAATTCCTAGGGAAATTAAAATTAATGATTTGGAATCATCACTTGAAAATAGTCCCTCACCACCACCATCAGAGCCAAGCCCTAAAAGGAAAAGAATTGAACAATCCCAAGAGGATTTGGTGGATGAGATTGTTGTCACTGATTAGGACATGCAGATACATATGCCTTCCCCTCCTAGGCCAGTTGAATTGGTTCTCTTTGATCTAGATATGAAAGGAAAATGTGTGCAAGATGCAAGAATGGATGCATGTAAGGAGTTTCTAGATGATAATGCATTTGTAAAAACTCCAATTTTCTTGCAATTAGTGTGGAGAATGAAACTAGAAGAATATCAAGATAAATGCAAAAAGAGAAGAGAATTGGGACCTGATAGGTCAGACCAGGAGAATGATGATGAAGTGAAAGTTGAACTAAGGGAAGAGTTCAAGAACATCACGCTTGAGGATCAGAGAAAATTGATAAATCAAGTTGGTGTCTTGATTTTACCTGAATGGGACATTGCAGATGTTGTAGCTTTTAATGCTATTCTAAAGTCCATGCACCCCTTACAAGATTTTGAAGAAGAGATATAGGCAACATTGCAAGATTTTGCCTTTAGTGAAGAGTACGAGACCTTAGCAATTTGGGATTTGGCCCCTCAATGGAGAAAGCCAAATGTTATTGATATTAATCCAAATTTAAAATGAGAGTTGATAATAAATAGAGCTTCAAAGAGCTCAACCAAAAAGGCTACTAATTTGATTGTAAATGTGCCCAAATTTTCCCGAAAGAATGCTGAAAGAGAGGAGACTGAAAAGAAAAGCCTATGGAGAAGTACAATACCATAATTGGGGAATATAGCAAGATGCACCAAAGGAATGTTGAGCTACGAACTGAGGTGGACAAGTTAAAGAACAAGAAGATTGGGGAGACATCAAGTGCTCCAGAGATCAAAACATTTCCTTCCACATCAAGGTCAGTGCCTCTTGCTTCTCCTATTGTATCTACACAAGGGTCTCCCAGTCAAAATCCTTCTCTCAACCTTACTTTAGAGCTAATTGATGAAGAAATGGAATGCTCTGTCGATTCTTCGAAGAAGTAGCTAATGCACAAAATATCAAAGTTATAGGCATCCTTGAAGGTGAGTGAGGAGGGAATATTTTTAAAGCAAAGGGAGGTTATAAATGTTGTATTGAGACACTTCAATGAGAAAGTTGATGATAGATTGTCATCTATGCATTCTTTATATTCTTTATTAGTGAGTGCAATAAAGAATATTGATAGGGATCAGGAGGTAGTAGTACCATTAATTGGAAGATGGATTCCTAGGGCCAATGATCTAGACATAATGTATGAATCCTCAAGGTTTGATGTAAATAAAAGGTCCTAATCACTAAGGCCTACTCAGGTGTTAGTTAAGTCATTGCAAGATTTTCAGAGCTTACCAGATGACTTGAGTAGGAAGATCAAAGAGTTGGTAAAGAAATTTGATGATTGGAGTGACACATTGTTACCTAATATAATTGATGAGCAAGGAAATATTAGGTCACTCCAACACTGGAAAGACTGGGCTAATGAAGTCATCAATTGTAAAATTAGATTAATTTGTGATGACTCAGATTATGATTTATTGGTGAGCTATATGGACAAAATCATTAGCACCAGTTCATCTTTTGAATCTTTTTAAAGAGAAGCAAATCAGGTGGCAGTTAAATATACACATTATAGTGTCAAGGTGAATGAGGTAATCAATTTTGATTGGCCAACTGATGTGGAATACCAGAAATGGGTAAATGTATATTTAACTAAGGAGGAGTAAAAAGGAGTAGGATGTTAATGGTTGACAGATCAGCTATTGTAGTTACAATAGATTCTAGTTTTGTTTTTGGTGACAATCTTGGAGTGGAATTCTTGAATTTTTTGTTGTTGCATCAATCATTCTCAGTGGGCATGATGAGCAAGAGGATTCTCTAGGAAATTTCTATTGTTACAAAATTTTGGAAATATCACAAAGCGATCCAATTGGTTGGTGACACATGTGCTTTCTCACCTGATGCTTGTTTTCTCCTTCTTTTCTATAAGAAGGATTTCAAGGCCAGAAGTAAGGGTTAGCAAGTGATATATTTTTTGGTTGAGTCTAGGTGAAGTGCAAAGAAAATTGTAAAGTTTGATGGTTTTAGAGAAAATGCAATTTACGTTTTGAGTCATTCTATAGTAGGTTTTGAATTCATGAGGATTTGATGTTTTACAATAGCATTGGCATTTGAATTGAAATGATTAATTCAAACTTATGTTTCTCCATTGTACATGCATATCTAAATTTTGAATAAGATGATCAAGGGCTATCTCATTATTCTCACTGTTGTGGTGTGTATGATTCTTGTTTTAGCTTTAATTCAAGGAATTAATTAAAATGCTTGAATGGTGATTGTAGGTCGATATGTTCTGTATGAGGATTTGATAAGTAGTATTGGGTTAGAATACATGTTGATGAGATTGTAAAGTAATGTTCTCAAGGATCTTATATGTTATGTGTTAAATCTGTCATAAAACCTTAAATTCTTATGAATTTGACTCCCCCAAAGGATATATGGCACTGATATGAGTTGTACTAATTTGTATGGTTCAGTATTTGTTTGTCTTTACCTAGCGCTTGCTAGAAATTGCAAATCAATGACTATATTAAACTGTGAAATGTGTTGTAGTTATCTCATGCTCCAAATACTTGATATTATTGATGAACAACCAATTCTATTTGGTATTATCCTATTATGTTGAGCTATTAAATGAGATTATATGTTGTCGTTAATGTTGTTTATGATAATGGTGTAGAGGTTGTAAATGCATTAAGGGATCACCCTCCAGGATCTTGTAGAGCCCAAAGTGTAGGATGTCTTTAAAATCCTCGTCAGTTGGTCCAGGTCCTTTGAGCTGCCCTTTATTGGAATTGGAATTTCCATAGGTAGATTAGAAGACCAACCTAGTTACAGTAAAAACAACCAACACAAGCATCCACATCTTGTTTGAAATCACTTGTTTTAGGCTTTTAGCCATAACAACAAGGTAGTGATCTATTTGATAAATTTTTTTGGTAGACATGTATGAAAAATGTGGTAGAATAAACAAGGAAATGAACTTTGAAAAAATACCTCAAAGAAATGTGGCCTCATGGTGATGGAATTCCATGAAAAATTCCATGACAAGAGAATTGTTATGGATTGTCTTGGCATTCCATCACCGTGAGACCACATTTCTTTGAGGCATTTTTTCAACTAGTTCACTACCTTGTCTATGCTATTGTTTACTATTATGCTTTGATAGAATTTTTCCTAGCATCCATAGCTTGTTTGAAAGTGCTTGTTCTAGGATTTTAGCCATAGTAACAAGGAAGTGAATTGTTTGATAAAATGCTTTGGTAGACAATATGCATGAAAAATGTGGTAGCATAGACAAGACAATGAACTGTTTGAAAAAAATACCTCAAAGAAATGTGGTCTCATGGAATGCCATGAGAAGAAAATGCAATTGGAAACTGCTCCTAGTTATTAGTTATGTAATGTGAAGTAATTGCATAACTTCTTAGGTTGACTTTCTAAAAAGTATATTGTAATTGACATTTTGTCATCTATCAAAATCTAGCTATTAGTTATGCAATGTGAAGTAATGCTTTGAGTTTGAAATATGTGCAATACAATGTAATCAACAATGCAGATGATTATGAAAAAATAATTGATACCAATTCATAATATACCCCTATATTCCAAGCTAAAATACATAAAAAATCCAATCATACACAGTATTATCAACAAATAATTGAGACCAAAATTTGAGCACCAAATTAAATCTTCTTGTCCATTGATTACTTTAAATAGATATTACAATATAACATAAGTCTCCTCATATATATTTCTATAAATTCCTATGATGATGATATCAAAATTTGTTCTTTGTTTCTCTTTTATAATAGAAGCAACAAGCTTCAGATTGTTACAAAATTTATGGCATCTTTTTAAAATTTATGTCTCTTTGTATAAACTAGACTAAGCATTATTTTTTCTTAAAACATAAAACAAAGAAATTAGATAACTAATGAAGTCCATAGCACTTGTGATACCATAATCCATTAATCTCCATAAGGCACCCATGATCAGTGAAGATCTGTTCAAGGTCCTTTCTCCATATTAGTGTATCTAAATATGCAGTTCTGACACTGTGACAACCCCAAGGCCTATTGTTTGGGGGGAGGACCCATATACCTATGCTCCCACTCATACCCTATATAATCATGTGGCCATTTGTATTCTTGAATTTTCAATACATTTTCAAGGTGAATCTTCCATTAGATATCTAGTAATGCCTTGCTATCCATGATAATCTTAGAATATTTAGCATCCAACGCTATTACTCTATCCATGACTAAGTCGAACCTGTCAAGACTCAACTCACCATCCTTTTATATGCAAGTGATGCACTATGGAACAATCTTTCCATACTCATTCTTCCATTCATTGAGGTCCTTCAAGTGGTCATCATCTTTCAATATTTTTGGCACAAATCACTACTTCAGAGTATGAAATGAATCTATTCTTGTTTTGATCTTTTTTTCCTCTCCTTCCATATTGTGAGTGTCAAACTACAATCAACTAACAAGGATCAATAAAACAAGTGTTAAAACATGTTAGAAACCAAATCAAACACTCCCTATGAGATTCTTTAACCAAATCAAAGGAAAACATGAAAATAAGAACAAATTAACTAAAGAAAACATGAAATCCAAATTGAACTAGCTAAACCTCCATCCCATAGGGGGAGTGGTGCTCCTATGATGTGAAAAGAAACCCTTCCCCAATCCCTTTGATAATATTTGGTGATTTTTGATGATCCAAGTGTGAAAATGACTCCAAAAGGTGATAACTTTGACTAAAAATAATGAAAGTGATGGATTTTTAAGAATTGAAGTGCCCATAGTTATAATGTTTGAAGTTGTGGATCCATATTGTGGGTATGTGTAGGATCATCATGGAAAAAACAGGCCCTTAAGTGGCAAAAAATTTAGAAAAATCAAAGTTAGGAAACTTGACGTAAAAAATTGAATAAGTTATCTATATTATTTTAAAAATATGTAACAATAGAATTTGTAGCAAATTGAATGTAGTTTCTAAACTATTAGGTTTTTTTTAAAATCTATTTGGTGAAAATTTGAAATTTCAATGCAAGAGTACTTAAATTTCGGAAAAAATAAGAAGTAGGTGTCTGCCTAACCACCCTAACCACAAAAAAATGATAATATTTTTTTTATAAGAATTTAGAAATAAGTAGAGGACTCATGTTGGATGTGATGCATATTTTTTGTAATTTTTTTCCAGGAAAATAATTAATTATGATTTTTTTAGTACAATTTTTAAAAAATATAAAAACTTGTATGTCTGACCACCTTAACTTAGTCAAAACTTCATGAAATTCATTTTTTATTTTTTTAATCCTATAGTATGCAAAGCATAGAATGTGATGCATGTTTTGGATTCAAAAAAATGTGATACCGTTTGAAAGCTCTAGATGTTTTTCAATTAGCCTATCAATCAACACTTTAGTCATAATTCAAATAGAAAAAATAAATTATTATTTATTAAATTCAAAGTAAAGCATAATTTATATTGGTGGAAAGCTAAGAATCTCCTTTAAAAACCCTTTTCATTTCATCAATTTTTGGTAAAAACAAAGTCGTCAGCCACATACCCTACAAATACTCATCATATTGCCACTTTTTGGCCCATCATGATCTTGAACATACCCTTGTGAAAAGGATGCTTCTATTTATAGAAGAGAAGGGTTGAAGAAAGATAAGATTTGATGAATGTGGGATAAAATGGGAGCCAATGAGAATGTGCCAAGTTTCACTATTCTATTAAAGGAAGGTGGAGCACATTTTGGGAAATGTGCAAGTGGAGGAGGATGGAAAAGAAATAAATGGGAATGGTTGAGGATTTGAAAGGTTGTAAGAGAAGTTATTGGATTTGTAAGAGGAGTTATCGAGGATGTGATTTTTTTTTTAAAACCTTTAGAGTGAAATTGAATGAGGTTGTTGAGAGGAATATTCCTTAGAATATGCCTTTGTGAGGATAAATAGAGGAATTAGATAATTAATAGAAACTATTTTCATGTACAATTTGGTTAGTTGACCATGAGTTGATTTAACTTTTGAAGAGTTAAAAGCTGGATGAATTTTTAATGATGATTCAAAAAGTGATTTAGGATTAATTAATTGGAACGAATTAGGAGATTGTGACCTTTGATTTGATTGATTTAATCAAATGAGAAGATTTAAGGGGATTTAATTAAATGATGATGAATATTAGTTAAAAGAAAGTTGAATTAATCAATAAATTTAATTATTTGATTAATAGTTGAATTTGTTGAATTTAACTAAATAATGTTGATTATTTAATTAATTGATGAATTTGAAGTGATTTAGGAAGAAATGGTGTTAATTTATCAAAATCAGATGCATAGTATCAATCAAGAATTTTTTTGGTGTCTACATTTTTCCCCTCTTTGAAATGAGGTACTTGTTGCATTGGTCCAAAGAATAACATTTACAATATCAAAATTCAAAAATTTCTTAATTTTTCGAATGTCCCACTATTGCCCAAGCAGAAGAAATTACAATGCTACACTGCCCCCTTGAGAGATTGGGAAAAAATTGCAAAATTAGGTTGAGCTCACGAAAAAGGTTCAACAAGGATACAAGAATGTAAAATAGCCCACAGGATGTGAAAAAAACTTATGATGAGGAAAATGAGTCAAAATGGACTTTGTTCAAAAAAAAATGGACTAGATGGGTTCAAAAGCCCTAAAAATAACCCTAAAAACCCTAAAAAAAATGCATAAATAGGGTTTTCATAGTCATTTTCAAATCATTTGCAGTTGTAAAATTTAGAAGTCTTGACTTTTTTCTCTAAGGTGCCGACGGAATGGAAGATCATGTGCTCCCCAGACATTGGATGGATTGAGTTTGTGAGTTCTAGCAGCCTCAAGATGTAGGACCCCCAGTACGCCTTTAGAAACTTTTCTCATTTTGTGTGATTTTGGTGCATTTATGAGGGTCCAATTAGGTCAATCAAAAGCGATCCCCTAGGGTGCCACAATTGTTGCAGTCGATGTCGCCTTCACACATGCTGACCTCTATTTGCAACAAATGTCACACGATGCTGGAGGGTCTTAGAGTCACAAAAAAATCTTGACTCACCATTGCAAGATTGCATCATGCAGCCCCAAAAGATTCAGCCATCACCTCAAAATGTTGACTTGCCTTTGCCATATAGCACTGCTTTCGATTTTAGTGCCACTTTTGCAAAATGATAGAGAGTCACTTTTGGAAAAGCCGACTCGCCTTTTCTTTTTTGGATATTTTTTTAATTTTTGAAAACACATCATGTTGATGAATTTTGATGTCATGGGTGTTTTAGATGTAGGAGTTTCTACTAATGCTCCACTCGAAGGAGCGTAGGAGCCAAATTTTGCATCAGGCAAGGCACCTGACAGATGACATGTTCTTTCTTGGCTTGATTGGCTTTGGAAATGTAGCTCAGATGCTCGAGATGAAGACACACCTTGTGATGATGACTGCATTGGTGGAGAGATGGTGGAGCGAGACCTCCTTATTCCATTTATTGACTGGTGAGGCCACGGTGACCCTAAAGGACGTATGACAGATCCTATGGATCCCCAAACATGGTGAGTGCATTATATATGATGTGGAGGCTACAGGTGATGCCATATTTCAACTATTTGACATTGACTCGTATGAGATGGACAGTGGTCGGATCGATCTTCACTCATATGAGGGGATTGCCCCTGATTTGACCTTGTTTGTTGGAGCATTGATATTGAGAGTCCTTGTTCTTGATAGGAGAGTGAGAGGTTGCAATGATGGATGCGGGATCATTTGTTCCTGTATGATGGAGGAGATTACTGTCTATACCTATGGGCCAGTCATCCTAGCCTCCCCAAATCATGATATGCAACAGGTCATGTACTGTGGGTCTCATAGCATTGGAGTAGGAGTTATACTTCTTCATGTGTGGGAATATGAGCATATAGCCATTTTGAGGCCCACCATTGTGGATGTTTAGACAAACCGCGATGATCCTGCAGTTTACAAGTATGGGGGGATGATCAGCCTTCATTACACATGCATTATAGGCATCCCATACTAGAGGCGGGTTATTAATGAGATGGAAATGTTTCGGTGGAGATCATGGCTCCACTTTCATAGATGGCATGATGATGATGCCCGAATTTTCTATTGTTGGTAGTCCAGATACCTATAGGGATGAGAGCATCACATGATATAGTAGTACCTCCTAGATAGGGTTGCTCACCAGTTCAAAGAGGTACACGATTCGATGACAGAAAAAGAGCCATATTTGTGTGGAGGACTAGAGAGATAGTGTGGGGGTAGAGGATCCCCCCAGTAGGCCATTGATGACTTCACATAGCTTGTGATGATGCTATGGGTTTACTTTGATGGTCATGTAGATGTGGGCACTACATAAGCCTATGATGTGTACTTTCAAGCCCATGCTCCTATTCGATTAACATTACCAATGGTGCCAATAGTGGGCAGAGGATGGGTTAGAGGACCTTAGATTGGACAGGTCCCTTAGTAGCCAGGTCATCAGGCACAAGAGGAATAGGGTAGAGGTGTAGGGAACAATGGGGATGATGGATAGATTACACCACTAGTACCACCCATTGATAAGATGCCACTAGTATAGCCACCTCAGTAGCCACATTAGTAGCAACCATGACCACCACCACTAGGTCCCAATCCTAGGGACAGATAGATAATGGCGCTACAAGCACATATATAGGTCCTAATAGGGTAGTTATAGTAAGCCCAGATTCAGATTAATATCCTGATCTAGGAGAGGGATCAGGAACAATAGAAAGTGGCATAGGAGCACCACATGAGATAGGATGCAGACCTTGAGTTGGCCTTGGAGTAGGGACGAAGACAATAGCTAGAGGCTACAACATAGTAGGCACAAGGACATGCCATAGTCCTAGATGAGATGTATGATCAAGTGATGTAGGAGGCATCGTACTACAAGACTTCATTTATAGGGTTGTGTCATAGGAGCGATGGGAGCCAAACTTCTCCCACCTTAGCTAGTTGTTCCTAGTAGGACCCATCATATAGGGAAATAAGGGAGACCATCAAGGTCTCATCACTAGAGCCAAGGTAGCCATCATGGGGATAGATAGAGCAAGGGTAGCTCAGGGTAGTGATAGTTTACTAGACACATTTATTTTGGATTGTACAATCTAGCTTATGATGTGTATACATTCATTGGCTAAGTTTTGATTGGCCTCTTATATATTCGATGATGATACCATATATCTAATTTCGATTGTATCATGACATTCAACTTTTTTGATATATATACATGAGATGACTTTGATGTGCTTAAATGATGTGATGGTTATTTTATTTTATGTGATGGATGCATATGATATGGATGAATACATGTAATGGTTATGTTTTATGTTATGATGTTTTATGAAATGCTTAGAATAACCAATTTATATTATGATTAATAATGTTTTCTATTATGATGATATGTGTAGTATATGTTGATGGTTTTTGGACTCAGGATGGATGCAGGATATATAGATATATTTATTTCTAAATGCCATGATATCATGTTAGTATATGGAAAATATAGAAGAAAGAGGAACCAACCCTTGAGTTTGAGATGATGCAAAAGTATGGTGAGGATGATGATACAATTGCTTATCAAAGATTGGGGACGTAAAGAGTTTAATTTCCTTAATTTTTATAACACACATAGATATGATGCATCAAGGTATAGACAACCAATTTTTAGCATCTCATTTTCTGAATCACTTAGATATTTGGTAGAATAAGTGTTTTTCTTCTCTCGTGTATCTATGAGGGTGTTTTTTGTTGCAAGTTGAGGATCTTGGGAAGGAGCTACCATCTCCTACATGGTATAAGAGCTCCTCCTCCTGCTCACCTTTGAGGAGAGTTTCTTCCTATAGTGTCAAAAAATATCATCATTTACATTTTCACACTTGATTTCAGAATGGTTAACATTAAAATGGACCTAATGTCACCTTGATCTAGTATTGTAATGTGTTTTACACATTCACATTGGCTTTAGGGCCCTTTTAAGCTAAATTGACCTAATTTTTCCTTAATTTAATGTTGTAAAGTGTATTTATTTACACCTTCACATTAAGTTTTGGGCTCTTGTAAACTAAATGAACTTTACTAAATATTGGGGGAATGGGCGCCTTATGGCCTAGGTCATATAACACCACTCTTCTCCAATTATCATTCAAATATGCCCTAGGATCCCAAATTAGATTGACTATCAATAAAAAGGTGAGTCAATTTTCAACAAGGAAAACCTAGAGGGGGGTTCTTTAGGATTTAAAGGGTTCACAACCAAGCAAAAGAAAAAGCTTGGAAAAGACAACTTAACATTCAACTCATAAAACCTAGTAATGCAATCCAAATAATGAGTGAAAATGAAAAAATTAAGTAATAAAAAGTTAGGATGTATGTACCTGGGAAGTCTAGAAATGTGATAAGGATTCTAGAAATGCAAAAATGTTATTAGGGAGGACTAAGACACCCTTGATATTGTATTAGTACCATAGCTATTTTTCAGGGCATATGCAAAATATTCGGATGTCAAAATAGAATATGAAAGAATCTCTGCAAAATACCACTTGGAGGACTAAGATTCCCTTACTATTGACTTTGTCCTAATCTGAATTTCTAAAATCTTTGAATGTGATCCTAAGGCCTAATGTTTTCACTTCCTTCTTTTCAGATCTTAGGTCCTGAAACTTCCAGATCTGGCCTATAGGTGAGTTTTTTTGAAGATGAAAACTTTGCAATGCAACTTTTCACTTCAAATTATCTTCAACTCTTCAACCTAAATATGTAAAAACAAACATGCAAGAGAGGAAAAACTTGTTGATTGTTAGTAAATGGGTGTTTTCCTTGGTCAAACCCCTTGTTGGTAATTAAACCTTGGAATGAAAAAGAATAATGAAGGGAAATGATAAATGAACAAAATGCTATATTACAACTCACCAAACCCTTTTTATGAAATCTACAAACTTGTGTGAAGTTGATAACCTAAATGCATATCTTGAATCAAATGAATACTTGATAGATCTTGACTTAAATTGCTTGCTTGAATCAAAACCCTACGTCACAAATGTTAGCTCAAAAAAACACTTGATGCAAGAATATCTTTGATATGATGCTTGAATCTTGATGATGGATCCAAATGCTTGATGAATTGCTCTTGAATTCTCTCTTGATCACAAATTTCTATAATGCATGAATTCTTAAGATCACTTGATTGATTTTTAGGAGAAAATGAGTGTAAGAACCTTGTATTTATACTTATCCATGTTTAATATCCTAAAATTACACCACACTAAGCTAACATATGAAATCATTAGTTGAAGGAGGCTAAATACTGCTAAGATTTGAAATTAAATCCTAAAAATAGCATAAGGGGGACTAAGACACCCTAGGTTGTGTCTTAGTCCAGAGGCATGAAACTCAGGGCACATACTCCAAAAAGGGGACAATTTAAGGTGCTTTTAAAAAGAGGTTCCCAAGACCTTTAGAGGACAAAGGCACCTTAGGTGGAATTTTAGTCCTAGTCCAAAAATCTAGGAAACACAACCATAATCATTAAATTATCATTTATCCTTTTATGTTTGTCGGGATTATCCATAAAAAGATATAATTTATTAGGATTGCGGATGCAAAATAGAACCAATTAAGACATAAATAAGGATAAAAAAGCAAGGTGGGCCAAAACAAGTGTGAAAATGCAAGGGTATGCATTTTCCTATAGTACATTATTTATGCCTTATTTAAGGTCTTGTAAAGTGTTGTACCACACTTTCACACTTTTCTATGGTTTTCATTATTAATTGGAATTCTTTATGCCTTATTTGGCCTTATTTTGCATCCATGAGCCTTAATTAATGCATCTTTCTAAGGATAATCTTGACATGAACCAACATCAAATCATAATTCAATAGTTTTTAGGTTTTGTGGCCTAGATTTAGTGATCTGAGACTCATACGCCACCTTGGGCATATGAATCCCACCTAGGATTTTGGGCCTCGATCTTGATTTTACATCATTCTAATATTTTTTTAAAAATGTGTCCCATAGTTAAACCTAATGGGACTCATATGCCACTTTTGGCATATAAGTCCCATGTGGCCCAAAATCAAATTTAATTGAAATTCTTGGCAATATTTTGTCCTCCTAGATGTGATGTTAGCTTGTAGTGTTGTAATTTCAAGGAATTTGGTATAAACAAGTATAAATACAAGGTCATTTCACTCATTTTCACCTAAGACTTCCATGTGAGCATTCCTTATAGAAAATTTGAGTTCACAAGAGCATTCAAGAGTTTACAAGACTTCACAAGAGTATTCAAGATCATTTCTATGGCATTCAAGGGTAGATTTCTTCATCATTTGTTGCTACGATTCAAGATCCATTATCATGTCAAGGTTATCAAGCATCAACCATGTTGTTGATCTAGTGTTGTGATGTAAATTTAAGATCAAAGACTAAGCATTATCCTACACTTATTTCAAGATCAAGATCTACATCCTTCATATCCACTTCATGTTATATTAATGATTTAAAAGACATTATTCAAGGTATTATTGTTCATATTTCAAGTTCCACTTTTCATGTTTCATGTAGATATAGTTCATTATCTCATTATTTGATTTAATTACCTAAAAGGGGTTTGACCAAGGCAAACCCCTATTCTCTAAAAATCAACAAGTTTTTCTCTCTCTACATGTGTGATTGAAAATATAGGTGTCTTGGAGGTTGAAGATCCTTTGAATATTAGGATGCAATGTTGAAGAAAGTCATGAAGTCATCACAAGGTTGTCATCTTCACTAAAAGTCACCTACATGCTACAAATCAGGGTTTTAGATTCAGAAACAAAGTGTGAAAGAAAGAGCAGAGATAGGTGAGAAGAATCAGGCCTTAACCCTTTGAAAATTTTGAGTGGGACTGGTACGCCAGTTGTGGCATATGAGTCCTAGTACAGGGATTTTTCTAGATTTTAGTCATTTCAGATTATACATTGTCAAATTCCAATTTTGGCACAAAAACCCTAGTTTGGGACTAAATCACCCAGATTGATGTATGAGTCCTAGTGGGCATAAAACAACATTTTTTTAGGGTTTTGGAGCTTGATTTTACCTCAACACTCTTCCAAGTGCACCTTTGTTCATTTCTAGTTTGATATCTTGTTTTTTTAGTTTCATTTCCTAGGTCATTTGGTTAGGTCTTGCATGGTACTTTACATCTTGCATTCATATCTTGTCTTTCCAAGCCCTAGCTTGGTGGTGAACCCTCATTTAGTATTTAATCCTACCCTAGGACACCCTATTGCAATATCTCTCTCTCCTACTTCATCCTTGGATTGAGATCTCTAGGGTTTCCTTGAATGAAAGTGAAGAAGATTGTTGTTCTATGTCCTAAACCATAAGCAACAACAATTTTTAACCTTTCATTTTGGTGAACTTGCATTTAGAACATCATAATTCCTATTTGGAGTGCATTATCATCCTAAATCTATCTTGCATTAACATTGCTTTAAGGTTTTCATTAGTTTATTGGCATTCTAGGGTTTCTAATTCTTGCATTAGTGAAAATGCATATAGGTTGCATTTTTGCATCTTGCATCATTGAATTTCATTTAAAATATACATTTTCACTTAGCCTAAACATCATCCTAACCAAAAACCATAACATCCAAACAAAATTTGTTGAAAACAGTGCAAAAAACCTAAACTGGGACTCATATGACCCTTTGGGTGATTTAGTCCCAACACATGTTTTTCCTACTTTCTAGGATTTTTGTGTTGTGTATTTTTCAGCAGTTAGAGCCCTAGAAAACCTTGATTGGTACTCATACGCCCCTCTAGGATATTTAGTCCCAAATCAGGCCTAAAACTACCTTTTACAACATTGAAAACGTTATTTCTATGCTTCCTAAGCTTGCTAGTAACATATAGTATAAGTATGGAAAGTTTTAGGAGAATCTATTTTATATATCTAGGTCAAATCATTCATGTAGTGAAGTCATTTTTAAAGCATTTCAAAAATCATTTTAGCGTTAAAAATTTCATACCATTGCATCTTTCTCATGTTAGCATACCTCTAGTTTCCCTACTCATGGAGTAAAGTAAAACCTTTGATAAGAATGTGGGCTACCCTCTTAGGTAGGAAATCACACAAGAGGATGTGATTGTAGACAATCATTGAGTGATGAAGGCATCTTGGTGATACAATCATTGAGATTCTTTATTGTCCCTCTTCTCCTCCCCCTTGGGAAGATATTATGACACACAAAGATGAGATCATAGACAAATTTCTAAACATCACCTTACCTAGTCTCTATTCATCCCTTGGTTGTGAGAATGTTGTAGTGAAGGAGGATGAAATCATAGGTGACCATGAAAATAAAGTTTTTCCTTCTCCTAATATCCCTCCTTGATGCAAAGAAGATAGTTTGGTGTTAGAAGATACAATTATTGAGAATCATGATAATCTTGTTCCCCCCTTCCCTAATGCTCCTACTATTTGGTAAGCATGAAAATCATTGTAGTCCTTCTCTTGATATTGTTAAAGCTATTTTATAGAATATAATGATAAAATGTGATGAACCATTTGTTTTCCCCTCTCCTAAAATCTCTCCTACTAGGGAAGAAGTTATAACACAAGAGAATAAGACCCTAGAAAATAAGAATGAAATTATGAACAATCATGATGATCACATTTTTTCTTCTCCTAGTATCTCTATTATTGCTAAAGAAGATACTTTGATGTTAGAAAATACAATCGATGAAAGTCATGAAAATCTTAGTTGCCTCTCTTCCCCTTGGGAAAAAATTATTGAAAAAGAAAATTCCATCATTGACAAACAAGACAATCTAACCATTGATAAATCCCTTACTTTAGATGAAGACATTTAGAAGAACTAGCCTTTGAATGTCATGAAAATCTAGTTTTTAGTTCTCCTAAAAACTCTCCTCCTAGGGAGGATATAATGGGAAAACAAAATGACAACATTGACACATATCTTTCAAAAAATAGTAATGTGGCCTCCTTAGATGATGGTGAAAAGATGACACCAGACTTCCCTTTATTAGAATTGCATCACACCAAGACCATTGAGGTTGTGAATGAGAGAGTTTCCATTAGATCCCCCTTGATTAATGGACCTCCTACATACCCTATGGTACATCCTTTGAATCCTCTAATTCTTTAGCCACCTTCACACAAACCTCAATCTCAAAAAAAACCCAAACTTATCCTTTACCCACCTAAGAATAATGTTTCGTAGCAGTCGATTTATAATATTTTTGCTCATATATATAACAATAGAAACAATCCACAACCAAGAAAAACACCTTCAACATCCCTCACATTGCCTAATATTATCTTAACAGGTCCTACTCGTTTGCTTTCACAAAGTGGAAAGGAGTATGATCTTGTTGAACAACTTAAGAACACTCCTGCTAAGATATCATTAAGGGACCTTATTCAAGCATCCCCTCATTATAATAACATGATTCAAAGTGATTTACAACAAGTTCTTATCCCTTCTAGTGTGTAACTAAATGACATAGCAGCCCTGATTCAAGGAATGAATGTTGATATTGTTCTCCACCAAAGAGAGTTCCCTCCTTTGGAAGTGCAAATAAAAATTACCCTCTCGTGATAATAGCTATACATAATAGGATGGAAATAAAAAGAACCCGAATCAAAAATTGCTCTACCCTTATTGTGTGTATTATATCCCTTTTGGATAAGCTTGGTGTGGATAAATAAAAAAATCAACCTGACTCTTTATCTATTAAGGGATTTGACAATGTAGGAAAAAATCTGCTTAGTGTGATCACTTTTCCTATTATAGATGGAAAGGCCACATTAGAAACACCGATCGATGTTATGCCTCATGATATTTCATATAATATTATTTTAGGCAGACCGTGGATTCATGCAATGAATGAGGCTCCTTCTACTCTTTAGCGTAAAATGAAGTATGTTTACAACAAAAATGTGTACACACTTGAAGCTGACCCTAACCCAAAAAGTTGCTTAAACATTGAGAAAAATGATGAAAATCCTTTGAAAACATTGACACCAACTACACAAGTAGAACACATGCAATAAAAAGACAAAGATAAACACATTGACAAAGTCACAAAGTTATTAGAAGATGATTAGGGTTCCTTAGACTTTGAACCAAAATTCATGGGAGAATACAAAATCATAAACAAAGAATTTGAAAAGGGAAAAGAAAAAGTGGTAATGTCAACAAAAAATTTGGAAGACCCTTTGAAAGAATCCACATCAACAATTCAAAATAAGAAACAAATTATACAAAAAAAATTGATAAAGCTAATTATGAACAACCATCGAATCCAAAAGAAATGAAAGAACATTACATAAAAGGGTATGAACTTATGAAAAAACTTGGGTATAGTGGAAAAGGATGCGGTGCTAGAGAAAACGGTATTTGTGTCCCTATAGAGCTTCACACACAAGAAAGGACTAGTGGTCTTGGTTATTACCCCTCAAAAGAAACAAACAAACCTTCACTTAATATCAACACTATTACAAAATGATTCCTCTAAGCCAAATTTAACATTAGTGCATCCTGAACTGATAGACACTCTTGGTCTTGATTGTTACCCTTTGAAAGAAGTGAAAGAAACAGATAAATTCTCGCTTAATATCAATGTCATCACACAAAATAATAATGATTCAAGTTCGTTAGTGTAAGAGAGAGGGGCCAACCGCATCAAGGCCCTAGGTCATAGAGACCAAGAGTGGAAGGCTACCCAAAATTACCTCACTCTAAAGAGGTGTTTGATGTGAGGGATGAGAATGATAAGGACTATAAAGTCCATCAATCACTCTACAGACCCAAACTTTAGCTTGGGCTAGTTGAGCTGGCTTTTCAGAGTCGGTACTCTACCTCATACAACTTTCTATATGAGGATGGAAATGTAGTTTTGGGATGTCAACTTGACGCACTAACATCTCTTGGGCATGCTAGCATCTGTAAGGCCAAAAAATAGTGAACACAGTAAAATTTCCAAAAAGACCTACTAATAGCCTAGCTAGTTCAATCTAGATGGTAAAAAAAAAATGAGGAAGTATGCAAATAGATATTGAAATGATAAAGTAAATAGACAATAACTAGGGTGATGAAGATAATCTCACAAAAACGCCTATCCACCAAGTAGCTCCAAATGCACATCCACCTACACACAAGAAAGAGGGGAAATTTGTTGGGGCTATATAGAGGCTTGCCTTAGTTAGACCCTCATTTTGGTGTTTCCACCTCCATGAACAACCAAATAGAAATAATAGAAAAATGTATGATGAAGAAGTAAAGAAGGAAGGAATGCAAATAACACTACAAAATAGTATATAGCTACTCAACCAAATTGTAAAGGACAGGAGTGGAATGTTACCACCTCCACCAAGAAATCACTAGCCAATGATAGAGAAAGAGAGCTTGAACAATCACCATGGCCTCAATTGTGATGAAGGGAGATGGTATAAAACCTCATGCCCCTACTGCAATGACTTGCTTCACACTTGATTAACTGAGTTGATGGAGTGTTGTTGTTGTAATGGAGTGTTGAGAATACTGGAAATGCTAAGAAACTATGAAGAAGGATGATGTGAATGATTGAAGATTGCAAAAGGAGATGAGTTCAATGAAGAGTGGAAGAATTTGAAGGAGAAGAGAGAGAATCTTCTATTTTCAGGGTTGATTGGTCAAAAAGGGATGTTACAAATCATTCCCAATAGGAAGTGTAATGCCTCTGCTAGCTTCAAATGCATGAATCCATTAGGGACATAAGTGTTCCACACATATTTCTACACACTGCATGGAAATCCTTGAAAAATATTCTTCTACCAACACAACAGATAGATGCCAAGTGGAAGGAAATTAGCCAACTGATGTGGAATTTTTCCTTCAAATTTGGTTTTCTAAGGTTAGGATATGTAAAATGGGAATTTTCATAAGGGGTGCAAATTCACTCCTATACATTTTTCCCCCACTTTAGCGAGCATGAATACTAATTATTGCTTTAGTAAAGTAAATCAAATAATGAATAGGATTGGAAATTTATACCTGAACCATCAAGGAAGTAGCCCACAATGTAGTGAGCTCGAAAGTGCAGGGTAGGAAAAGGAATCCATATCCCCACAAAACTATGAAGTTCTAGAATGAAAATGTCTTACAGGCCCACATACCTACAAGGAGGCAACCCCCAAGATCTCTCACATGAAGGAAGCCTCAAAAAGCAAGTACCTCATAGGCCCGCAGACCCACAAGGAAGGTGTCATCCAAGATCTCTCACATGAAGGAAACCCCAAAAAATTGTCTTACAGACTTGCAAACCTATAAGGAAGGTGTCCCCTAAGATCTCTCACATAAAGGAAACCTAGAAAAAGCATACTACAAGCCCACAGACTTGTAGGGAAAGTGTCCTTCAAGATCTCTCGCCTAAAGGAAACCATAGAAAGAGCACCCTACAAACTTACAAACCTATAGGGGAGAAACCCCCAAGATCTCTCACATAGAGGAAGCTCAAAAGAAGTACCCTATAGGTCATCATAACTATAGGGAGGTATCCCTCAAAATATCTCACATGGAGGAGACCCAAGGAATGGAGACTCCATAGAGTTTGAAACTGGCTTCATAGGCGCACCTGCAAAGTGACATGTTTAAACGCAAATAGAACATGTCCAAAAGCGGCCACGTAGGAAAGTAAGTGGATAGTCACACAAACCATCAATAGATTGGAAAGCTTTCAAAGAGGTCCCTTGGGAACCTAGTGTGAAAAAGGGGTCCACTCAAGGGACACTCTATTTGAAAGTGCAGAAAAGATGTTTCTTTCTTGAATCGATTCATCATCAAGGAATCCTTTTGAAAGATGTTCACTTCATCAAGAAATTTGAAAGGAAGAAAATTAACTCTCATGAGAGGAAGGTAAAAGCTTCTCCCACCTCAAAAAAAAGGTCTTTAGTTCTTTCTTTGTGAACCCATGATGAAGAAAACACATTCTGTTAGGGTTTCATGTCAAGAATGTGATTCTTTGAAAAAGTTTGCAAGGATTCTCAAGAAAAGATTCATTGGAAAGGAATGCATTTTTTGAAAATCAAAGTGTTATAGAAATGGAATTGTCACACATGAAAGGGGAAACTCAAGGAAAGAAGAGAAAAAGTGAAAAAAAAGCTAAGAGAGACAAAGACATCACAGACAAAGGGCATAGGGGTGATCTGATATTTCAGGGTCAGAACTGCTCATTTTTATATATATAAGTATAATAATAGTATATAAAATGAACTGTCATCAACCCTCTACTATATCATACCATGTGAAGAATGCATGAGTAGATAAAGTAAAAATACAAAATTGGGTCAACATGGAAGGGAAGCCTAAATTCCCCCAATGTTTTGAATCGTCCCCAATTTACCAAAAATCAATCAAAACATGGAAGAATGATGATAAAAATAGAAGAAGGTTTACGACACAAAAAACACTCCTATATTTAAGCACCAACAAGGGTGACAAGGGTCATCCAGGCACACATAACATGATCATGGGGGGAATACATCACAACACACACACACATAATCTAAAGATAAAGAAGAGGCCCCCCCTAACACTAATCAACCATGAGGTCATCTGCTTCCCACTCCAGATTGTCATAGGGGGAAGGAGGACAAGCTTGTAGCAATGCGATGTTAAGAGGAGGAGCTTCCAACCCTCCCACAATAAGGGATAAGGAAGAAGGCCATGTAAGGTCTCCTCCACTTAGCTCTTGTGGAGCTATGGTCAACAATTTTTTGAAATTCGTTGATAAGGCCGAAACTTCATCTAGAGAGTTGAACATGAACTTCATTGGAGTTCCATGTCATACCTCAATGAACGAGGAAAGTTATACCTAAGATTCAAAACTAGGATCACCTAGTGACTCAGGAGCGGTGATGAACTCAAGGGAAGCTAGAACCGGTTTTGTTACTAAAAGAAAACAAATCAGTGTGGGACCACCTTTCAGAGAAGGTGAACTCCTCTTACACCCTCTATTGCTGGAGGGACTACTCTCTACCCTCTGCTTCATCAGGGGATGTGGACTCCCCACAAATGATGCAAGAGGTGCGAAGGAAGAGGAGGAGGAGAAAACTGCAACATATACCATCGAAGTGTTCAACATATCTATGGGTTTTGTGAAAGGTAGGACATCGATAAGGGACATCAACAAGGGCAGATCCATTGAAGGAGTGATGAACAGTTGCACCTTTTTAGGGTCAAGAAAATTTGTACTCACAAAGTAAACCAAAAGTGATATGGAGCTTGGTTGAATGGAAGCAAAGGGGAGGAGAGAGGAGGACATGACAAGAGGCCCTGATATAGGGGCGTCCATCTCCTCTTCCTTCCTTTGTAAGGTAGCCTGCTTAGCTCCAAGATCCTTTTTCTAGTAGCAAGGTAGTTTCTATGACTCTTTGAGCTAGAGACTAGAGGTTGGAAAGGAACAAAAGGCTCTTGCTCAGCCATGGGGATGTCCTCCATAGCTATTTCTAGCAGAGGGATAGGATTTTGAATGGGAGTAGGAGAAGTGAGTTGAGAAGAAATAGGGTGAGTTGGATCTAACACCTTGGTAGTGGGTCTCTTCTGGCTTACCACCTTAGGAGTAGAAATAGTAGGAGACCATGGAGGTCAAGACATAGAAGATTCCCCTTGGGAAGCTTTCTTCCTCCTATACCAAATGTGCCTAGGCTCTATGGGTAGAAAGTAAGCTCAAACGTAGGACACTTGGACTTTAACCAAGCAGGCACCATAGGATTCTCTTGTAAACGCGAAACATAATCTAATGGTGCCATAGTAGGGAGAGAAGGAGTGTCAGACTGAACAATGGAAGAGGAAGAAGGAGGACCTTGGGATGGCTTCTCTTCTTCCCTTCTACATGTCTTGGCAGCATCATTGTTAGCTTTTAGTCAAGCCTTATGTGAAACAACAAAAGGCGATGGAGGGTATCTCACTCTCGGCATTAAGAACCTTCTATTGTAATTCTAATAAGTATGATACAAGAGGTCCTTCCTATGCAGGAGAGGACCAATGAGCACAGGCCAAGAGTAATCCAAGGAGTAACTACCCTGGGAAATTAGCGGTTTATAACCGGTGTCATGAATTACATGCACGAAATCCTAGTGGATAAATTTTAAACATTTATGCACAACTGAGGGTACTGCATTCATAACTACTAACTAGGGGATACCTAGCTTCACTCTGAAGAGCTCAGATCTAGGGATTATGTCGAACAAAAGCTTCATAGATTTAGGTCCAACCAAAAATGATAGGAGAATACTACCCAAAGGAGGTATGAAAAGTCCATCATGCATGCAGATGGTGCTTATAGGTGCATCATACCCATCTTTATCCAAAAATTTGATTAGCATGATCTCCTCAATTATAATGTTCACTTGAGATGTTAGATCAATGTGAACACCTGCTACAATATTTCCATTGATTTGCGTAGGGATGTAGAGAGGAGATGGTTCCTTATTAAAACCCATCGATAGATCTTGCGAGGTGAAGGTTATGCTAGTACCACTACTCAAAAGATACACAGAGGGGATAGGTTGATGCAGGAAAGAGGCCATCACATGCAATAAATGACACTCTCATAGGCCCCCCTAAAGGTTGCAATATAGGACAGTGAACCAATTAAGGTTTCATTGTGCAATACTTTTGGAACCTTCCAACTACATGTACTAGGGGTTGCAGGTTGGGTTGTAAGGTGAAGGCCTCACAACACTCACACCTACAACACTCCTAGAATACAAGAAAAGCATCTTTTAGTATCACTAAATAGAACCAAAATGGTTCATGTCAGGTTCACCAAAAATGTAAGAGAGGGGGACCAACCATGTCAAGGCCCTAGGTCATGGAGATCCAAGAGCGGAAGGCTGCCCTAACTTACCTCACTCTAAAGGGGTGTTTGATGTGAGGGACGAGAATGATGAGAACTATATAGTCCTTAAATCACTCTATAGACCCAAAATTTAGTTTGGGCTAGGTGAGCTGGCTTTTAGGAGTTGGTTATGTTCCTCAGATAGCTCTCTGTCTGAGGATGGCAGTGTAGTTCTAGGACGTTAGTGTGACATGATAGCGTATCTTAGGTGTGTTGGCATCTGTACAACCAAGAAAGAATGAACACAATAAAACTTCAAAAAAGACTTACTAACAACCTAGCTAGTTCAATCTAGATGGTAAAAACAGTATGAGGAAGTATGCAAAATAGATATTGAAATGATAAAGTAAATAGGCAAGAACTAGGGTGACAAAGATAATCTCACAAAAATACATGTTTGCTAGCTAGCTCCAAATGCACATCCACCTACACACAAGAAAGAGGGGAAAATAGTTGGGGCTATATAGGGGCCTACCTCAGTTAGAGCCCTGTTTTGGTGTTTCCACCTCCATGGACAAAAAAATAGCAACGATAAAGAAATGTATGATGAAGAAGGAAAGAAGGAAGGAACACAAATAACACTACAAAATAGTATATAGCTACTCAACCAAATCATAAAGGAGAGGAGTGAAACATTACCACCTCCACCAAGAGCTCACTAGTCAATGATGGAGAAAGAGAGCTTGAACAATCAACACAACCTCGATTGTGATATGTGAAGCTAGGTGTTGCAAAACCTCAAGCCCCTATTGCAATGGCTTTCTTCACACTTTCTTAACAGAGTTGATGGAGTGTTGTTGTTGTAATAGAGTGTTGAGAATGATGGAAATGCTAAGAAATTGTGAAGAAGAATGAAGTGATCCTTCCCAATAGGGTGATCCCACAATACTGGTTTACAATTTTTGGCCAAATTGGACACTGAAATAATTTTTTCTAACTAAATCTTCACTTTTGGGAACCTATCGCAGCTAAATCGTGAGGAATTTGAAGATGATGCAAACTAGAGATTTGTGAGATTTTGTCTACAGATTCTAAATATATATTTTTCAAAACTTTTGGAATTAGATTGCACTTTTTTTTCCATCTCCTTTGAAAACTAGGTTTTTTTTATTAAACACCATTTTTAAGGAGTGATGCTCACTGTATACAACATAACTTTTTTTCCATGAAGGGTAAAATCTTTTTTTTTTTTAATTTAGATTTTTAACTACAATATTTAGTGCTTCAAATTGGTTTCATAGTGTTTTATTGAATATTTTTCTCTTAATCAAGTTTCAAAGTCAAACCAATTACAATTCAAACATAGGTGGACCGTATACAACGTAACTTCTTTTGTATGTATTGAAATTCAATTTTTTTTGTTGGATCAAGGACTTCAATATTTGGTGCACTCATATTTCTCAAAAATAAAATTTGATAATCTATTAATTTTCCACATTTGCATAATAAAGAGCTTGATTTTTGGTGAAAAACCTATGTTTAATAAAACTAAAAAATCAAATACATAATAAAACCAAAACATATTAAAATTATATACGTTAGATAGCTCATTCCAAGAACTATCATCATCCAATTGGGTTTGTGAAGTATCCTCCATTTTCATCCTTAACCTGAGCTTCGAATGAAATATTTTTGGAGTTTTTTGGTGCCAGAGGGTGAGAAGGTGGGAAAAGGGGGGTTCAGGCGAACCAAGGGGTTTGAGGGAGCCCCCTTTCCACAAAGGTTTCTTTTTTGTTTTTTTCGGGGAATGGTGGGACCCCACATTTAATGGGTTCACTTGAACCACGGTTCTGGAAAACCCCCTTTTGGTTCTCTCAAGCCAAAAGTTTGTTTGAATCCCTAAAAACCAAAATTGTTTGCATGGGGTCATTTTTTGCAGCTTTTTCCTTCCTCATTGGAATTGTAAACCACTTTTGTGGGTTTACCCAATAGGAAGTGTAATGCATCTACCAACTTCAGATGCAGGAATCCATCAAGGATGTAAGTGCGCTACATGGATGTTTGTGTGCCACGTGAGTGTCCCAGAAAAATATTCTTCTACTGACACAACAGACAGATGCCAAGTGGAAGGAAATTAGCTAGTTGATGTAGAATTTTGCCTTCAGATTTGGTTTTCTAAGGTGAGGATGTGTAAAAGGGGAATTTTCATAAGGGGTGAAAATTCACTCCTAACAATTATATTTTACATCCTCCTTTAAACGAAAGAAAAAAATCTCGCAATCTAAAGAGTCTTGTGTAGGTATGACACCTTGTACTAAGCAAGAGATATCGTTGTCACAAAATAAGGAAAAAACCTCCACTTTTGATCAAGAGAGTATCTTGATGAGACTCCTCCAAGATCATCTAAAATATCTCCCTCCTAGAACATGAAAGAAATTTTACTACAAGAGTGAACATTTTGTGCATATCATAGAGTTCATGGTCATTCTACTAACGAATGCAATTCTTTGACTAATCGAATTCAACATCTTAAGGATTGTGGTGCTCTTCCTTATGTTGAGGCACCTAGTTCCTCTTTTCATTTTGGCTCATCCTTGTCCTGAACTAAGTGGGGGCAAGGGGTTAAGTAGCCTTGTCCTCGTATGTCACTTGTTGTCTCTTTTGGCTAGTTGACCACCTTTCATGTATATATAAGAGCAAGCTTGGGATGTGGATGACATGCCTTAAGTTGGCTCACATGTGACATACTTATTGATGATGTATTTTGATTTGAAAACATATGACTTGGCATAGGGATTTCCGAGTAAGCTCTCATGTTTTCTTCTACTTTAAAGAAATTTATCATAGCAATGGTGTTAGCAATCGCTTTAAAGTGGGGGCATACATTGACACTCACATTTCACTGTGTGATATTCTTTATTCCTCTGATGCATCCTTTTCTTAGTGGTATCATTGGGATTTATATCCTCTAAGAGCATGATATTTGTTTGACTTGTCCTCTCTTGGAGACATTAGGAATGATGTTCCCTAAGAAGATACCTACATGAACTAAAAAAATCCCTTTGAACACACCTTACACTATTTTGTATTTACAACAATTTTTATATGGCCACCTTGCATAATACACTTTGCTTCCCTATGGAGCCATCTTGTTTGTTCATGAGTTTCAAGCATACAAATCTTTGCACTTGCCTCATGAAGCTCAAATTTCATTATTTTGTGGTGCCTTGTCAAAGTTATCAAGAGGTATAGCTTTGGTATGGTTTGTGTATGATGAGAAGGCTAAACATGGGAATGAATTTCTCATTATACAATTAGAAGCCAACACAGATGCATGACTTTCTCACTAAGCCACCCTTTTTGGATACTCACCTAGTGGATAGCTTGAAGTTCCGTTCCCTCAAAGTGAGCATGTATTTTGGACAAACAACTTAGATCTAATCCACATCACATTGGACAAACGGTTGATGCTTGATCCACCTCTTTTTATTTTCCTTTCTTCTTTATGTCTTTGTCATTGCCTATTTATGTATCTTAATGTTGTATACCATACACCTTGTGCATGGCCTTTTATGCTTATGTTGGTTTGATGTAGGATCTTAGATCCTAAGGGCTTGACCACCCCCTTGATCTTTGTTATCCTAGACCATCTGCATTGGTACGCTTGGAACCCTCTCAGTTTACTTTAGTGTGAGTTTGAAGCAAGTCCATCCTCTCACTAAAGTGGGCACTAAGTGTAGTGTCCAAAAATTTTGTTGTTTACATTTTCACACTTTATTTGGGAATGGTTAACATTAAAATGGACCTATTGTCACCTTGATCTACTGTTGTAATTTTTTTCACATTCACATTGGATCTAGGTCCCTTTTATGCTAAATTGACGTAATTTTTCCTTAATTTAATGTTGTAAAGTATATTTATTTACACCTTCACAATAAGTTTTAGGCCCTTGTAAACTAAATGAACTTAATTATGCCTTATTTAGGGTGTTGTAAAGTGTTGTACCATACTTTCAAAATTTTCTAGGGTTATCATTATTAATTGGCCTTTTTTATACCTTATTGGGCCTTATTTTGCATCAACAAGCCTTGATTAATGCATCTTTTCAAGGATAATTTAGGTGTATTTAGGTTGTGTGGCCCAAATTTAGTGATTTGGGACTCATACACCACTTTGGGCATATGAGTCCCACCTAGATTTTTGGGCCTCGATCTTGATTTTAAATTATTCTAAGCATTTTTGAAAAATATGTCCCATAGTTAAGCTTAATGGGAATCATAGTGTGTGAGTCCCATGTGGCACAAAATCAAATTTAATTCAAATTCTTGGCTAGATTTTGTTCTCCTAGATCTGATGTCAGCTTGTAGTGCTATAATTTCAAGGAATTTGGCATAAACAAGTATAAATACAAGGATATTTCACTCATTTTCACCTAAGACTTCCATGAGAGAATTCCTTATAGAAAATTTTAGCTCATAAGAGCATTCAAGAGTTTACAAGACTTCACAAGAGTATTCAAGATCATTTATGAGGCATTTAAAGGCATATTTCTGCATCATTTGTTGTAGTAATTCAAGATCCATTATCATGTTAGGGTTATCAAGCATCAAGCATGTTGTTGATCTAGTGTTGTGTTGTTGTATTCAATATCCAAGACTAAGCATTGTTCTACAATTATTTCAAGATCAAGATCTACATCTTTCATGGCCACTTCATGTTAGATTGTTGATTTACAAGAAATCATTCAAGGTATCATTGTTCATGTTTCATGTTCCAATTTTCATGTTTGATGTCCTTATTTCATTATCTTATCATTTAGTTTAATTACCTAAAAGGGGTTTGACCAAGGAAAACCCCTATTCTCTAGCAATCAATTTTTTTTCTCTCTCTACATGTGTGATTGTAGATCTAGGTGTCTTGGAGCTTAAAGATAATTCAAAGATTAGGTTGCAAGGTTGAAGAAAGTCATCAATTCATCACAAGGTTTTCATATTCACTAAAAGTCACCTACAGGTTGCAAATCAGGGTTTTGGATTCAAAAACAAAGTGTGAAAGGAAGAGCAGAGATAGGTGAGCAAAATCAACCCTTAAGCCTCTAAAAAAGTTGAGTGGGACTGATACGCCATTTGTGGCATATGAGTCCTAGTACATGGATTTTTCAAGATTTTAGTTGTTTTAGATCATACATTATTAGGTTCCAATTTTGGCACAAAAACCTTAGTCTAGGACTAAATCACCTAGACTGGTGTATGAGTCCTAGTGGGTGTAAAACAAGTTTTCAGGGTTTTGGAGCTTGTTTTGACTTCATCACTTTTCTAGGTGCACCTTTGCTCATTTCCAATTTGATATCCTAATTTCCAGTTTCATTTCCTAGGTCATTTGGTTAGGTCTTGCATGGTACTTTACATCTTGCATTCATATCTTGTCTTTCCAAGCCCTAGCTTGGTGGTGAACCCTTATTTAGTCTATAATCCTTCCCTAGGACACCCTATTACAAGATATCTCTCTCCTACTTCATCCTTGGATTGAGATCTCTAGGGTTCCCTTGAATGAGAGTGAAGAAGATTGTTTTTCTATATCACAAACCATAAGCGAGGACAATTTTTAAGCTTTCACTGCCAAGGAGATCTGGGCAATTTTTTGCCTGCTAAATTTTTTTGGCATTTGAAATTTATTAAATTTTAAAATTCCATTATTTCAGATTATTCTTCATTTTCCTATTGTTGTTGAATCTCTATTTGGAACCATGAACCATCAAGCAGAGGTCAAATCCCACTATCAAGGTATTGAATAAGTGGGTATAGGCATGGTTTTCTCCATCGTTGGTTATTGTAAAACCTACAAATTGTTGGAGGGAAAAAAATTATAGAGTTTAGATGAATTAGAGGTTCATACAATCAACAAAGGGGTAGAGGGCTCTGTTTTGGGGTTGATTGAGGCTAGACACCCATAGTGGGTTGATGATTTTTGTGAGCAAGGGTGTTTGAAGCCCAAAAATATCTATGCAAAGGGTAGTTGAAGCAACATTACCATAGAGGGTGACTATCCATTCCAAGACATGATTCACCCATTTGTTGGCCATTTGAACAATCTGTCTTGGGGGATGATTTGTGTAAGGTTGTTGTGATCAGCTATTATAGATCGATTTTCCCTTGGTAGGCTGTGATTATTTCAGTGGCATTTGTTATATCCTTTGAGGCTTGATTTGCATTTGTGAGGTGTGATTCATTTGTCAGAGGGGCGTGATTTGATGCTTGGAGGTCACATTTTTGCAACAACTGGAAGCAGGCACAAATTTGGCTTTGAGGGAAAAAAATTATATTTTATAAAGTTTTCCCCAAAATATTTATTTAGGGTTTCAAAGCATTTGAAGGTGGGCCCACATTTTAGATTCAAAGTAGTTCATAGGGACTTTAGTCCACATTGATGGTGCTATGTGTTTTTTCACTATTGATATAGCCTATTCCATCATATATCAATCATGACCAAGCCTCACATAATAGTGGATAAATTCTTTCATGCTTGGAAACTATGTGGATTCTTGTGCCCCAAAGATCATGGTGCTTGGATGGTACAATTTTTGCACTAAATTAGTTTTTTGATCTTATAATTCTTTTTTGGAAGTTTTTATACTTGTGAAAGCACTATTTTTGAAAATTTTGAAGAATTATTAGTTATAATGATTTCTTTGGAGAAAGGGAACTTTATGCAATGGAGTGATTTTATTCACTCATCTTAGTGAGAAAAATCTATTGCCATATTTGTATAATGTAGTTCCTATTCTAGGCACATGTAATGGGTACATGATTTGGAAAGAATATAGGGCTAGAGTATCTAAAGTTATTTTTTAGCATATAAATGATGACCTTTTGGAGTCACTTATTCATTTTGAGTGCCCTTGTGCTCTTTGGACTTACATTCAAGAATTATATAGAGATCATGATACTCCACCATCTCTCGATGATCCTCTTTCCAATACCAATGTGCTTTGTTATTCTTCAAAGAAGATAAACCATGCTTGTGATCCTTTGGAGGCTTTTGAGACTTTAGATGAGGTTGCAATTGCTTCAAAGTTTCTTGATTCTTTGTTAGAGATAGTTGATCCACCTTCATTAAGTACTTCCATCATTCTTGAGCAACAAGATTATCATTGTCTTCTTGATGAGATTCGTATTTTCCAGACATTGGTTCATTGTTCATGGAATCTCACATTTTAGACTTGGAAGACACATTTGAAGGATTAATTTTCCTTTTGAAGATAGTTGTGGTACAACTATTGTCACTCCATCTCTGTCTCTGGAGAATGTTCAAAATCAATTTCCAATGGTACCTTTTTTTTCACCTTCTATTGTGATTGGGCATGTTCCTAATTGGTTCGTGGCATCATCTTCCAAGGTCTTGGTGACACATGAGTAGATTTGAAAGACATTATCATCTACATTTGGATTTCACTTGCTAATTCCTATCTAGAATGGAAAGCATTCCTGCATTTACAGTTGGTTTTGTTTCTTCCAAAGGAAGACAAGTTGTTTGTTGACATTGGATCATGTTTTGTCTTTAGACACTTACCATTTTTGCAGGTGATTACATATTGTGGGGGGGCTACATAGTCTCTCTTTCCCTCTTATGGGGGGGCTATTGATTGTAATGTATATATGTGATAGATGGTGTACTTAGGGGGTATCATGGAGTCCTCCATCCTTCCTCACATGATTTACTTTATTTTGTATTTTCTCTCTTTTGGAGAGGATTTTTCTCCCACAGGGTTTTTCTCCTTTTCTTCGTTTGTAAGATATTTCTTTTTTTACATTGTAGTTGTGCATGGGTACCTAACATGGCCTTGTAGTCGGGACCCATCTTGCATTCATTTTTCATAATAATTCTCCTTGAGTTTTCACTTAACAGGGGGTGTTAATGTTAAGTTTAACTTAGCGTGGTTTCTTCCCATATTGGGTAGTTTTTTACCCATTGCATTTTTCATGCCTTTAAAAGGAATGCACAATATGTAATTTAGCTTCTCATTTTCTGAATATCACTTTGATAGTTGGCAGAATAAGTGTTTTTCTTCCCTCATGTATCTGTGAGGGTGTTTGTTGTTGTAGGTTGAGGATTCTGGGAAGTAGTTGTCATCTCCTACAATAGGCGTCTTCCTTTTAGTGATTCCTAGACTTTCAATGACTTGAAACACTACGACCTTTCATTTGGCCTCCTTTGGCTCAAAAACAATGATCTATCTTTGAACAACACCAACAATTCTTAAACTCCTTGTATTGAATCAACGACCTCTTTCAATTTTCAACAACTACAACTTCAACTCATTTCAAAACACTGTGATCATCTTGCCCTTCAACATTCAAAATGCAACATTCTCCTTCTGGAATCTTCAACACACTGACTTCTACAATAACTTTTCCCTTCACAGTAAACTGCTCAATTTTCTGCATACAAATCTGCCCAAACTAGCTCTGATACCACTTTGAAGGCAGAATAGAGAGACAAATAAAAACAATAGGCACAAAGAAGCTACAGATTCTTGTATTTTATTGATAATAAACTGATTACATATGCCTCTCTTTTATAGAGGTCTTAGGCAATTTGAGATGAGGAAATACTAAAAATAAAATAGTTTTAAAACCATGCAAACAACAAAAAGCTAAACTAATTTCTAATTTATGTAGTTATAAAAAAACTTATTTTTTTCTCCTCGTATAAGAGAAATTATTTGTTTATTCCAACAATTTTGATGAAGGTTTACGAAATATTAGAGGACACAAAGACAAATTTAAATCATGCTCATTCACTTTTGAATTTGCCTTATACAAAACTACAAAGATATGACGATGACAGGGCTAGTGGAAAAGTAGGGCGACAATGCTTTCCCAAAATCAAGTACTATTGTTGAGATTCAATAGATACATGCGAATGCGGAGGTATGAAGCACCTTCAACAACAGGAAAAAATCATGTAGGAGGTGGAGATAAGACAGTGAAATCTTGCAATAAAATCAACTTACGGAGAATGTAGAGATTTTGATAATATCTGGCCAATGTGGAAACACAACATGCCCCCGACCACATCCGCCTATAGGAAAAGTTATGCAATGGGAGAAAATTCAAGGTACAAATAATTGCAAAATCACGAGATACATCGGACAACCGGCAAATATCCGCAATGAAGAATAACTATGAAAACCTCAGGTTCCTGGAAGGTGTGTAATTATGAAATGGTTTTCCCATACTATGTTCACGTGACAAAATTACATTTGTGGAGGAATGACCAATATGGTCATTGTGAGAAATAAAGATATGTCAAGACATATAAGAAAATTCCATAAGAGTGGGAGATCGAATGATGTTATTTCTTAAATCTTTGATTCCATAAGAGTGGGAGATATACTTGGAGGGAGAATAAATCCATACAACATATAGATCCCAAACAGATGTTGGCGTATGTGGAAGGAATCAAATCCTCATCAAAGGCGTATAAGCAAGCACAAGTGAAAAGATCACTGCTAAGGTTTAAGAGGGAATATAGATGATAAAAAGATTTTAATGGTCTTCGACTTTTGGCAAAGGGACCAAAAATTGCACAATTTAAGTGAATCCTTCAGAATGAAACTAGTTCTAGGGATATTGTATATGTTTAAATGTGCATGTGAATGCCACAATTAGTGACTTGATCGATCCTCCCCTTTTCACACTAATGAAATGATAAAAAATTTAATTCCGTAATACATCTGTGATAAAGATTTAAGTTTTATGTGCTTATTTGAATCATTAATAATATTCTAGAGTGCACATCGTCTTAAAACAAATATTTGCAACCATTAGATGTCATGACTTGAAAGCAATTTGAATGAGGCCAAGGTGATAACCTACTTAAGGGAACCCACGTATACGATCTGAAATACCAAGACTTTATGCACTGCACAATGAGTGGTATACATCTTTATTAGAGGATTGTGAAACATCATGAGTAATTGGAAAAAAAATTGTGTTTATAAGCAATTGCAAAATTCAAGGAAGGTGGACATGTTTTGGAAGATAATAATGGTACGGTTGCTGAAATTCAATGTTTTTTAGATGTATTTTAAAGTTTCACAAGTAAAAATAGAAGAGATATGAGTATTGGGGAACATTTTAGTGTGAATAATTATTTGTGGATTCTCCTCCTTTCAGGTCTAAATATTTCAAATCTGTTAATGATATCAAGTTTCCACAATTCATATTGAAGTTCTATATTGTTTATGGATTCAATTGTGTAGCAAATTTTTAGCATCAACATTTCGGATCACAGTACATGATCCATCATCATCATTATTTTCTCTCCTCTTGCTCTCTTCCATCCTAATGATGGATCACGTAGTGTGTTCTAAAATGTTGATGCTAAATTTTTTCTACACAATCGAATCTAGAAACAATACAAAACTATGATATTGCTAACAAGATTCAACTATGTAGATATACAAGTCAAACTCATTGAACCAAGTTTCATGAGTAGTGGTTCACAAGAACTCATCTCTCATGATAATGAATGGTCCACTTAGCACTCATTGCATCTAGGTGAAGCTCATAGAGGTGAAGCACTGAGCCTTCTCGGGAGGTCACCCATCCTAGTACTGCTCCAGCTCAAGCCTGCTTAACCACAGAGTTTTCCCCAAGGTTAAACTCACATAGCTTGCAACCCCATTTGCAAAACCTTCAGCAAGTGTTTTTCCTTATGAACAATACAAAAATTTCAAATCTAGTTTCTAATTCTTCTTGGATAGTTGTGTAACGTAAGAATAAATGTACTTCTAAGAAGGTCTTTATTTCGATTAACAAGCCTTTGTTGGAAAAGTCACTAGGTTTTAGTTCTGGAGTTTGAGCTATTTCTCTTTTTATTTTTGTTTTGTCTTTTGTTGGTGGCTTTGTTCTTGCTACTAGTCTGTTTGTTGTTGATGTTCTTATTCTATTGTTTTTGATTGGTTGTTGTGTTTGGCCAGTCTATTTTGTTGGGTTGTTCAGCTCTATTGTATGCTTTGTACGAGATCAGGGTTCTTCCTTGCTTATCTAATCAAAGATAACCATTTGTGGAAAAATCAAATAGATAGAGATATAGAAACCCTGCAACATTGGTTAATGCAAAGAAAATGTGAAACTTACAACTTGTAATTATCAAATCAATGAGGGCATAGTGCAAAAATTTTAAAAAAAAATGATCAAGGGAAACATCATAAGTATATGTTCATATCTCAATTAGAAAATACCATTCAAATGTAGTCACCATGGGTGGATTTTTTTATATGTTTTCCCCTTTTAGAATTTTTCGTTCAATTCCCTTGTCCTGTAATTAAAATTGATAGAGTATTAACATAGCCTGAAGGCACAAACTAAAACTTTAAGTTGGTGAGCTATGATGATGATGGAGATTGTTGGGTTCCTGGTTTGAATTTTGAATTCTAAGGATGGTGGTTCTGAGGATGGCAGTTCTGGAGGTGTGGTGCTTGATGAAGGTTTGAGTGATTGTGCGATGGACAGAGTTGTGGCTATCAGTGGCTTGACTATTAGTATGGTGTCCTTGGATGGTTTGGCTATTGGTAAGGTGTTGGAGATTCCTTTTCCTACTTTTAAGGACCCTATGGTAAGTCAGGTGCTTCTAATGTGTTGGGGAAGAATGATTCCTAGGAGATTCCTACCTTGGAGTTCAATTTATTTAGCCTGACTCTTACGATTGTTGGTGTGGGATGTAATGCCCCGCCGAGTAAACCCCAAAGGACAACAAAACACTGCACATTTTTTTTTTTTTGAATGAGAAACATTGTATAAGCAGGAAATGTACAATCTTAACATGAAAAGCAATTATGCATTTGCAAAGTTATCTACGTCCTCTGGGGTACGAGGAACGGTCATTCCAAACACTAAACTTTTATCCAGATGAAAGCAAAAGAGAAACATAAGGATAACATACATTCATCCATAATTATAAGAGAGATACAAAATTTTATTGAGATTCAATTCATAGTTTCATGTTACAATTGTGGAGCATATTTCCACAGATACAACACATCAAAGATATAACAGAACATTAAATAGAGCTTCCCTTATATCATGGGGAAGATTACATTGAGTACATAAATGAGGTTTATGGTACCAAAAGGAAGGAAATTCTTCATCCAAGATAAACTCTGGAATTCTGCATTCGCATCTGTCTCACGAACACATCTTGGGAACCCAATGGGTGCATAGCACGTTCCACCCGACCATGTGGACCCGAAGGTCCACCCCCTCTGCTAGGAAATGACAAGAAAGGGTCCACATCCAACAAGATCAAGTAAACAAGACTAACATCAACATTGACATAGAACAACATCCCATCGTACATCCACAAGTACATTGACAAGTACATCAACAAGTACATCAAGTGGTACATCGACAGGTACATCATCACGTACATCAACAAGTACATCAACAAGTACATCAATAAGTACATCAACAAGTACATCAATAAGTACATCAATAAGTACATCAACAAGTACATCAAAAGTACATCGACAAGTACTTCAACACCTCCAGAGGCTACCAAGCAAGGAAGAGTAAACAGATACTGTGGGAGAGTGTCATCGCATGGCCTTACATGGATTATCCAGGCAACCTATCACAAGGTACCGCCTCCATCTATGGTTATCCAGGCAGCCTATCTCAAGGCACCGCTCCATAGGGTGACTCATGCGGAACCACTTACCTTTCGTGAGGACAAGGTAGTGATCTTACCAACCAGGTCTTCTCATCCCATCCTTAGTCTATGAAAGCACTAACGGTATGGGTGAGGCACATCATTAATCTTGTTTAATGTTTTAGCTACCCAAACCCACTAGTTTATTAATTATATTATCACTTGTTTAGGAAACTCTTCCATGGGTTACCCTAACAGCTCCTTTGTGCGCTGGCCCCCATGAAGAGCCACCCTCCCCAATAGTTCCACAACAAAGGTCACAACCACAAGGGTGTACAAAACATAAAAGCCATAAAATGAAAACACATGCGAGGCATGTACCATCTCGCTCATAATCACCACCAAAATGCAAGGAAATCATGGAACAAGGTACACCCACGAGCTCAAAATAAAATCACAATCAATGGAATCCAAAGGTCCATTCAGAGAATATTCAACACACATAAAAGGTTCCCTTCGCCTCTGGAAGTCTAACAACATATCACCCATGGCTATCAAAAGGAAGTAACTTAAACATTTGGGTTCCCATCATATCCAAAATATATCTAGACATAAAATTACCCAAAAAGTGCAATTAAATAAGAGGGAAATATGAACAACAAAGAATCACTATTATGCATAAAGAATCAATACCAAAGAGCATATAGATTAACTAAATAACAATCTAACATGTACAAAATAAGTTATAAATATCTTTTCACTTATACGTAAACATAATCCAACCCTACTCAAGATAGTGTAAAGAATCATTAAATGATTAACCATAATTAAGTGCATTTCAGAGCATAACATCCTTAAAGTGAGTAATCCCTAAAATATGGTATGCATTTAATTACTTTTAAACTAAATAACTTTAATTAAAAAAATTTACTATCTTCCTTAGCTAATTTAAATTTTTAATCCCAATCTGAGCACTTTTATCGCAACACGGTCTAATGAAAGAAAATTGTAATTACATTTAACTTTTAATAATTAGAAATTAAACTAATTTTTAAAAGCAAATTCAAATTTTAATTCCAATCTGAGCACTTTTATTGCAACACAGTCTAATGAAAGAAAATTGTAAATACATTTAACTTTTAATAATCAGAAATTAAACTAATTTTTAAATGCACGTGAAAACAGATCTAACCTATAATTTTTAGCAACTATTAATTACGTCAGAAAATAACATTGCTTCAAAATAATTAAAGTTTTAAAATATGACCTATATATTTATATTTGTTACATAAAAGATAAATTAAATTTACGGCAGTAATTTATTCAAAAATATCTCATACATGCAAATCACAAATCATTAGTAACAAAATTTGTAAATAGTTTAATTTTAACTAATCTTGTAATTAGAAATAAAAAAAATTATAAAAAAATAAATTAGAGGTACTTTTTCGTTATTCCCATATATATTAATTTTATTTTAAAAGAAAGCTGAAAATAAAGAATAAAATAATATTCTTTTTATTTTATTTTAAAATGAATGGTAAAAATACTTAACCTTTATTTTAAAAAGGAATGGTAAAATACTTCCTTAACCTTTTTATTTTAAAAAGGAATGGTAAAACAATTAACCTTATTTTAAAAAGGAATGGTAAAAATAATTAACCTTTATTTTAAAAAGGAATGGTAAAAATACTTAACTTTTATTTTAAAAAGGAATGGTAAAAATACTTAACTTTTACCCCTATACATACCTTTATTTATATTTTAATAACTTTATTAGATAGTGGAGGCTCCCTTCAAAACTATTTTATGATGAAATATATATCATAAATATGTTTATATTTATTCCTTGCTTTTAGGTTAAGAAATTTCATTTCCTAAGATGTGTCAGGCTAAATTTTAGAGGAATTAGTTTTCCTCCCCTTTCTATCCCCACGTATATCTCCCACTCCTTTTTGTTTTAAATTAAAGAACAAACTACCACTCACATGATATCAAGGCTATGAAATTTAAAGGATAAGTTCTTTTAGCATGAGTATTATTATTATCACCGTGAGGTTTGCAGCAATGTGTTCGGGGAAAAGAGTTTACCATTACTTAATTTCCATTTAATAAACATACCCAAAATCATCATCAAAGCCCTATTTCAAGCAAATGCAATTAGCAGGTGTAAAGAAAAAAATCTTATTCCTAATGTATAAATACTTCAATTGGGAAAAGGCTGTGAAGGATATCAGGGAGGTTGTTTAGATTTATGTATCCTTCAAAGTATAACTACCGTAGCTGAGACAGGTTGACAATGGAATCAGCAAGATTATTTAAACCTCTACACCTCTACAACATTCTAATTTCAAGTACTGCAAAAGTGATAGATTGCCAACAGAAAACAGGAAGGCTGTTTAAACTTATACACACTCTAGAGTCTAAACACTGCAGCTGTGATAAGTTGCGAATGGGATCAGAGACATTATTTAAATTTATACACCCAGCAAAGTCTAAACACTACAGCTATGATAAGTTGTGAATGGGATCA
Source organism: Sequoia sempervirens (assembly GCA_007258455.2). Lineage (NCBI taxonomy): Eukaryota > Viridiplantae > Streptophyta > Pinopsida > Cupressales > Cupressaceae > Sequoia > Sequoia sempervirens. The sequence goes on along the minus strand of VDFB02256132.1, from coordinate 75,617,124 downwards.
GAGACATTATTTAAATTTATACACCCAACAAGGTCTAAACACTACAGCTGTGACAAACTGTCAATGAAACAGGGAGGCTATTTCGCCTTTACAGAAGCCTCAGTTCAAGTGTTGCGGCTGGGACAGGTTGGCAATGGCAACAGAGAGATTATTTAAACCTCTACAACCACCTAAGTTCAAGTGTTGTTGCTGTGACAGGACATCAATGGAACCAAAGAGATTGTTTAAGCCTATGCAACATTCTATTCTCAAGTACAGCAGGTGTGATAGATAAAAAAAACTATCAGGAAGATTATATATCAATAGAGAAATACTCAAATGCCACTGGTAAAAGCAATAAAATGGTTTGCCACCATCAAATAAAAAGGGTTTAAATTAAAATAGCTTGATCGTATTTTATTCTCAAGTGTTGCAACTATGATAGATTGTCAATAAATCAAGGAGGTTATTTAAACTTTTAACTTCCTATTTGTTTAAGTGTTGCAGTTGAAAATGGTTGACAATGGAGTAAGAAAGATTATCAATTTACTCTGGTGAAATCCCCATGAATCTTTAACCTAAACAAGACCATGTATATTTATTTATTGCACAAAGATTAGAGAAATACGGGGACACATTTGTCACATGCAGCCAAGTCAGAAGTAGGAAAATTTATTTTACGGTGAAAGAAGAAAACCCCTTGAAATCTAGGCAGGGTTAATTCAGTGGTAAGAAAAAATTACATTAAGAAGTTAAACTTTTAAAGTTTAAAAATATGGAATTCAACAGTTAAAACTCAAATTTACTAACGTGGATTTGACAGTCATGAAAAAATTCTTCTCTTTGTAAAATTTCTCTTCTCTCTATAAAATTTCTCTTGCCTCTCTGTAAAATTTCTCGTGCCTCTCTATTTTTCCATCCTTTCTTCTCCCTCTTTCCTCCATATAAATTAAGAAAATAAACTTACCAACCTCGGTACGCAGGATATAGGTGTCTATCAACACAGTCTTCTATTTTACACCTCGCACCTATTATTTATCTCGCTTAACACTTGGAGGAATTTAGTAAAATAAGAAATCTACCCCCACTATTTTTGACTGTAGTAACGGAGGGAATTACAATGTTAAATTGATTTGATCAAAACTAATTTATCCTATATTAATTCATGCTTATTCAATTTAATGAAAACTCGGGTGGATAAAATAGAAATTAAAAAAAAAAACTTTTAATATAATTATATATATTCATATACGTCTAATTATTATTTATTATTTGAATTTATTTTTAAAACTTTACTTTAGGAGTAATATTATATTACATCCCTCCATCAAATAATTTTAAATCTAATATTTAAAATTTATCAAGTAATTTAAATTTAAATTATAAACTTTTGAATTTAAATTAAAATAAACATTATGCAATTTTGTGTTTCATTTAAATTTCAATATAGTTTAACCTTTACATCAATCTAATATTTAAATTATTAAAATTTAATAATTTAATTTATTAAATCCATATTATAAAAATAAGCTATGAAGCTTCAAAACAAGGCCTAAATGGACATAAGCAATGACTATGCCTGATACAAGCACTACATTAATTTACCAATTATCCAGATTGATACACATCCAAATAACATGATAAACGCATCAAGATTTATGACTTAAAATGATCAAACATGAAACAGTACGATACCATAATAGGACGAAATACTGACAGATGACAGACACAAACATGGACACTTCCTTGTCAAATCCTTAAACCATGTCATAACCATTGGGTATATTGGGCACACTCAGACCTGACGATGTAGGTGGAGTCAGTGCCCGGTACCTGCAATCCTGCATAAAAAACAAGTGTTGGAACAACATATATATATCTACTATCAAACACATTGTGAGGGAGAATTGCAGTGTGGCAGGGCGCTCACGTATGAGCGATGCAACACCGTCCCCCTCACCCAAAACTCAAACATCAACACAACATCCTACATAGCATGAAATGAGTATTAAACAATTTACATACTCACACAATATAGCATAATCAGGAAAGATGGTACCATGAATCATTATATTATCAACATCATAAAACACTATCATGTGTATCCAAGCAAGACACATAAGCTCAAATAGGCAAAACAATCACCAATGTAATCTCGAGTCTACAACAAACGTAAACAGTATCCACATAGAACAAAAGGGAATAGTATCATGAGGGGCACTACATGGGAACTTGTGCTACTGGCTAGAGTAGTACTATGGGGTCATAAGTTCTATCGACCTAGCATTGGTTAGACTTATTTGGCTCTAATACTAAAGGAAAAAGTGTCTCTTCTTTTGAACAAGTGGTCTCCTATATGGTTCCTGAAGAAATTTCTCTCTATCCCAAATTCTATTGTTCAAAAAAGTATTTCCTTGATGGATTTCCCTTTGGCTGGTAAGTTTTTGGTTCTTGGACCAAACATTTAAGTGATGTGCCCTTGGGTTAGAAAGAAATGGTTTCTAAAAATTCAAATAGAGGTAGAGGCTATGGCTAATTCTCTAAAGGACCATGGATTATCAGACATTCCACTTTAGCTCTTCAGCTTTGGGAACTAGGTATGGACCTTTCTAAATGTTTTTCAACTCTTCTCCTATTTGGGTTAAACTTCAAAGCTTTCCTTCAGGATATTGGGATGAGGAAGTGTTCAAAGGAATTGCCAGTTCCTTTGGGAATCTTGTTGCTATAGATGATATGATAGTTTTTAGAAGGAGACTGGCGTTTTCCAGGTTATATGTATTTGTAGATCATAAGGTGGATCTTCCTAAGTTTGTCCTCTTAAAATCCTAGCTAGGTTGCTAGAAGCAACAAGTTGTTTTTTAATCTTTCCCTTTTTCCTATTTCAACTACAAAAAAGTGGGGAAATGGGCGAAGAACTACCCTTCTAAGGATCAACAATTTCCCTCAAAGGTTTGGAAGGAAAAAGGGGTGAAGGAGAAGGCTTTAGAGTCAAATTCTCCCTAAAATTAGTGTGAACTACTTCAACCCAAAAGAATTGTCCATCCTATGCACTACCTAACATGTTTCTTGCTCTATCTATTAAATTCCTACTCATTCTCTTTGCTACTCCATTTTTTTGTGGGGAATATGGAGTTTTTTTTTGCCAAACAATTCTTGCATGCTTACAATAGTCATCAAAGACCCTAGAGCCAAATTTACCACCATTATCCATTCTTAAAAACTTTTCTTTTGTATCAGTCTATTTCCCAACAAGTGTTTTAAATTCTTTTAATATAGAAACCAATAGATTTCTTCTTTAAAAAGAAAAACCGTGAATATCTAAAATAATCAACAATAAAGGAAACATAGTAGTCAGACGTCCCAATAGATCTAGTACATCCACAAGACAAAATATATCACTATGAATTACCTCAAAAACTTGTTTAACCCTAGTACTTTAGATTTAAATGATACTCTCTATTGTTTTCCTTATAAACAATGTTCACAAAAATCAAAACTAGTAGAGTAACCTGACAAAGCATCAACCATATTATTATTTATGAGGGTTTTGAGACCCTTTTCACCAATATGACCCATCCCATGGTGTCATAACTTATATGATAAAACTTGTTATCAGTTACATTAATAGAGTTACAAAAGGTAGAAGCATCAAGTCCAAATAGGGTGCCACACCTATTACTCTTAGCTAAAATCAAATTCCCTCTACTTAACTTGCAACCACTCTTTTCAAAAGTAACATGCACCCATAAATAATTCATTTTAGATATAAAAATTAAATTATTAACTAAACTAGGGATGTGCAATAAATCTTGAAGGGTTTTAGCCCTTCCATTACTTAAAATCAATTTAAACCCCCCTTGGCCTACAATTTTTTATGTGCTATTATCCTTGAGTAAAAATTTCCCACCATCATAAGCTGAATATTTTGAAAACCATTCCTTATGAGAAGACATGCAGTAGTATGTACCAAAATCTATTAACCAAGAGTCATCATAAATCATATTAGAAAAAATAATAAAAGCATCAGTAGCTTCATCATCAAGGGATTTATTTGTAGAGGAATCATCATTATTTTTCTTTTTATTCTTACATTTCTTTTTGAGATTCCCCCATTTACCATGGTTCCAACACCTCAATCTACTCTTACTAGGTGTTTTGACCTTCCCTTGGACTTAGAACAATCCTTGTACTTGTCCTTTTCACCTATTTTTATCTCCTTACCTTTCTCCTTAGATTTACCTTATACATGCAATACATCTTTAGACCCCTTTGAAGTCATTCTCCTCATTTCCTCTTAAAGTAAAAAGGTAATGAGGGCATCCAACTTTAAATCATCTAAAAAGGAATAATTGATTACAACAATAAGATTATCCTAATATTCAGGTAGTTAACATAATATTAAAATATATTTATCCTCCCCATCTATATTTACATTAATTTTCTATAATTGACCCAAGATTAGATTAAATGAATTCAAGTGTTTTGTAATCAAATATTCATTATTCATTTTAAGAGAATATAACTTTTTTTTTTTAGAAATAACTTGTGAATGTGACTCTTAGTTTTTTATATCTCTCCTATTTTATTCTATAATTTATATTTTGAAGTCTCATTAGACACATTTGATAGAATAGAATCAGATAAACACAAATGAATAGTATTGTGAGCCTTTTTATCTATATTAATCTAGTCTTCATCTAACATGCTATCTGGTTTCTTTTATTTATTAATAGAAATCTATTTATCTATTTCTTCCAAAGATCCTCCATCTTTAACTTCCAAAGCTCATCCCCAATACTATTGAACATTTCAATATCCAACTAAAATGAGCTAGCCATGATCTCTTATCACACTAAATTTGAAATTGTAGGAAAACACAACACACTCCCACTATAGAAAAAACCCAATCAAACACTCCAAGAAAGGAATCCACTTCTCTAATCAAACCAACTTAGCTATGAAACCAAATGTTGAAAATTAGGATAAAATTTATAGTGAAAATATTTAGAAAATTTTATGCATTTAAATAAATAGATAGCAATAAATCATAGATGAAAACAGACTACAATATAAATATAAACCATAACTCAAGAATTACGTGGAAAAACTTTTGTGGGTAAAAAATCCACACCCAAAAAGATCCAATTCTTGCAACTTAATCATTCAAATGAGTTACATCAATACAACTTCTCTCTTTGGATCATGACAACACTCCATCACTTCAACAACCTATAATTAACTTATTTTTCCTTCAACTTAAGAACTAAGTATATCTAGGCATGAGAGAAACCACAAATCAAGAATGGTTTTTAAAACCATTTAGGCATAAATCACAAAAATAAGAAACTTCCTCTTCCAACTTGTGATTTTATCCTTTCTTTAGTAATGTGCTAATGCAAACTAAAAATTATTCCTTATCTTCTCCAATCTCAAATTTAACTTCCCCCTTTTCATGGTCTTTCCAATTTGACAACTAAAAAACACTTTGTAAGTTGTCATAGTTGCATTTAGCAACATTCATGACAACTAAAAGATAATTACAAATTACCAATTAATAATTAAATACAAAGAAAGGTTGAGACATTTACTCAACATGTCATCCCCCAATAGGGGGTGATGTGGCTTGTCTTTGTGTCTTGTGTCTTCATGCTTCATTTTGTTCTATGTTGTAGTTTGATGCTATTCTTGTTTCTTACTTAGCCCTACTAGTCCATAACTCTAATAAAAAATATTTACTTTAATCAAAATGTAAATTTATATCTTTATATGTAGGTTTGTATTATCTTTTGTTAAACATAATACGTATAATCCATCTCAAATATAAATAAATAATGTCTATTAAACTTGAAACAATTATTAATAACATATTTAAAACTCTATTAGTTGATGAATATATGTTAATTTTGATAAAATTTTACTATTTTTAAATATAATTACATCAAAATAAGTATAACTATAACAACAATAAAGTTGGAGTATAACGATATGATTGTATTAACAAAAAATATGAATAATTGACATATAAAATGATAAAAATATAAAAAAATAAAATGTGACCCATATAAAAAATTTAATAACTATAAGGAATATTTTTTTTAAAGCAAATATACACTTTACTAAATATAGTAAATAGTTGATATTCTTAAAATAACTACATAAAATGTATATTAAATAATTTATTACAATTGTTATTTTTTCCTAAATTTATGTTTCTTCTAAGTTTTTATTTTTATTTTTTAATTTAGAAAAATAAAATACATAATATTTATTTGAATATCAACTTATTAAAAAAACAAATTTAAGTAGAAATAAATTATTATCTCAAATTTAGATATCTATTTTTTCAAGGTAAATAAAAATAATTAAAAATAATATTAAACTAGTATAAATATTATCTTAAATACATCTATCTTAAAAACTTCAAAATTCAATTTAGAATTTATTTATTTATTATATATAGAGATATAAATTTTACTATTATTTATTTCGAGAATATTATTTTGAGAAAACTATATGTATGTTAATATGTTAGAGAGTATGTGTTTGTGCCTGGATGCCCTACAAATTCTAGTTGCATGTGGTTGGATTAAACAATTAATAATAAGTGTTAAATAATGGAATGAATTAAACTTAGAAAAATCTAGATTTTTTCTTTAAAGAAATTAAGTATTATTTGATTATGAAATATTTGCATACAGATTTAAAACATAAAACAATACAAATTAAAAGTATGTTCTCATCCAGTTGTCAAATCAATATTTATCTAGCTTTTATGTGATAAGTGAAATTTTGGAGGCTTTTACCATTAAACGGTGTGATAAGTGAGATTTTGGAGGCTTTTACCATTAACCATTAAAAAGTAGATGAAATTTGTTTTCTGACGACTCAATATTGATTTGCAGGTGTGAGACTTGTTTCAGACTCAAATCTCACACTATATGTAGTCTATCGACTAATTAATATTTTGATATGTAAATAACTGTTAAATTTTAAATAAATGTCTGTTAAGTTTTTGTTATCACACTTATATCAATACACTTGACCTTTTATTGTCATTATAAAATACCTCTAATATTAATTATTATAAAATTAAATAATCTAATTCTTAAATAATATTAATAATAATTGGAAAATCTTGAGGAGAAGCAGGATAAAAATGATGTCCGGTGGTTCACATGGAAGAATAGTACATCAACTCCTCTCTTTTTGGGTAATCGGTGTAGTTAAAATTGCCAGGGATAGAATTTTATGTCCTCCAAATGTATAGGGTTGATATGGCAGTTTTTGTAAAAGTTCAGATATGAACAGTTAGAATCATTGGGTAGTAGGGTCATTTTCTGGTGATTGGGCCAAATCTTTCGATATTTTGGTTTTCAGGTAGACTCTGAGTCTGATTTTGGCTTATTAGAACCATGAAACTTTTATCTATGATATTGTACAGGTTTTTATATATATTAATATATACAGACATACTGCCTTTTGCTTTAAAAAAACAAAAATATTAATAATGAAATATTTAAAAGAAGTCTATAATTTGATACATTGAAATTAAACTTTACATATATAAATCCAATTATTCGCGATTATCAGCTACAAAACATGGTTATGGTAATGAAGAGTTTGACTAGCCAAAGACGCAACAACAGTTTACACATTTGATCTACGACAACAGTAGTAATTCTCTGCTGCTACAATCTTTTTGAAAAGTCATAAAAGATCAAGGGATTCTAATTTGAAAAGATCAGAAAGTGAAACACTGAATACATCATCTGATACGCGCCCGAAAATTTGATCCCCAGACAGATCTAATTCGAATAAATCATTGCTGCAATCACTGAATCTATCTGCTGAAATTTTCCCTATACCAATTGAAAATGGAGAACCAAACGCTGCATCCTCCTCTCTCACTGATGACCTACACAGACTGCACTCACCTGATAAATGAAATAGTCAGAAAATTCATAATCTTTTCTACAAACCTTGTAAAAAATGTTCTCAAATCTGAATTTTCAAAATGAACCAAGATGAGGGAGCTTTAGTTAAATATCAAGCTGTTCAACAGTTAAATAGTCAATAATTATCCCATGTTTATTCTTAAACTTTTGACTGTTATCCTATTTAAAATCAGAAGGAAAAATATGTGGTTCAGAAATCTTCAACATAGACAAAAGTTAATCCTACGCAAATTCACCTTGCAGTTGGCCAACCGATTCTTTTTGCCTCTCACTCTTCCCATCGTAGTCGTTAGCAGACTTTATGTCTCTGACACTCTCTTTGGCATAACGTTTTAGCCTTGATCTAGACTTAAACATGGTCAGAAATCTTTTAGTGTCATTAACTCCATGAAATTTACTCAAAACAGTTTGTGGGTAATTGTCTCTCTTCCTGGAAAAGCACATACCCATGACAGCACAGTGGAGAATGCCCTCAATATCAGAATGTATGTAAACACAGATGGACTAGTTAAAGTAAGAACAGCTCTAACAAAATGGTAAAGGAAAGACAAACATGTTGCCTCCTGATCGAGTAGTATGTTTAAATAGAATTTTATTCCTTATGTTGAGCAATTGAATTACGTAAGCAATGATTTCAATTGTTTTAATCATAATATCGGATTTGATATGTGACAGCATAGCTTTGAACAGCTAATTGAATTTGTCCATTAATTTGATCATAACTGTTGAGCTATATGTTAGAATATAATCAAAATAGATATGATCAAAGAAGAATGAGAAATTTAAATTGGTTAATTTTTAGAACTTGTGTGAGGTTAATGATAATAGGTTTCCACAATCCATATCATAAGTCTGTATAGCTTCTGGATTTGATTGTGTGCAACAATTTTTAGCATCAACGTTTCGGATCACACTACATGATCCATCAATAGGTTTCCACAATCCATATCATAACTCTTTCATCCTGATGATGGATCATGTAGTGTGATCCGAAACGTTGATGCTAAAAATTGTTGCACACAATCAAATCCAGAAACTATACAGACTTGTGTGAGGTTTTTTTATTTTTTATTTTTTAGTTGTATAGATTTGACATTTAATTTGAAAAAATTGATGTTTGAGTATAAATTTGAGCTAATGATCTTAAGATAGTATTTACATGCAAAAGAGGCTCTCTTAATCTTTATGTCTATAATATTAAATCATAGTGGTGTTGATGAATATAAGTTGTACTTTGTTATGAAACAATCTTTCACCTTCAACAAGACTTGTATTGATTTAACAGTTTTAGAAAGAGTTGGATTCATGAACAAATAATGTTTAATCATGTTGATGTGACTATGATGATGCTAGGTGATCTATGCTATGGAATTGGATGTAAAAGATAATTAGAATAATCTATGTGTTGATGCAAGAATTAAAGCGGAAAGTTAAATAATGACTAACAAGTGTACCTTTCCAATAGATAAATTGATGGAATTGTCATTATGGTGTTAATATCCTAGATACTTAATGGATAATGGATGATTAAGTGACTTAATGGTCTGATTTCATTATGTAGTTAACCTAGACACATGATTTGTATGCTTGGTACATGAAATAATGAATAATAGCTAAATAGTTGAAAGATGGACAATTTGGAATGTTATAAAATTATAAATTATCAACTACATGGGTCAAATTTATGTTTTATATTTGGGTCAAATTCACAACCATAGATTTGAAACTAGGAAAGGAATGCATGGCATAATGTTAGGATCTTTATTTTAAATACATGTACAATTTATGATGGTCATTTTAAATGTGAAGTCAATTAGAGCACTAATAGAAACCATGTGCTAAGGCAATATATTCAAGACACTCATACAAAGTACTATAAAATAAAGGGTAAAAGTGTAAAGTATACATTTTTTAACACTACAACATGCAAAAGGTGAGGGAGACAAGAAACATTAAGATGAAATATATAATAAAATATTAATGAGGTATAAATGTGTCTAAGAAAAATGTCTTTTGTTATTGACTAAATTTATAGGAGACATATTTAAACTTCGTAAAATATTATAAGATTGTGTCTTTTATCTATATTATATTCAGGGGAAACAATGTCATGAAAAAACCCTCAAAAAAGCAAGATAGACAATAGAGAATAAAATAGTACCATATCCAGGGGAAACGATGTCATGAAAAGCTAACAAAATATCCTTACACAGAAAACAAAATCATAGGATAAGATGTGTTGGAGCTTTTACTCCAGAGGTTTCCATGTATGATGTTGCCTCCATTAACTTTTACTGCTCGGTGGTATATGAAAAGTAATATGCCCCAAATCAGACGTTACCACGGGGCCATTAATTTACTGGCTTCAGTGGCTACCACCCCAACAATTTTGTTGTGACCAAAGTGGTCCCCTAGAGCAGTGATTTCTGGTTTCTCATGTCAACGTAACGTCCCCTCTTTATCTTTGAATGCCCCACGTAAGACGGCGCTTTTATAAAACATCTTACAATATGAAAAGGTGGCCCCGAAGTTGGCACCAATAACCCTGTAAAATTACGCCACAGCTCCGGGAATGCACTGGCGCCGTTGATTTGTTGTAGACAGTGTGGGCCACAGGGAATATAGCCAAATATAAAGCAAGAACACTGATACTGTTACTGTAATAGGGTCCCCATGGTTTACGACCGCGTGATCTACCGACTAAAATATATTCCCCAATACCTTACAAATATAACATCGTTTCTTTTGGTACTTCTGTTCAGAACTGTGGTGTGACAATAAAGGACATTTTTTGGCTGAGAAGATGGAGGACCGTGTCATACAAGCCAATGGAGATGAACGTCGAAGAGTTGGAGGAAAAAAACCATGATTTAGATTTACAGATTGTTCTTAGCCGTTTTATGAAGAGGATGAATGGTTTCATTGCTGGGCTCTTTTGTTTTATGCCTAAGGAAAACTTGTGGGGGAAGTAGCATTGTGGTTTAAGCTCTGGAATTATATTATATCCTACCAAGAGGATATGGTTGCTTCTGCTAACTCCTTGCCACTTCTTTCCAATTAGGACATGTCCTCTTTCTCCATGTTTTGTCAATGCCATATTTCTGTAACTGTTCTTCAGAAATTCTCAATGAATGCAGATGGGTGTTTTCTTCCTACTACATTTGACATGTTTTATTTGTGCTTCTTTTCCTTTCTAATGTACCTTTTTACATTCGCTTGTTTTCTTAAGTTTATTGGAGTTTATACTTACATCGTTTTTTTCTTATTCTTCATTATCTTAGTGGTGCATCAAGGATTGTCATGTGGTGGTTTGCTATTTTTAAAATTTAAAATTAACATTTATTTTTATAAAATTAAGTATTTTATTTTAGTAAATAAAATAATAATAAGATAAATAATTTTTTTTTAAGTTAAAAGTAGCTTCAAATTGGTCATGTATATAAAAATAGAAAAGAATTCACATATATTTGAAAAAAGTATAGAAAAAATTAAATTATAAAGTAAATAAAATAAAATATATTATTAGAGAAATGAATTGCAAACGAAAAATTTAGTAGAAAATGGTTGAATCCAAGGTTGAGCTTCTTTAGAAAATAGTCATAGAATGGGAAAGGAAGTCAAGAAAATTGATCTAGAGTATCATATACTCAATAGAGGTGGATTTTTTTTTATAGAAACACAAAAGAGAGACTGTGGAAGATGGATTCATGTTGAAGCACAGTGGATGAAAAACAAGCTTAACAATGCCACAAACTATATTTTTATACAATGACAAGAAGGGGAGATGGGGTATTCTCTATTGAAAGATGTGAAAGATCATAAAAGACACACTAATCCATTCCAGATTCCCCCAACTTTTGATGCACAACATACTAGAAATGATTGGAACTCAATACAAGGTAGGAATGGAAAAAAAAAAAGAGGTATGGAGATTGGTTGCCATGGGAGAAAATGTGATCCAAATTGAGAGCCTTAATGTGTTCCCACTTCAATGAACTTGAACTATCAAAAGAGATAAATTAGAGTAAATAGGACATAATTTACAAAAAATAGATTTCTTCATCAAATGGGAAAATATATAGCCTAAGATAAAGAGACTATAGTCCTAGGCAAAGGAACATTGGGGACCTAATCTCATGATTAGACAATTTTCAAAAGCCTTCGTTGTAATCCATATGAATCAAAGGAAGAAAATAATAATATTCTTGCCTCCAAGCCATGGATGTTAGATGGTGTAGGGTTCTACATAATAGACTAGATTCCAAAAATTAGTCCCTAAAATTATACCATATCCCACACCCCAATGTGGATCTACCTATGCAATTCTCCTATACAATATTGGAATGAACCAACCCTAATAGACATTGGTAATTTTTTGGGCTTATATATCCAAGTTGATTTAGATGCCATAGGAAAATAGGTTCCAATATGTATATTTACATATGTATTTCTTTTCAGCGTATTAACTCTATTTTTCCATTCACAGAAACCAATTTCACTATTAAGGTTTAGCAAAAGAGAAAAAAAAAAGATCTAAGGTTCAAACACATATTCCAATGTATATGTAGTGTGTAGACATTATCCGAAGGAATGCAAAAGAAAACAAAAAAATAATTCAAATTGAGGTGAGATGGACACTCCCAAGGGAAATATCCAAATTCCAATCTTCCCTACCCTAGAAGAAAACTAAGTATTTAAGAGGTATGATGATTACTTAATATAAATGTAGATGGATACCCATACTCTAATGGATAATCCAAAGAAAAATTTTAAACAAGCCCTTGAGATCTTCAAATTCAACAAAAAGTAAGTGGATGCTCTCAATTTATATGATAAGGAGAGAAGTGATGAGAAAATCCAAGATCTTGAACTAGTGAATGAAGTCTCAAATGGTGATATAGACAACTTTGTACTTGAGAAAATTATGATAAGCCAAATAGAATCAAATAAAGATAAAGAAAACTATGGATCAAAAAAAATGAGAGGAAAAATAAGAAGTAATTTAGAGATAAGTATGGTTCTCTAGTTGGTCAAATAAAAATTTATAACATTATGTTGAGATCTAGGAAGGGAGTCCCCCTTCCTAGCAACCAATCAAGATCATTAAATATAAATTTTGGGTTCCAAATAAACTTGAAAAATAATTTTATTTTTTAAGTATAGTGTAACCAACAAAATTAAATCTCTAGTTTGGGGCCTGGCGATGGTCGTTGTAGGGGTGGCGACCATAAGGCTGTGGCCAAATCTTCTATGCAGCTCTGGAATGGGAGGGCTACGACTGGAGGGTTCATCCTTGTCTCCAATGTTGTTTCAGTGGATCTGACAGCAGAGACAAAAGAGGAAATAGAGGAGAACATTTCTGAGCTCTCCAAGACTAGAGTGATTTGCCAATTCAAGGGATTTTGGCTCAATCTCCCTCAGCTGCATTCTTGGATTTCCAAGGAATGGAAGCTTCTAATCTCTGGTAAAACAATTATTTTCCCCATGGCTAAGGGGTTTTTTGTGGCTAAGTTTGACAATGCCCAGGATAGAAACATTATTCTTTGTGACAATTTTTAGCTGGGAGAATAATTTTTTGTTGATGATTAAGCCTTGGCATGCTCACTTCAACCATGCTTCTGAAACTTTTAGCAAGATCCCGATTTGGGTACGACTTCCTTACCTTCCCCTCCACTTATGGTTTGACCCCCTCTTGGAGGAAGTGGATGATGCCCTAGGTGATTTCTTGTTAGTAGATGCTGCTACTTTTGACATACTTCACTCTACCTTTGCCCGAATATTGGTTGAAATGGATGTTTCAAAAGGGCTGCCTTCTGAAATTTTAATTAAAACTTTAAAGGGTTCTTGGTTACAATCCTTAGACTATGAAGGGATTCCCTTCTGTTGTAGAAGATGTTTTAAAATAGGTCACGCTGCTACACAATGTGGTTTTGAGAAAAATGCTTCAACTTCTTGGTGGAAAGGTGCCTCTCAAAAGCATTATACGGTTGAGAAGTATGTTGATCAATAGAGGAGCTTTTCTGAGGTGGTTTCCCTAAAATCACAAGTTCATGAGGAATCCCCTTTGGATGTCACTTCTGGTGGGGTTGTTGATACAAGAACATCTTGTGAAAACCCCTAATGTTCATGAGGTGGCTGCTTCTAAATCACTAGGTCTTGGGACGCCCCCTTCGGTTGTCTCAAATGGCGGGGTCACTAAGGCAACCCCTATTGAGTCAACGACTGCCATTTCAGGGGAATGTGCTTCGGCTTCCCTATCTAGTGGCTCTTCAGAAAAGTCTTTATTTGTGCTAAGGAATCAAGATGCAAATCCTAATACTTTGGCTGGTGGCTTTCATCTTCATGAGAGTTGCGAGCTAGCGTGGCACGGTAAGGTGGCACAAGTGGAAGATGGTTGGATCATAGTTAAGGGAAAAAAAGATAAATCCTCTCGATCATCTTTCGACATGGCTCTTCACTCCCACAAGAAAAATGTTAAATGCAAATCTTAATTGGTCTTGTTTTGGAGCTGGTCTTTTTTTTTTGGCTGCTTGTTGTCTTTTCTACAGCCTTGCTCTTTTTTGTTAAAGGGTTTCGGATCCCTTCAAAATCTATTTTTTCCTATATCAAAAACAAAATTAAATCTCTATTACATTGTCTTACATATCAGAGGATATTATGTAGTGAAATATCAGAGCATCTATTAGAACATATCAGAGCATCTATCAACATATCAAATCACCTGTCAACATATTTTCGCTAGTCCTATGTGTGGATTTACATATATATTGAGCTACATATATATTGATTTACATATATACAGAGTTACATATACCAAACTGTATAACATATGGTATTTAGACAAATCATATTGTATATTGCCCTTCATGCCATTCACTTTGTTGTCCTCCACCTTGCCAAGATTGCCATTGCCACCTATTCATCCATAGCATTGTCATCTGCTACAGACTTGTTTTCTGGATCCTTCCTGCGCTTGGTTGCTTCATCTTTAAGCTCCTTCTAAAACTCATGAAGAGCATTTAGGAAAACTTGAGCCTTAGGATGACCCTCCTACCATGTGTGTCCATACTGGCCTCTTGGATGTTGATATTAGTTGTGCCTTTTTTCAAGAATTTTCAAATTTTGTCTTTAGAAATTTCTATGCTGATGAAAATTTGGATAGCAACATTGTGAATTATGAGTCTTTAGTAGACTCAGTAAGCAACCTTATATTCCCTTTATACTTTTCCTCATTCTAGCTTTCCAAATGGACCAAAGAATTTTAGTGGAAACACATATAAAAAATAGAGATAGATCACTATTCATTTTATTATCAATTTCAAAGAGAATTTTTCTAGAACTGGGATCATGATTACTGCTCCAAATTTTTTTCCTATCATGAAATTTTTTCCATGTGCTTCTTTAGAAAATAAGAAATCAAAGAAAATGTGTTGTATTGACTCAAGAACTCTGCATAAATTACACCATGCCAATATCATTGGAATTAATCTTGAATGGAAGCCTTTAAAGAATTGGTAGCTACCTAAAGCATGCTTTTTATGGATCCAAAGCTTGATTCCAATTCTTTTTGTTAGAAATATATGCCTCAATCTCACAGGTTGAAACCTCTAAGAGAGGCAAGTCGGTGTGACATGCTTTGGGTCTAGCCGACTAGCATCTTTGGATCTTGTGGTTTGTATAGGTCGCTAAGACAATGTTTAAGTCATGCCGAAGAAGCTTATCACTGTGACTTGTGATAGTCATTGTAACCCTATGCCGAGTGGAGATCTCTAGCCGACAGGCCATTCATATCATATATCGGGGAGACCCTTGGCCAAAAGGCTTACTTCGGTATGAAGTCCCAGTGACCGATGAAGGTCTTGCCGACGGGGATACACTTGGAGGCATCAGGGTAACACTAAGGGTTAGCTAAGAACTCTTAGCGATGGACATAAGTCTTGCTGACTATCGTTTGGTGCTCAGTATGACTTAAGACTTTAGAGTAACATCTCAGCGATAGTGGTATGTCTTGCTGAATGCTGAACGTTTTAGTATAACCCTTAATGACTCGGTTTGATGTTTCACTGATAGCGATAAGTCTTGGCAATAGCAATACATGTGATGATCATCGGTATGAGATCTTGGTGACATGGCGAAGTCTGAACGATAGCTCTATGGACTCGATGTAACATCTTGGTGATAAGTATGACTCTTGGTGACATTGATGGTTAAGTCTTGTGGCATCGGGGAGACACAGTTAGTGTCTCACCGACATGCCAACACAAGTTGATTGCTTTGACCAAGAGATGACCATCCTACATGGTGAGTCATTGGCCAATCAGAGAACCGAATGGGAACCGCTAGCAATTGGACTGTTGCAGCTGTTACTGAGAGGAAGCTCGACAGACAGGGGTGTCATGGATTTACTCTGTGGTCGCAGATGATGTCAAGTTCATTCGACAGATTGGTGGTGTGGTTGGATGATCAGTGGATGAATTCTATTCTGTGAAGACTATAACGTGAATGTTCTGTAACAAGGTTGTTCATGGTGTATGCTCTTGTAAACTGACATCAGAAAGATAAGTCAGAACTCTATTTGTAATCTTTATTATTGTAATACAAAGTGACTTCTCTTGGTGTGGTGGGTTTTTCTATCGTAAGGGTTTTCCCACATATATCTGGTGTTCATATGTGTTTGTCTATTTCTCTGTTTCAGTAATCTTTTTCTAGTGCATCTTAATTGGACTGTAATTGTAAAAATTTAAAAGTGTCTCTGCATTCTTCCCTGAGGTTTTGACATTAGGAGAGTTGCTTCCATATCTAGCTTTCCTTACACTTTTTAAATAGTTTTTACCTTGTTCTTTACTCAGGTTTATGCCCCCATACTTTATTCATATGTTTTGTGATATCTATATGTTTAGTTAAGGCCTTGTATATTGTTTTTGCATTAACTTTCATTAGTTTTCCACCATCTTTCCATTAGAATTCCTGGTATTGTAACTCATCCTTTTTAATATCAACTGGGAAGTGAATATTTTTACAAGCATCTTTTAAAAATAGTGTATGTTCTCCAATTACTTGGAAGGCTATTGAGTTCAATACTCAACTCTTGCCAACTTTTCAACTTGTCATTTGTCATAATATCACCAAAACATTTAATCCCTTTTTGGGTCCATCCTTTTTCTGAGCATCCTTCAAGCATGGCAAGTGGTTTACTGTAACACTCGAAAGATGATGTTCATTAAACCACATATGTTTCCAAAAACTCATTACACTTCAAGTAAAGTAAAAGTAAATGATGCATAGATCAAGAGCTTCCCATAAGAGCTCAAAAGTAATAGTAGTAATAAATCTTATTTCATGTATCCACAAGAAGTAAATTACATCTACAATAGGGATCTTTGCATTGATACATATGCATATGTCAATAGCATATTGATAAGTTTCATAAGTTCATTCAAAATTCAAATTACATCAATAACTTTCAATCAATACATCTATTTCAATGTTACATCAAAATCTTTCATTCAATACATCTATTTCAATGTTACATCAAAATATTTCAATCAATCCATCTATTTCAATGTTACAATAATGAATGTCAGTAAAGTTACTTTTCATGTGGGCTATACAAGCCTTTCAAAAATAATACATGAATACATCTATAGCATAAGAAACTTTGAACCTAAACCGTCATGACACCACTAGTCTTCTTGCAAGCTGGGGCTAAGAATGTGATTAAGGCACCTTTTCCGCCCAACCACAAAGTACAAGACTTCCTCGGGTTTCTTCCTAACTTGAAGAAATCTCCAGCCCTGCATGAGGAGCCTAGCAACCTAAAACAACAAAGCAGGAGGGAACTCTCAATGCAAGCCTGATGCCTATATGCATTCCTAACATGAGAATAACATATTTCTTGCAAACAAGAGGTGGCAAATACCTACATACATTTATTTCTAGGCTTTTAATTCCATCTATTTCAATGGTACATGTGCTTGGCCAAGCATAAATAAAATAAATGATAGTTTTTAGAAAAGGTAAAACTACCGTCTCTGTGGGTCCACCTTCGACATCTTCTCTTGAAAGTTTCCAAAAAAAACAATAAACAATGCATTTTTCCCATCTATAGTTTTCATTTAATCATAGACTTTTCTACCTCAAAGGAATTCCATTACAATTCTATGTGCAAACAAAGATTTCCCAAATAGCTTTTCATAAACAGATTCAGTTTGAGAGATATTTCCATACAATTTATATTGAAAGTCACTAAGCAATCAATCAATCTTTTGTAAAGAGCATGCTTAAACTCAGAAGTTCAATTTTCTATTTAAATAATTTGATCAATATATGTAATTTTATAAGTTTAGAAAAAGAAAACTACTCTATTCAGCCTTATAAGTATGGGTAAAATCATAGTTTACAGTTTACTTTCCTATTTAATAGGAGTATGTCTACACTTTTGTGAAAAAGAATAATGGGTTAAAATTAAAGAAAAGAGAATAACTTCACTCGCTTTCATTCACAATTACATATTTCAAGTAATATCATCTAGTTTAAAATTCCAAAATGTATATATATATTCGTGTTATATATTCATTAAATTCACTAGTTTATAATTACATTTTCTATAGAATACATTTGCAACTAAAATAAAATATCCCTCTTAAGCCTTATATAAAGTCTTGTATATATCATTTAAAAATTTTACAATGATGAATACATACATTACTCCAAAATTCAGAAATAGGATCAAATTTTTAAACAGGCAATATAAGTTTCCAGACTTGTATATGTGCACATATATTTCCAGCTGAATGCAGAGTTAAATGTATATATAGGTGTAATTACATGCATATATATATATATATATATATATATATCTTACATCCATATAATTTTTCAAATATAGAAATTTAATGCTCAGATTTGTACATAAGTTTATTTTATATATATATATATATATATATATACATATACACAAAGCTGCATTTTTAGTGGAATAACAATGATAATGCATAAATGTTCGAGTGTTTTAAATGTCAACCAAAATGAAGGAATAAAGGTTGTAGATTAGGGGAGGCTTACGCCTCTTCCCAAGGGGAAGGCACTGCCTATGAGGGGGTAGCACCACCTCCACAGGCCATGACCTATGGAGGGTGTTGTCCCTCCATAGTGCAATCGCTTCTTCTTGGGGCAGGGCTTGGGAAGCCCCCGTCACATCATACATGGCCCTTAGCAAATACAGTCCGACAATTCATTACTAAAAATTGAAGTTTATAAATATTAGCTGGAAGATATATACCAACGTAGAAAGCTTAATTTGAATCTTAGCACAATGATGAGCTTGAAACAAAGCTCAGAGAAAATGAGAGTTTTCTAGTTAAGTTTCCAGCTTAGGATACATTGAATACAATGTACGACAATTTCTTCTATAGGAAAATATGTATATAAAGATGTGTGTATATATATATATAAATATATGTATATATATATATATAAATATATGTATATATATATATATATTTATACATTTATAGTCTTATTTTTGGATATTTGTATAAAGATTTAATAATCTGAAACAGGATTATAAAAAAAGATTTGCTAGGACAAGAAACCCCAATCTGGTAACATAAAAGTTGTGCAAAATTTTTACAAATGCATATAAAATAATGGGAAATTTCCACCAATTTCACAGTTTTGCAAACAACTTCACACAACAAACACTTGAAATTCAATCTTTCAGCAATACTAATATTTTCAACCACTTGGGACTTAAATTCATGGAATGAGATTTAGAAACCTAGATATTTCACTTCCAACTATAGCTGCTCTCCAGTCAAATATTTTCTTTGCTTCTTTTGGAACTTGTTTACTGAAAGAGCTTCTCCTTCTCCTCTCCTTTTCCTGTTGCTTTACTAACTCCTTTTTCCTACTAATTCAAAATCCTTCTGAAACTTTTTGATAAAAATAAGCATTTACTTGGCAGCCATTAGAGTTAATTTGTAGAGCATATTTTTAAGAAGATTTTCAAGAACCATTGTCTCTCATGGGAATTCTTTTTCCCTTAATAAAGTTTTATTTTTCCCCTTTCTAAACCTAATCTTGAAAAATAATAGAGTTTTAAAATATAAATAAGTTATAACTTACCATTTTACATTTCCTATTCTCCAATGAAAATATAAAATAATTTTCAATTTTAGTTGTTAATAAATCCCCTTTTTGGAATTATTTACCCAAAACTAGAATTTTAAATTACAATGTAAGCATTTATCTAATAATTAAATGAATATCTTCTAACTTTAAGTTAATTTATTATCACAAATAATTAACACGCAGTTAACATAAATAGAATACTCACTCAAATTTTATCATGCATAATCATTTAAACCAAAACCTATAATTAATAATAATAATAATTAATTCTTTTACTTTATCATGCTTATATTTTAATTTGACTAATCATTAATTATTTGCAAATAATCAAAACAACCATACAAAAATTATCATTTCTAAATGCAATCTACATGAATCTAAGTGCTTGTGTGTGTGATCGAGAGGACATCTTGCTTTATCCTGTCAAGAAGCTAACCTCCTCTCCTTAATCACACCCTTGGTCTTCAACCACCTACATCTCCAGTGTACTCAGGCACACAACAATAAACTGAATTAGTATCCCATAAATATATAAATCAAAACAATATAATACATTAAATCAAATATTTCTATTCTATTTTGCTTCATTTCCAAAATAAAGCACATCTGATACTATTCAACTTTAATAAGTTCAGTAAACACTTTCATATATCACCACACCAAAACACCAAAGTATTCATTATTACTCTACCACACACATCAAATCATATAACAAATCCACACAAAACCAAAAGAAACCCGCATCAAAGTTAGAGACGTGGCATCCTTTCCCACTAGGAAGAGACATCGTCTTGATGTCTTATTACAAATCCACACAACAAAATCTAAAGCATCAGTGTATCATAAGTCTCTATATGCAAGAAAAGAAAAGTATGCTAGGATCTCAAATGAGGAAAAGCTCTGTCAATGTCCTCGACATTCTCCCAAGTGCCATTATCCATCGAGTATTGGTCCCACTGGACCCTATACTGCATTATATCACAATTCTGCAACTTAACGTCGCTCTCTTTCAGTATCCTAATGGGCTCCACCTGCATCACTCCTGGGTCCTGTACCTGCAATGCATGCTAATCAAGGATATGAGCTACATCTGGATGATAGGGCTTAAGCATTGAGACATGAAAAACATTATGAATCTGGGATAGACCCAGTGGTAGAGCAAGCATGTACGCAACCAGATTAACCACCTCCAAGATGTCAAAGGGCCCAACAAACCTAGGGGCAAGCTTAGAGTTCTTGCCGAAAGAGATTGAACTCTTATGCGGCCAAACTCTCAAAAAGACCTTGTCTCCCAAAGAAAACTATCTAAAAGTTTTGTTCTTATCTGCAAGACTCTTCCGTTGATCTGAAGCTTGCTTAAGCTTTTCTTTGATAAGTTTCATCTAATCTTCCATTTCCCTCAACATTTCAGGACCAATCACAATCCTGTCTTCCACCCTGTCCCAACTGATGGGTGTTTGACATTTACATCCATATAGAGCCTTGAATGGTTCCATACCCAAAGAAGCATGGTAGGAGTTGTTGTAAGCAAACTCCATCAAAGGAAAATACTTCTCCCATTTATGTTGTTGCTCCATACAATACATTTGGAGGAGATCCTCCACTATCTGGTTCACCCTCTCTAGCTGACCATCGTTCTGAGGATGATATGTGGAACTAAAATTTAATTTGGTTCCCAAGGAAGAATTCAGAGTAGTCCAAAATATGGAAGTCATCCTAGTGTCACGATCTGAAATGATCATTTCTGGCACTCCATGCAGTCGAAAGATTTCCTGTACAAATTTCCTTGCCAAAACCATCGATCCATCCTTGAGATTCCCGGGAATGAAATGGGCTACCTTACTCAATTTTTCCACCACAACTAGGATGGTATCATGTCGATTCCTAGACATTGGAAATCCCTGAATAAAGTCCATAGTTAACACTTGTCACTTATATTCTGGCACTCTATGAGGGTATTAAAGTCCTGTTGGATGCACATCCTTAGCCTTAACTCGCTGGCATTCCAAAAATTGGGCTACAAATGCAGTAACATCCCTTTTGAGTCCTAGCAAGAAATATAAAGGTTTAAGTCCCTCTACCATTTTAGTCACACCGGGGTGTCCTAAATAAGGTGCATTATGGAATTCCTCAAGCACCAGTCCTCTCAATCCTGGGGAGTCAGGAATATACATGCAACTCTGAAATCTCAAGAGTCCATCGGACCCAAGTACATAACCAACATATCTTTGATCCGAAGGATCCTACTCTAGGGCTTGTTTCACCCTCTCATAATGCTCATTCCCAGGTAAGGCTTGAACCACCTACCCCCTCAAATTAGATTTTATGGTAACCATGGCTGGAAGATGTCTTCTCCTACTCAAGGCATCTGCTACTTTGTTTTCCTTCCCTTTAATGTACTCTATACCAAATTCATATTCACTCAAAAATTCCAACAACCGCCTCTATTGTGCATTTAGGTTGGGTTGAGTAAAGATGTATTGTAACCCAGCATGATCTATTTTTAATTCAAAGGGATTCCCCAAGAGATAGTGTCTCCACATCTAAAGGGCATGAACTATGGCTGCCAATTCTAAATCATGTGGTGCATAATTTAACTCATATTGTTTCAACTTTCTTGATTCATATGCCACCACTTGTCCTTTCTGCATGAGAACTGCTCCTACCCCTTCTCTGGATGCATCAGTAATCACTGTAAAATTACCATTCAGATTAGGCACAACTAGAATAGGTGTAGAAGTGAGTTTCTCTTTTAGCAACTGAAAATATTTCTCATGTCTGTCGCTCCACTCAATTTTGTTTCCCTTCTTCTGGAGTACGGTAATGGGCACTGCTATTGTCGAGAATCCTTGTACAAATCTCCTATAATAACTTGCAAGCCCCATAAAACTTTGGACTTCAGAAACATTTTGCGGTGCTAGCCAATCTAAGATTTCCTTAATCTTATCTAGGTCCACGACTATCCCTTCTGCTGAAATAACGTGTCCCAAATAGTGCAACTCAGATTGGAAAAAGGTACATTTTGACATCTTCCCATATAACTTATGTTATCTTAGATGTTGTAATACTATCCTTAAGTGATTTTCATGCTCTTCCTCTAACTTAGAGTATATCAAGATATCATCAAGGAAGATTAAGACAAAATTATCTAAGCAGTCCTGAAAGACAATGTTCATCAAATTCATGAAGGTTTCAGGGGCATTGGTTAGCCCAAACGGTAGCATTGTGAAATCATAATGCCTGTACCTTGTCCTGAAAGTATTCTTGTGAATATCTTCATCTTTTATTCTCAACTGATGGTACCCTGATCTCAGAGATCTATTTTTGAGAATACCTTGGCATCTTTTAACTGGTGAAACAAATCATCAATACGGGGTAGCATGTATTTATTCTTGATAGTAACCTTGTTAAGCATCCTATAATCAATGCATAACCTCAAGGTCCCATCCTTCTTTTTCACAAATATAACAAGAGCTCCCCAAGGCGAGACACTTGGTCTAATGAAACCCTACTTCAACAATTCCTCCAATTGGGCCTTTAGCTCATATAACTCCATTGTGTTCATCCTGTATGGAGCTTTAGACTGAGGTTCTGCTCCTAGTAGAAAATTAATAGAAAAATCAAATACACGCTTAGGTGGTAGCTCAGTCAACTCTTCAGGAAAAACATCCTCAAATTTTTTTAGAATGGGATGATCATTAACTGATGATTTAGTCTCATCAAGGTCCTTAAGATTTATTGCATAAATAGTGCATCCCTTTTAGCTTTCCTTCTTTAACTACATGGTAGAGACTTTCCTTAGCTCCAAAGGCCTTTTTACACCACAAATCTCCACATGGTTTCCTTGGTCATCAAGACACCTTATTGATTTCTCTTCACAATCAACAAGGGCCTTATGTTTAGAGAGCCAATTTATCCCTAAAATTACATCATAAGACCCCAGTGGTGCTACATATAAATTAACTTGTGCTTTGAGACTAGGGAGTTCAAGTTCGTTGAAAACTAGGCTTCGCTCTACCTTCCTTTCTACCTAGTTCCCATTCTGAACTTTCCATGAATTTTCCATATAGCCCAGTCTCACTGATAATTTAGATGCAACATGAGGATCCACAAAACTATCAGTGGCACCATTATCAATCAAAATAGAAACAGGACATCCAAAAAGTTTACCTGAAAGCTGGATAGGAGTGGCCTAATAATCTGCTTGGCAATTGTCAATCGCCACATGGATATGATGTTGATTCTTGTTATATTGTCAGTTAACCCTCTGAGGGCAGGGCACACACTAGCGTAATGCTAACCACCACAATTATAAAAACCTCCATGAGGTGCTTTCGGCTTGTCAAAAAATCCCTCCTGTTATTGTCATTGTTCTTATTAAAATTAACCCTCTTATTATTATTCTCATTTCCATCATTACAGTTTTGAGGACAGGGTATGTGCAGGATCATGATGGGCCAAAAAGTGGCAATATGATGGGTATTTGTAGGGTATGTGGCTGATAACATTTTTTTAACCCAAAATTGATGAAATAAAAAGGGTTTTTAAAGGAGATTCTCAGCTTTCCACCAATATAAATTATGCTTTACTTTGAATTTAATAAATAATTATTGTTTATTTTCTATTTGAATTATGACTAAAGTGTTGATTGATAGGCTAATTGAGAAACATCTATAGCTTTCAAACGATATCAGATTTTTTGAATCCATAACATGCATCACATTCTGTGCTTCACATACTATATGATTAAAAAAAGAAAAATTGAATTTCATTAAGTTTTGACCAAGTTAAGGTGGTCAGACATACGAGTTCTTATATTTTTTAAAAGTTGTAATAAAAAATTCATAATTAATTATTTACTTGGAAAAAAATCACAAAAAATATGCATCACATCCAGACATGAGTCTCTACTTATTTCTAAAATATTATAAAAAAATATTATCATTTTATTGTGGTTAGGGTGGTCACACCTACTTCTTATTTTTTCCTGAAATTTAAGTACTACTACATTGAAATTTTAAATTTTCACCAAATAGATTTTTATTTTTAAAATAAACCTAGTAGTTTAGAAACTACATTCAATTTTATTTAGATTCTATTCTTACATATTTTTGAAATAATATAGATAACTTATTCAAATTTTTGGGTATGCGGGGATCATCATGGAAAATAGGCCCTTAAGTAGCAAAAAATTCAAAAATTGTTAGGCAACTTGACGTAAAAATTTGAATAAGTTATCTATATTATTTCAAAAATATGTAAGAATAGGAGAAAATTTAATGTAGTTTCTAAACTACTAGGTTTATTTAAAAAAATAAAATCTATTTGGTGAAAATTTGAAATTTCAATATGTACTTTAAATTTAGGGGAAAAATAAGAATAGTGTCCACTAACCATAATAAAATGATAATTATTTTTATAATATTTTTATATAAGTAGGGACTCATTTCAATGTGATGCATATTTTTTGTAATTTTCAAGTAAATAATTAATTATGAATTTTTATTACAACTTTAAAAATATAAAAATCATATGTCTTACCACCTTAACTTGAAAAATTTGATTTTTTTTTTAATCCTATAGTATGAAGCATGAATGACGCA
Organism: Sequoia sempervirens; assembly: GCA_007258455.2. Classification (NCBI taxonomy): domain Eukaryota; kingdom Viridiplantae; phylum Streptophyta; class Pinopsida; order Cupressales; family Cupressaceae; genus Sequoia; species Sequoia sempervirens. The sequence continues at coordinate 75,591,455 of VDFB02256132.1, read as the reverse complement.
TGTTTTGATTCAAAAATGTGATACCGAAAGTTATAGATGTTTTCAATCAACCTATCGAGACTTTAGTTGTAATTCTAATAGAAATAAATAATAATTATTTATTCAAATTAAACATAATTTATATTGGTGAAAAAAGAATTTCCTCTAAAAACCCTTTTTGTTCATCAATTTTGGAAAAGTCGTCACCACATACCCTACAAATACCCATAATATTGCCACTTTTTGGCCCATCATGATCCTGCACATACCCTTTTATGTCAAGTTGCCTAACTCTGATTTTTCTAAATTTTTTGCCGCTTAAGGGCCTGTTTTTTCCATGATGATCCTGCACATACCTGACAACCACCCCTTTTTAGATTTCTAATCTGCTGCTATTATTTCCTTGGTTACCTTGATTGCTCTGATTTTCATAGTTACTGTTACCTTGGTGATTTCCTTGGGACTTCTTATTGCCATACTTGGCTTCCCTTATTTTCTTGTAGTTTGCAACTTGTTGCATTTTATGTTCTTGCAAAAGTGCCAATTCAAAGGCTTCATCCATGGTAGTAGGTCTGTGCATATCCACCTCATTTCCAATTTTAGGCCTAAGCCCTCGAATGAATTTATGAATTTGAAACCTCTCATCATGTTGGTACTAAGGTACGTACTTAAGCAAGTGAGAGAATTTCTCCCAATACTGTGTCACTGTCATTCCTCGTTGAATGAGCATCTGAAATTATATCATTTTCTTGTCAAAGTAGGATTGTGGAAGCCACCTCTTCTTGAAAGTCTACAAGAATTGTTACTATGTTACCTTACCAGGAAAAAATAGCTTATCATCCCTTTCATTCTCCCACCATGTGGCAACTTCACCTGTGAGCTGGTAGGATCCCCATTCTACCTTAGTTTCCTCGGACAAGTTTCAAAGGGAAAAGTTACTTTCCATTTCAATAATCTACGCTTCTGCCCCATCCCCAAAGTATTTACTATCAAACTTGGGTGGCACAACCTTCTTCAAGTCCTTACCAGTTCTTCAACTAACTTCGTTGGCTTACTTTGATTCCTTTAATTTTTCAGGGTTTTCTCTATTTGGTTCATTTATGTTGTTTTCACTTTCACCAGGATCAGACCTTGTTTGCCTAGTTTGTCTTTCCTGTTCAAGGTTATCGATCCTGGCCTCTTTCCTAATTAAGATGGCCAAAATCTAATCTGACTTATCATTGGGATCACCACAAGATCCTCCTCCTTGTTCCCACTGATAATATCTACCCTCCATTAGGGTTACCCTAATAAAACATAACATCAAGAGTAATTAGGCATAGGTCCTAGAGTTGAACCTTGCTGCTCTGATACCAAAATGTAATGCTCAAAAGATGATGTTCATTAAACCACATATGTTGCCAAAAACTCATTACACTTCAAGTAAAGTAAAAGTAAATGATGCATAGATCAAGAGCTTCCCATAAGAGCTCAAAAGCAATAATAGTAATAAATCTCATTTCATGTATCCATAAGAAGTACATTGCATCTACAACAGGGATCTTTGCATTGATACATATGTATATGTCAATAGCATATCGATGAATTTCATAAGTCCATTCAAAATTCAAATTAAATCAATAAATTTCAATCAATACATATATTTCAATGTTACATCAAAATATTTCATTCAATACATCTATTTCAATGTTACATCAAAATATTTCAATCAATACATCTATTTCAATGTTACAATAATGAATGTCAATAAAGTTACTTTTACATGTGGGATATACAAGCCTTTCAAAAATAATACATGAATACATCTATAGCATAAGAAACTCTGAACCTCAACCGCCGTGACACCATTTCTATTCTTGCAAGTTGGGGCTAAGAGTGTGATTAAGGCACATTTTCTGCCCAACCACGAAGTACAAGACTTCCTCAGGTTTCTTCCTAACTCGAAGAAATCCCTGACCCTTCATGAGGAGCCTAGCAACCTGAAGCAACAAAGTAGGAGGGAACTCTCGATGCAATCCTAATGCATATATGCATTCCTAACATGAGAATAACATATTTCTTGCAAATAGGAGGTGGCAGAGAACTACATACATTTATTTCTAGGCTTTTAATTCCATCTATTTCAATGGTACATGTGCTTGGCCAAGAATAAATAAAATAAATGATAGTTTTAGAAAAGGTAAAACTACCTTCTTTGTGGGTCCACCTTCGGCATCCTGTCCCAGAAGTTTCCAAAAATAACAATAAACAATGCATTTTTCCCATCTATAGTTTTCATTTAATCATAGACTTTTCTACCTCAAAGGCATTCCATTACAATTCTATGTGCACACAAAGATTTCCCAAATAGCTTTTCATAAACACATTTAGTTTGGGAGATATTTCCATACAATTTATATTGAAAGTCACTAAGCAATCTAAAAATCAATCTTTTGTAAAGAGCATGCTTAAACTCATAACTTCAATTTTCTATTTAAATAATTTGATCAATATAACTAATTTTATAAGTTTAGAAAAAGAAAACTACTCTATTCAGCCTTATAAGTATGGGTAAAATCATAGTTTACTGTTTACTTTCCTATTTAATAGGAGTATGTCTACACTTTTGTGAAAAAGAATAATAGGTTAAGTTTAAAGAAAAGAGAATAAATTCACTCACTTTCATTCATAATTACATATTTCAGCTAATATCATCTAGTTTAAAATCCCATAATGTATATATATATATTCGTATTATATATTCATAAAATTCACTCATTTATAATTACATTTTTTGTAGAATAAATTTGAAACTAAAATAAAATATCCCTCTTAAGGCCTATATAAAGTCATGTATATATCATTTTAAATTTTTACAAAGATGAATACATACATTACATCCATATAATTTTTCAAATATAGAAGTTTAATGCTCAATTTGTACATAAGAATGTAATATATTTATAAATATATTACAGACATATATATACATATACACAAAGCTACATTTTCATTGGAATAACAATGATAATGCATAAATGTTCCTGTTACAACTATAAAATTTTGGCAATTTTACAGTCGATTGTATTCATGAGTTTCCAAAATAAGTCCTCACCATAAGCATAAAATTCTCTCTTCATAACATTTTGCCCATATTTTGTCATATGGTCGAGTAAAATACGTCTAGTCCTAAATATTTCATTGTATAACCCATATCGGCTAGAGAGGGTGAAGGTCTTCCCGATCCATATGGCATCCTTACTAATGTGTGTCTTTTGTAGTCTATCGGTGGGAATGCAGGAATGTTATACCGAAATATTTTATCAAATAACACCTATCAATAGGACACATTTATTTTCTCGATGATAGAAGGATCACATCAGCAAGAAAGCTATTGTCGGGATAAACTCTCACCGAGTGCATATGTCTCACTGAAAATCTCATGGAAAAAAATTTCGGCCAAACTAAAGTTATCAGAGTAAAGTCTTACTGAGGGCGGCAGGTCTTGCCGATGTAGCACAAAGGGATTCCATTAGTAGACTATCGGGATGAAGTCATATAGTCCTGCCAACCCATATGTCACAATGATAAAGATATGCATTGGCGAGAGAAAGGTCATTGGCATTAGTTCCACCGAATATTAATAGGGAGAATTTAATTGGAAGCATTAGTGTTGAGTTGATAGCGGAAGAATCAGCAAGGCGAATGGAGAACCAGGGCATATTGCCAGTCTAAAGATCTCGAGCAGAATACAGTAACTGATTGCACCTTAGCTCCTCAAATTTTAACTTCTGCAATTTTGAAGAATGGAGTCCCCTAGCTTAGGAAAATTTAAAAGTAGAAAACATGGTGAAAGTAGTCAAAATAAGGGAAAGAAACAAAAAACTGAAGGGGAACATGAGGGCACATAACGAAGATTGAATCAAGACCTCATTGACCAATTACCTAGCTTAGGGCCTAAAGCTAGACGATCAACGCAGCTAAGGGCATAATTAGATAAGCTGGATGATAAATGTAAATTTATAGGAGACATTTGGACTCAAATAAGGGGATATGAATTGTTCAATTTTCATTATCATCAAAGAAACCATTTTGAACTAGTGTGCAATCCATAGAAACTCAATTTGGGGAAACTGGTGTGCCCTAATGTATTCGTAAATGCAAAATTGGTAAAATTGCTAGTTGATCATTATGACCTGAAACACAAAGCTATATGTGACCCGTCCGGAAAACCACAAATACACTTATCAAGAGAGGCAATAGGGGAGGTTTTTAATTTGGAATGATTTTGCAATGAAGAAATCATATATGAAGAATTGGAGAAGGAGTTCTCGAGAATGGACACAATTTATAAGGGTGGGAGGCTACCAATTCATAGGATTAAACAGGGTAGCAAACCAGTTCCTCTACAAGATAGTGATGGACCTCCTTATCATGTGGACCTGTTTGACCCTTATATGAAATACACTTACTTCTCAGTGTGCCAGGTATTGGGAATGGATGCCCTGGAGTATATGTCAATTGTGCCAATGCTAATCTCAGTAGATATCTAGTACCACAATTCTAGGCCATTCGATTATGCCTCATACATTTTTAAGGGGCTCGATTTAGGATTGATAGCAATAAAAGGTGGAATATCTATCTTTCACCTCAAGAATTATTCATTATTGATGCATATGGTCTTATATTTTGGACATGAGTTGGGACTATGGCCTCTGGAGATGAGGATTTCTTAGTTTAATAAAGATGGTGAAGCATTACTTGTCCAAATGTGGACCGCTATTTGGGATAGTAGGTTTGCCAATGCCAATTTTATTCATTTTGAAGAATATTTTGTGAAGACATTGTACAAGCTATATAATCATCCTTGTAATTATTCTCTATCTGAAGAGATAAAGATATTTCTTCAGCCAAAGGATTTCAATGGGCCAATTGATCATAATTGGGGAGATTGGTATTGCTTGGAGGGAGCTACTATGATTAGAGTTTATGGGTTTGAAGATGCCCCTTTTATTTTTCCAAAAACAGTCCCAAATAGAATCGCATACTTGAAGATTGTCAGATAGATGGATTATTCTAGTGTTATGAATCTTAGTTCCTTTGGGAAGCAGGCCTTCATGCCTAGTACATTATGTTTTGGTGATTTCACTATGTTGGCCAAGGAAGGATATAATTTGATCCTTGATAGATTGCTAGAATACAATATAAAGAGAGGACCACCCAAAAAGAACTTCAACCCAGAAGGGTATATTAATTATGCTAAAATGAAGATAAACTTTGAAGGGTATCAGCATATGCCCTATCACTTTGATGATATGATCTAGAATTTGGATGAGAAAGAAGTAGAGATGGTGGTTGAAGGGTATAATCTAGGATTGTAGGATGCAGAGTTGTTGTCTTCTGGGGAGGAAGCATCCAAGGGTAATATTCCACAAAGTCAACCAAGTAAGGTATCTAGATTAAGAACTCAGCATTATATTTGCCCAACCAAAGAGTTGAGTATTGAAGAGAGTGAGGAGGAAGATGTAAGGAATATTGAGTACATATCATTTGTTTTAGATGATGAGATCATAAATTCCCCAAAATTTAAAGCATTTTTGTATAAAGAAAAGGGAAAATAAGTAAGGGAAAAGGTTGATAATGTTATTGCAGGAAATGAAGAACAATTGCTAAGCAAATTGAGGAAATGTGTAGATGAGGAGATGATAAGTATGACCCCTGAAAAGGGGAGAAAAATGTTGGAAAATACTGGTGTCATGATCTTTCCCAGGCTAGATCTTAATTCTACACTTGTCTTTGATAGTTTCTTAAGAAACAGTAATGCTACACACAAGCTTGACCAAGAAACGGTAACAAATGTATATGTAGGATCCAAATACAATACAAATGAAGGATCATTAATGATTTTGGCCTTATATCCACCCCATAGGAAATCAGTAGCTATTGACACTGAAAAGACATTTGGACATGTCAAGAATTTAAAGGTTGGAGAAGTTGATCCTGTGGCTACCACGAAAATTGGGATAAATGTTACAAAATTAAACAATGCACAAATTCAAATGTTGATTAAGGAGAGAGAGAGTATAAAAAAAACAATGAAAAGGTGTTGAGAGAAAATGATCACCTAAAAGATTTATTAGGTGTTACTATGAAGGCACCCAAGTTGCTTACCCAAGGTGAAAGCTCTTAGTCAAGGGATCACTGGGAAGGATCAAGTGCCTACTCTCAAGGAAAATATAATGCACTTGTGGCAATAATCAAGAAAAGGCAAGACAATTTGACATCTTGGTTGAATAAACTCTGGGGAAAATATTCTCATATACTTGCTACATTAAAAGAGAATAAAAGGATGAATGAACAGATTATGGAGAAGTTTCAAGAATTGAACCAAAGAGATGTTGCTAACAGCGCATGAATTGAAATTACAAATCATTTTATAAATAGGCATTGAAACTTCTATGAAGAATTACAAGGGGATGCACAGGGATTAAAAAATGCTGCTAAGAAAACATTGACTACATTCTCTGATGATAGAGGAGAACTAAAGGGAGTAACCAGATGGAAAGGTGAGAATGAATCAATACTACATGAAATCCTGATGGTCGCTATTGCTGAAAAAAATGACATTGGAAGAGGCGAGTGAGTAGAATGAGAAGATGATAAGGATGGAGATTTCAATCTGGAACGCAGTTGGAGATGCAGATACACACAAGCGTTGGGATTATTTGGATCATCTGTCTAAATTTAATTTGTAGCTAAACAAAGCCTGATTATCTTTAAACTATTTGTTAGTTAATCTGTGACATTTCTAAACGGATGTGTCCTTTCATGTATTTGATGTATAAATATATGTTTCGTAAATGAAATATAGGACATAATATAAGATATAGGATAAAAGATAGGATAGAAAAAGATACAGTAGAATACAATGTTTTGCAAGTATGAGACTATGATGCATGTTTGAAATTATGGAGATATTAATGGAAATCATTTAATATGGTGCAGTTATTTCTAGTATCAATTTTTTATTGTGTTCATTGAAAGCATTATTGAAGTTGTCTCCAAAATTGGTGTTTTTTTGGTTATTTAAATTGGTGTAACAATTTTATATCCAGTTTATCAGCGCACATTTGTTGTATATGTATGATCAATTGATTGGTTCTTTCAAGTAAAGATTAAATCCTTTAAGTGGATCATAGTAATTAGAGAATGTCAGTTGGATCATTAAGAAGAACTCGGTAATCATAACCCTGCATGTTTATACAATTTATAAACTAAATTAAATGTTGAACAACTTGAATACTTTCGAGAAAGAAGTACCTATTTTAGATTTCTTTTGACTCCGTATACCCAATAAGGCACTAGTCTCTGCAATTTTCACCATTTGGTTTCATTCACTTTTAAATCTGTTAACTAAACATATTAGGTCTTAGTTTTAATATTGGTATACAATTTATACCAAATCAGGTTTCATTTGTCCACTCACATCTACCATTGTGGGAAAAAACACTTCGGGGAAGGTAAGCGCAAGTTAAGTCTGCTTCAATCATATAGGTACACCCGCCTAGGTCTAGCAACCCCTGAAGAGTAGAAGGTCTAAACCATTCAACCTTGTCTGTTACCCTAAAACATACCAAGAGATTGGAAACCTCTTGAGGTATTCTTACCTACGTTTTTGAGAGCTAATAAATTGGTGACTCTATTGGGGAATTAACTCAGAATCTGCGCCTTAATCATATATTCATAAATCCTATATAGACTTTGATGGGAATAACAAGTAACAAACTTTTTCTCACTTTTAAGAAAGTGAGTGGCGACTCTGATAAAAACATTTCAACATGAATGGTAGAAGATCTCAATATAGGGGAGGTCATACTGGAGCTCCTGCTGGCAATAGTAAGTGGACACACAAGGATGATAGGACTGATAAGGGTTAAAGGATAAATGAGGACATGTGCATGACGAACAAAGACAAAACATCAAGACCACATTGTGATACATATGATCGTTATGATACATGGAGAGATAATTCAAGTGCAGAACGTTGTACCCCTAAAGAGCAAAGAAATCCTTTTTATGATCCTCAAAAATAGACTGAGTTTGAAGCCGAATTTGAAGTTGAACGAATCATAAATTAGCAAGAACATGATCTAAAAATGGAGGGTAATCAGAATGGACCTATTGATCATGAAACTCCTCAAGAAAATTATGAATCTTTAACTTATGAAGAAGTAAAACCATGGTTTGAATTTCAGAGAAAGGAGATAGAAGAACATGAGAAAGCCTAGATGATACAATCAATGAGAGACTTCAAATTGCAGAAAGCTCAAAATACTGCTTAGACAGTTGGTTGCCCAAAGTATGTACCACCTCATAAGTAGGGTAATCATAGTGTAGGGCCTTCTGATCCATCAAGGTTCCTCAACATCGAATAGGGAATCAATACAAATAGCCAAATCATCCACCTCATATTCCCACACAATATACAAATATACAGCCACCTCATGGTTAGCATTATGTGCCACATCACCATACACAATACAATAATCCAATGTATCAGTATCAGTACCCACCTAATCCTCCCCCTCATCAATACACAACAATGATCAGACAATTCGATTTGGCAGGGTTTCAATTATACGCTTACCCTATGGATGGTATTTAGAGAAGTCTGGTGCCTAAGTTTATAGGGAGTGGTGCAATTACTGCTGAAGATCATTTAAGGAGTTTCAATGCCTTCATTCAAGATTAGAATGTACCTTATGAAGATTTACATATGAGGCTATTCATGATGTTGCTTATTGAAGAAGCTAGGAATTGGTTCAATAGCCTAACAAAAACCTCTATTGATTCTCTCCAAATATTTCAAGACCGATTCCTCGAGCAATATGGGAATCTAAGTGCACCAGATGTAGCTCTTCATGAATTGATGCAAATTCAGAAAAATCAGAATGACTCGATTTATGATTTCAATTAGAGATTTAATAAACTGCAGAATAAAATACCTCTTGGATCAAAGTTTCCAGACTCTGTAGCATTGAGTGTTTATTTGAATGCATTTGATCCAAAAATAGGGTATGAATTAAGAAATAGGTTCCCAAGAGATTTGGCTGAAGCCCAAAAGATAGCATTAACAATTGAAAATAATAGGAAGGCTGCTGGGATAATCAGTAAAAGAGACAACCCTAGGGCTCCTCAACAAACAAATAATTATCAATACAAACAGGAGAACACATACATAAATGAAAGGCCTAGGTTACATGACATGCCCTATAACACAAATTGGAAAGATGGAAAACCTATAATAGATAGGCCTAGAAACAAAGAAACTCCTGATCCATTAAGGAAGAAGGGAACATATATGGTTAATAACAATTATTTTTGTGAAATTTGTGATAAGCCACATTCCCCAGATTATTGTGTTGTAGCTCAAAGAATGCAAGAAGAAGGAATGGGAAAAAATGGAGAAGATCACACAGTGTATTTGACTTCAAATAATTTTCACCGTCTTGAGGAGAGGTTCTCATCTTCAGAGGAAGAAGGTTATGAGTATGATGTTTCAAATCAAAGGTATAATGTCCACATGGCTGAAAAACAATTTTTTTCTGACTCTGAGGATGATTATGCATAACCACATTTTGTTGAGATGCCTGCTCAGTGCAATACGAGGAAACTCACTGAAGAGGAGATAGAGAGATTAACCATTGCTGCAGTTGAAGAAGCAAAGAGTAAGTATTGGTTGAGAAATAGGACAGTAAATGAGAAGGAAGGTGTCCCCAGGGGAATATTTATGAAAGGTCAAAAGGTGACACAAGGAATTTTGAAGAGAATAGAAAAAAACAACATGATAAAAGTGAACAGAAGCCTGTCCAAAAGGAGGAAGTAAAGGAATTACACAAAGAAATGCAAAAGACTGATCAACCAAGTAAGAGAGAAAAAGAACAGAACAAAGGAGAAATGTCATAACAGAAGAAAATGATTAAGGTGGAGGGTTCCTCTTTTGACTTTACTCAGGCTTTATCTCAGGTAAAGATGTATGTTCCATTACTTGAGATGATGAAAATTCAGGAATACAGAGACAGTGTTGTTCAATTAATAACAAATGGAAATGAAAAACATATAAATTTTGAAAGTAATATGGCCACTAAAAATAAGCAAGAGAAGGTAAATATCCCATAAGTTTTCCTTAATAATGCATTATTAAATCCCCCACAAGTTGATCATTTTTTCACTACATTGCTCATAAATAACAAACTGCTGAGGAATTGCATGATAGATTCAGGCGCTACCATAAATATTATGCCAGTAGGAGTAATGAAACAACTTGGCATGTGGGTGGATATCAATGGAGGCAAGTGCTATGCAATGGATAACTGACCTATTCCTGTGGTGGGTATAATGAAAGATGTTGAAGTTAAACTAGCCGCTTATCCTCAGGAGGCCTATAATATTAATATAATAGTAATTGACACCCCTCCTTAGTTTGGGATGCTTTTATCAAGATAGTGGATAGTAGCGGTTGGTGGAAATTTCCAGTTTGATCTGTCTTATGCAACAATTCCAGTGGATGGTCAGGAAGTGAAGTTGTACAGAGAGCCGAGGATGAACCAGGTTGTTGACTGTGTACCACAAGATCAAATCAATTATTTTTGTGATGTCAATCTTGGGATTTTTAAAATAGAACCAGCCCAGCCAGAATTAGTCAATACTGACCCAATTAAAAAGCATGTGGCACAAAATTGCAATGGTGTATGGAAAATGTACTTTGATGGAGCATGCAGCCAAGAAGGTAATGGAGCAAGGATAGTATTTGTTTCACTTGAAGGAGTTACATTTAAGTATTTTTTTCTGTTAACATTTGAATGTACAAACAATGTGGAAGAATATGAAGCTTTATTAACAAGTTTGAATATAGATGTGAAACATAAAATCAAGTTGTTGGCTATTCTAGGGGATTCTGAGTTGGTTGTTTTACAAATTAAGTCAAAATATGTGGCAAAACATAAAAGACTGAAACAATACAGGAATGTTGTATGGGACACAATTGAGTTGTTTGATGCCTTCTCAATTGGGTGGATTGATAGGTCAAAGAACATAATGGCAGATTTTTCAGCAAATGTGGCACTGAAAAGATATGATATTACACTAGCTGGAGTATCACAAATTGAGTTCAAAACAAGGCCTGCTGTGCCTAATAACATATATAGTTGGCAGGTTTTTAATGATGATACTGACCTTTTGAAATTTCTTCACTCTATAGATCAATATGAAGCCAAATAAATTGATTTCAATGCCTTTGTTGAAGAAGTGGATGGGAAGCAGACACTATTTGGGAAGGAGATCTTATAGCTTAAAACAAATAAGCTTCCTAAAGGGTTAGTGGCATTGGAGAGGGTGTATGATGGAAGTGATCAATCCCTCATGAAGCAAACACCAGTCAAGAAGGAGGATATTGAAGAGATTAACTTGGGAACTGAGATGGCACCAAGAAAGGTGTACATAGGGAAGAAGATAAGCCCGACAATTAGAAGAATGCTAATAGCATTACTGAGAAAATATAAACATGTGTTTGCCTAGTCTTATGAAGATCTAAAAGCATATAGGGAAGATGTGTTTTAGCATGAAATACCATTGAAGCAAGATGAAAAGTCATTTAAATAGAAGCAAAGACCCATTAATCCAACATTGGAACCAAAAATGCAAGAAGAATTGGCAAAGCCCAGAGATGGTGGCATAATCAAACCAATTAGGCACTCAACATGGGTCTCAAACCTGGTCCCTATGAGGAAGAAAAATGGAGATATCAGATTATGTGTGGACTTCAGGAATTTGAATATGGCATCTCTCAAGGACAATTATCCTTTACCCAATATGGAGGCTATATTACATAAGGTGACAGGGTGTGAGCTATTATCTATGATGGATGGGTTTTTAGGTTATAACCAGGTTAAAGTTAAAGAGTCTGAGCAGTATAAAATAACTTTTACAACCCCATGGGGGACATATATTTATCTAAGAATTCCTTTTGATCTCATGAACGCAGGAGCAACTTTCCAAAGAGCTATGGACGTAGCATTTGCAGACTTAATTAATGTTATCATGGTGGTGTATCAGGATGACCTTACTGCTTACTCAAAGAAGGCTGAAGATCATATAGAACATCTAGAGAGGGTATTTATTAAAGCTTTAGAATATGGGATTAGTCTGAACCCTAAAAAATGTCATTTTGCAGTCACAGAGGGAAAGCTCTTAGGACATATTGTGTCAAAGGAGGGGGTTAGAATAGATCCTAAGAGGGTTGAAGCTATAGATAGAATTCCAATTCCTAAGACCATCAAAGCCATCTAGTCATTCTTTGGATATATTAATTTTGTTAGGAGATTTGTATCTAATTTTGCTGAGATTATTAAGCCCATATCAAAGATGTTGAGGAAGGGACAAAAGATAGAATGGACTGCAGAGGCATTGGAAGCTTTTATATTCATCACAAGGGCCATCAAGGAAGCTCCTGTCCTTAAATCTCTGGATTTTCCAAAACCTTTTCAAATATTCTCATTTGCTTCATTACATACCATAGCTACTATCATGTTATAGAAAAAGGAGGAGGGTCATGAGCATCCTGTGTCCTTTTTTAGTAAGTCATTACAGGGGTCAGAATTGAAATATGATATAATGGAAAAACAAGCTTTTGCATTGGTAAAAGCTACAAAGGCCTTCAGACCATATCTTGTTGGAGCTAATGTAATTTCCTATGTCCCTCATGCAACTATTAAAGACATTTTGAAATAGTCTAAAGTAGTAGGGAAAAGATGCAGATGGATTAATAAAATTCAAGAGTTTGATATGGAGATACAAATCACTAAACTAGTAAGAGGTCAGGGTTTGGCTAGGTTAATGGTAGAAGCAAATATTGAAGCAAATCAAATCTGCAATATAGAGGAGGAAGAGAATGCAATTGCGAGCATTGAGCATACTCCTTGGTATGCAAACATCATGCATTACCTTAAATACATGAAGTTTCCAGAAGGATTGAGTGACAGCCAAAAAAGAACTTTGAAGATGCAAGCATGTAAGTATGTGTTCATGGATGGAGATTTGTTTTGGAAGAATAGGGATGGGATATTGTTGTTATGTCTAGATGAGTCACAAGCTAAGCATGTCTTAAGTGAAATTCATGAAGGGGTTTGTGGAGGGCATTACTCTGCAAAGAAAACTACAAATAAAATTCTCAGGGTAGGATATTACTGGCTAAAATTTTTTAATGACTCCTTTTCATATGTAAGAAGATGTGAAGCTTGCCAGAAATTATCTAGGAAGATGAAGTATTAGGGAGCTTTACCAATTAGGCCTTTATATTCTAAAGCTCCTTTTCATCAGTTGGGAATCAATTTCATCGAGGAGATACAAGAAAAATCAAGTGGAGGACACAAGTGGATACTTGTAGCAACCGATTATTTTACCAAGTGGGTAGAAG
>VDFB02256132.1:75454052-75572977 GCA_007258455.2 Sequoia sempervirens | reverse complement strand
GACTACCACCCCTTTTTAAATTTTTGATTTGCCTGCTATTATTTCCTTGGTTACCTTGACTGCTTTGATTTCCCTGGTTACTATTACTTTGGTGGTTTCCTTGGGACTTCTTATTGCCATACTTGGCTTCCCTGATTTTCTTGTAGTTTGCAACATGTTACATTTTATGTTCCTGCAAAAGTGCCAATTCAAAGGCTTCATCCATGGTAGTAGGTCTATGCATTTCTACCTCATTTCCAATTTGAGGCCTAAGCCCCAGAATGAATTTCTGAATTCGAAACCTCTCATCATGTTGGTACTGAGGTACTTACTAAGCAATTGAGAGAATTTCACCCAATACTATGTCACCGTCATTTCTCCTTGAATTAGCACCCGAAATTCTGTCATTTTCTTGTCAAAGTAGGATTGTGGAAGCCACCTCTTCCTGAAAGTCTACAAGAATTGTTCCCATGTTACCTTACCAAGTAAAAACTTCTTATTAGCCCTTTCATTCTCCCACCATGTGTTAGCTTCACCTGTGAGCTATTAGGATCCCCATTCTACCTTAGTTTCCTCAGACAGGTTTCGAAGGGAAAAGTATCTTTCCATTTCAATAATCCATGCTTCTGCCCCATCCCCAAAGGATTTACCATCAAACTTGGGTGGCACAACCTTCTTGAGGTCCTTACCCAATTCTTCAGCTACCTTTGTTAGCTTACTTTGATTCTTTTCAGTTTCAGGGTTTTCTCCATTTGGTTCATTTCTGTTGTTTTCACTTTCACCAGGATCAGACCTTGTTGGCCCAATTTGTCTTTCCTATTCAAGGTTATCAATCTTGGCCTCTTTCCTACTTAGGATGGCCAAAATCTCATCCAACTTATCATTGGGATCACCATGGGATCCTCCTACCCATTCCCACTGATAATATCTACCCTCCATTAGGGGTTACCCTGGAAAAAACATAACATCAAGTGTAATAAGGCATAGGTCCTAGAGTTGAACCTTGCTGATCTGATACCAAAATGTAATGCTCAAAATATGAAGTTCATAAATCCATATATGTTACCAAAATCTCATCACATTTCAAGTAAAGTAAAAGTAAATGATGCATAGAACAAGAGCTTCCCATAAGAGCTCAAAATCCAAAAGTAGTAATAAATTTCGTTTCATGTATCCAAAAGAAGTACATTGCATCTACATCAAGGATCTTTTCATCAATACATATGTATATGACAATAGCATATCAATGAGTTTCCATAAATTCATTCATATTCAAATTATATCAATAACTTTCAATCAATACATCTATTTCAATGTTACATCAAAATCTTTCATTCAATACGTCTATTTCAATGTTACATCAAAATCTTTCATAATTATACATCTATTTCAATGTTACAATAATGAAGGTCAAATAAAGTTACTTTTACAAGTGGGCTATACAAGCCTTTCAAAAATAATACATGAATACATCTATAGCATAAGAAACTCTGAACCTCAACAGCAGTGACACCATTTCTATTCTTGCAAGTTGGGGCTAAGGTGTGATTAAGGCACATTTTAGCCCAGCCAGTACAAGACTTCCTCGGGTTTTCTTCCTAACTCGAGAAATCGACCCTTCTGAGGAGCCTAGCAACTGAAACAACAAAGTAGGAGGGAACTCTCGTGCAATCCTAATGCATATATGCATTCCTAACATGAGAATAACATATTTCTTGCAAATGGGAGGTGTGGAGAACTACATACATTTCCTAGGCTTTAATTCCATCTATTTCAATGGTACATGTGCTTAGCCAAGAATAAATAAAATAAATGATAAGTTTTTAGAAAGGGTAAAACTACCTTCTTTGTCGGGTCTGCCATCCCTGTCCCAGAGTTTCCAAAATAACAATAAACAATGCATTTTCCCATCTATGGTTTTCATTAATCATAGACTTTCTACCTCCAAAGGCATTCCATTACAGTCTATGTGCACAAAGATTTCCCAAATAGCTTTTCTAAACACATTTAGTTTGGGAGATATTTCCATACAATTTATGAAGAATCACTAAGCAATCTAAAAATCAATCTTTTGTAAAGAGCATGCTTAAACTCATAACTTCAATTTTCTATTTGTTTGATCAATATAACTAATTTTATAGTAGAAAAACTACTCTATTGACCTTATAAGGGTATGGGTAAAATCATAGTTTACTATTTACTTTCCTATTTAATAGGAGTATGTCTACACTTTTGTGAAAAGAATAATAGGTTAAATTTAAAGAAAGAGAATAAATTCACTCCACTTTCATTCATAATTACATATTTGGGTAATATCAACTAGTTTAAAATCCCATAATGTGTGTATATATATATATATATATATATATATATATATATATATATATATATATATATATATATATATATATATACTAATATATATATATATTCGTATTATATATTCATAAAATTCACTCATTTATAATTACATTTTTTGTAGAATAAATTTGAAACTAAAATAAAATATCCCTCTTAAGGCCTATATAAAGTCATGTATATATCATTTTAAATTTTTACAAAGATGAATACATACATTACATCCATATAATTTTTCAAATATAGAAGTTTAATGCTCAATTTGTACATAAGAACGTAATATATTTATAAATATATTACATACATATATATACATATACACAAAGCTACATTTTCAGTGGAATAACAATGATAATGCATAAATGTTCCTGTTAGAACTGTAAAATTTTGGCAATTTTACAGTCGATTATATTCATGAGTTTCCAAAATAAGTCCTCACCATAAGCATAAAATTCTCTCTTCATAACATTTTGCCCATATTTTGTCATATGGTCCAGTAAAATCCGTCTAGTCCTAAATATTTCATTGTATAACCCATATCGGCTGGAGAGGGTGAAGGTCTTCCCGATCCATATGGCATCCTTACTAATGTGTGTCTTTTGTAGTCTATCGGTGGGAATGCAAGAATGTTATACCGAAATATTTCATCAAATAACACCTATCAATAGGACACATTTATTTTCTTGATGATAGAAGGATCACATCAGCAAGAAAGCTATTGTCGGGATAAACTCTCACTGAGTGCATATGTCTCACTGAAAATCTCATGGAAAAAAATTTCGGCCAAACTAAAGTTATCGGAGTAAAGTATTATCGAGGGTGGCAGGTCTTGCCGATATAGCACAAAGGGATTCCATTAGTAGACTATCGGGATGAAGTCATATAGTCCTGCCAACCCATATGTCACACTGATAAAGATATGCATTGGCGAGAGAAAGGTCATTGGCATTAGTTCCACCGAATATTAATAGGGAGAATTTAATTGGAAGCATTAGTGTTGAGTTGATAGTGGAAGAATTAGCAAGGCGAATGGAGAACCAGGGCATATTGCTAGTCTAAAGATCTCGAGAAGAATACAGTAACTGATTGCACCTTAGCTCCTCAAATTTTAACTTCTGCAATTTTGAAGAATGGAGTCCCCTAGCTCAGGAAAATTTAAAAGTAGAAAACATGGTGAAAGTAGTCAAAATAAGGGAAAGAAACAAAAAACTGAAGGGGAACATGAGGGCACATAACGAAGATTGAATCAAGACCTCATTGACCAATTACCTAGCTTAGGGCCTAAAGCTAGACGATCAACGCAGCTAAGGGCATAATTAGATAAGCTGGATGATAAATGTAAATTTATAGGAGACGTTTGGACTCAAATAAGGGGATATGAATTGTTCAATTTTCATTATCATCGAAGAAACCATTTTGAACTAGTGTGCAATCCATAGAAACTCAATTTGGGGAAACTGGTGTGCCCTAATGTATTCATAAATGCAGAATTGGTAAAATTGCTAGTAGATCATTATGACCTGAAACACAAAGCTATATGTGACCCGTCCGGAAAACCACAAATACACTTATCAAGAGAGGCAATAGGGGAGGTTTTTAATTTGGAATGATTTTGCAATGAAGAAATCATATATGAAGAATTGGAGAAGGAGTTCTCGAGAATGGACACAATTTATAAGGGTTGGAGGCTACCAATTCATAGGATTAAACAGGGTAGCAAACCAGTTCCTCTACAAGATAGTGATGGACCTCCTTATCATGTGGACCTGTTTGACCCTTATATGAAATACACTTACTTCTTAGTGTGCCAGGTATTGGGAATGGATGCCCCGGAGTATATGTCAATTGTGCCAATGCTAATCTCAGTAGATATCTAGTACCACAATTCTAGGCCATTCGATTATGCCTCATACATTTTTAAGGGGCTCGATTTAGGATTGATAGCAATAAAAGGTGGAATATCTATCTTTCACCTCAAGAATTATTCATTATTGATGCATATGGTCTTATATTTTGGACATGAGTTGGGACTATGGCCTCTGGAGATGAGGATTTCTTAGTTTAATAAAGATGGTGAAGCATTACTTGTCCAAATGTGGACTGCTATTTGGGATAGTAGGTTTGCCAATGCCAATTTTATTCATTTTGAAGAATATTTTGTGAAGACATTGTACAAGCTGTACAATCATCCTTGTAATTATTCTCTATCTGAAGAGATAAAGAGATTTCTTCAGCCAAAGGATTTCAATGGGCCAATTGATCATAATTGGGGAGATTGGTATTGCTTGGAGGGAGCTACTATGATTAGAGTTTATGGGTTTGAAGATGCCCCTTTTATTTTTCCAAAAACAGTCCCAAATAGAATCGCATACTTGGAGATTGTCAGATAGATGGATTATTCTAGTGTTATGAATCTTAGTTCCTTTGGGAAGTAGGCCTTCATGCCTAGTACATTATGTTTCGGTGATTTCACTATGTTGGCCAAGGAAGGATATAATTTGATCCTTGATAGATTGCTAGAATACAATATAAAGAGAGGACCACCCAAAAAGAACTTCAACCCAGAAGGGTATATTAATTATGCTAAAATGAAGATAAACTTTGAAGGGTATCAGCATATGCCCTATCACTTTGATGATATGATCTGGAATTTGGATGAGAAAGAAGTAGAGATGGTGGTTGAAGGGTATAATCTAGGATTGCAGGATGCAGAGTTGTTGTCTTCTGGGGAGGAAGCATCCAAGGGTAATATTCCACAAAGTCAACCAAGTAAGGTATCCAAATTAAGAACTCAACATTATATTTTCCCAACCAAAGAGTTGAGTATTGAAGAGAGTGAGGAGGAAGATGTAAGGAATATTGAGTACATATCATTTGTTTTAGATGATGAGATCATAAATTCCCCAAATTTAAAGCATTTTTGTATAAAGAAAAGGGAAAATAAGTAAGGGAAAAGGTTGATAATGTTACTGCAGGAAATGAAGAACAATTGCTAAGCAAATTGAGGAAATGTGTAGATGAGGAGATGATAGGTATGACCCCTGAAAAGGGGAGAAAAATGTTGGAAAATACTGGTGTCATGATGTTTCCCGGGCTAGATCTTAATTCTACACTTGTCTTTGATAGTTTCTTAAGGGACAGTAATGCTACACGCAAGCTTGACCAAGAAACGGTAACAAATGTATATGCAGGATCCAAAGACAATACAAATGAAGGATCATTAATGATTTGGGCCTTATATCCACCCCATAGGAAATCAGTAGTTATTGACACTGAAAAGACATTTGGACATGTCAAGAATTTAAAGGTTGGAGAAGTTGATCCTGTGGCTACCACGAAAATTGGGATAAATGTTACAAAATTAAACAATGCACAAGTTCAAATGTTGATTAAGGAGAGAGAGAGTATAAAAATAATAATGAAAAGGTGTTGAGAGAAAATGATCACCTAAAAGATTTATTAGGTGTTACTATGAAGGCACCCAAGTTGCTTACCCAAGGTGAAATCTCTTAGTCAAGGGATCACTAGGAAGGATCAAGTGCCTACTCTCAAGGAAAATATATTGCACTTGTGGCAATAATCAAGAAAAGGCAAGAAAATTTGACATCTTGGTTGAATAAACTCTGGGGAAAATATTCTCATATACTTGCTACATTAAAAGAGAATAAAAGGATGAATGAAAAGATTATGGAGAAGTTTCAAGAATTGAACCAAAGAGATGTTGCTAACAGCGCATCAATTGAAATTACAAATCATTTTATAAATAGGCATTGAAACTTCTATGAAGAATTACAAGGGGATGCACAAGGATTAACAAATGCTACTAAGAAAACATTGACTACATTCTCTGATGATAGAGGAGAACTAAAGGGAGTAACCAGATGGAAAGGTGAGAATGAATCAATACTACATGAAATCCTGATGGTCGCTATTGCTGAAAAAAATGACATTGGAAGAGGTGAGTGAGTAGAATGAGAAGATGATAAGGATGGAGATTTCAATCTGGAATGCAGTTGGAGATGCGGATACACACAAGCGTTGGGATTATTTGGATCATCTGTCTAAATTTAATTTGTAGCTAAACAAAACCTGATTATCTTTAAACTATTTGTTAGTTAATCTGTGACATTTATGAACGGATGTGTCCTTTCATGTATTTGATGTATAAATATATGTTTCATAAATGAAATAGAGGACATAGTATAATATATAGGATAAAAGATAGGATAGAAAAAGATACAGTAGAATACAATGTTTTGCAAGTATGAGACTATGATGCATGTTTGAAATTATGGAGATATCAATGGAAATCATTTAATATGGTGCAGTTATTTCTAGTATCAATTTTTTATTATGTTCATTGAAAGCATTATTGAAGTTGTCTCCAAAATTGGTGTTTTTTTGGTTATTTAAATTGGTGTAACAAGTTTATATCCAGTTTATCAGCGCACATTTGTTGTATACGTATGATCAATTGATTGGTTCTTTCAAGTAAAGATTAAATCCTTTAAGTGGATCATAGTAATTAGAGAATGTCAGTTGGATCATTAAGAAGAACTCGGTAATCATAACCCTGCATGTTTATACAATTTATAAACTAAATTAAATGTTGAACAACTTGAATACTTTCGAGAAAGAAGTACCTATTTTAGATTTCTTTTGACTCCGCATACCCAATAAGGCACTAGTCTCTGCAATTTTCACCATTTGGTTTCATTCACTTTTAAATCTATTAACTAAACATATTAGGTCTTAGTTTTAATATTGGTATACAATTTATACCAAATCAGGTTTCATTTGTCCACTCACATCTACCATTGTGGGAAAAAACACTTCGGGGAAGGTAAGCGTAAGTTAAGTCTGCTTCAATCATATAGGTACACCCACCTAGGTCTAGCAACCCCTAAAGAGTAGAAGGTCTAAACCATTTGACCTTGTCTGTTACCCTAAAACATACCAAGAGATTGGAAACCTCTTGAGGTATTCTTACCTATGTTTTTGAGAGCTAATAAATTGGTGACTCTACTAGGGAATTAACTCAGAATCTGCGCCTTAATCATAGAGTCATAAATCCTATATAAAATTTGATGGGAATAACAAGTAACAAACTTTTTCTCACTTTTAAGAAAGTGAGTGGCGACTCTGATAAAAACATTTCAACATGAATGGTAGAAGATCTCAATATAGGGGAGGTCATACTGGAGCTCCTGCTGGCAATAGTAAGTGGACACACAAGGATGATAGGACTGATAAGGGTTAAAGGATAAATGAGGACATGTGCATGACGAACAAAGACAAAACATCAAGACCACATTGTGATACATATGATCATTATGATACATGGAGAGATAATTCAAGTGCAGAGCGTTGTACCCCTAAAGAGAAAAGAAATCCTTTTTATGATCCTCAAAAATAGACTGAGTTTGAAGCCGAATTTGAAGTTGAACGAATCAGAAATTAGCAGGAACATGATCTAAAAATGGAGGGTAATCAGAATAGACCTATTGATCATGAAACTCCTCAAGAAAATTATGAATCTTTAACTTATGAAGAAGTAAAACCATGGTTTGAATTTCAGAGAAAGGAGATAGAAGAACATGAGAAAGACTAGATGATACAATCAATGAGAGACTTCAAATAGCAGAAAGCTCAAAATACTGCTTAGACAGCTAGTTGCCCAAAGTATGTACCACCTCATAAGTAGGGTAATCATAGTGTAGGCCCTTCTGATCCATCAAGGTTCCTCAACATCGAATAGGGAATCAATACAAATAGCCAAATCATCCACCTCATATTCCCACACAATATACAAATATACAGCCACCTCATGGTTAGCATTATGTGCCACATCACCATACACAATACAATAATCCAATGTATCAGTATCAGTACCCACCTAATCCTCCCCCTCATCAATACACAACAATGATCAGACAATTCAATTTGGTAGGGTTTCAATTATACACTTACCCTATGGATGGTAGTTGGAGAAGTCTGGTGCCTAAGTTTATAGGGAGTGGTGCAATTACTGCTGAAGATCATTTAAGGAGTTTCAATGCCTTCATTCAAGATTAGAATGTACCTTATGAAGATTTACATATGAGGCTATTCATGATGTTGCTTATTGAAGAAGCTAGGGATTGGTTCAACAGCCTAACAACAACCTCTATTGATTCTCTCCAAATATTTCAAGACCGATTCCTCGAGCAATATGGGAATCTAAGTGCACCAGATGCAGCTCTTCATGAATTGATGCAAATTCAAAAAAATTAGAATGACTCGATTTATGATTTCAATTAGAGATTTAATAAAATGTAGAATAAAATACCTCTTGGATCAAAGTTTTCATACTCTGTAGCATTGAGTGTTTATTTGAATGCATTTGATCCAAAAATAGGGTATGAATTAAGAAATAGGTTCCCAAGAGATTTGGCTGAAGCCCAAAAGATAGCATTAACAATTGAAAATAATAGGAAGGCTGCTGGGATAATCAGTAAAAGAGACAACCCTAGGGCTCCTCAACAAACAAATAATTATCAATACAAACAGGAGAACACATACAGAAATGAAAGGCCTAGGTTACATGACATGCCCTATAACACAAATTGGAAAGATGGAAAACCTATAATAGATAGGCCTAGAAACAAAGAAACTCTTGATCCATTAAGAAAGAAGGGAACATATATGGTTAATAACAATTATTTTTGTGAAATTTGTGATAAGCCACATTCCCCAGATTATTGTGTTGTAGCTCAAAGAATGCAAGAAGAAGGAATGGGAAACAATGGAGAAGATCACATAGTGTATTTGACTTCAAATAATTTTCACCGTCTTGAGGAGAGGTTCTCATCTTCAGAGGAAGAAGGTTATGAGTATGATGTTTCAAATCAAAGGTATAATGTCCACATGGCTGAAAAACAAATTTTTTCTGACTCTGAGGATGATTATGCAGAACCACATTTTGTTGAGATGCCTGCTCAGTGCAATACGAGGAAACTCACTGAAGAGGAGATAGAGAGATTAACCTTTGCCGCAGTTGAAGAAGCAAGAGTAAGTACTGGTTGAGAAATAGGATAGTAAATGAGAAGGAAGGTGTCCCCAGGGGAATATTTATGAAAGGTCAAAAGGTGACACAAGGAATTTCAAAGAGAATAGAAAAAAAACAACATGATAAAAGTGAACAGAAGCCTGTCCAAAAGGAGGAAGTAAAGGAATTACACAAAGAAATGCAAAAGACTGATCAACCAAGTAAGAGAGAAAAAGAACAGAACAAAGGAGAAATGTCATAACAGAAGAAAATGATTAAGGTGGAGGGTTCCTCTTTTGACTTTACTCAGGCTTTATCTCAGGTAAAGATGTATGTTCCATTACTTGAGATGATGAAAATTCAGGAATACAGAGACAGTGTTGTTCAATTAATAACAAATGGAAATGAAAAACATATAAATTTTGAAAGTAATATGGCCACTAAAAATAAGCAAGAGAAGGTAAATATCCCATAAGTTTTCCTTAATAATGCATTATTAAATCCCCCACAAGTTGATCATTTTTTCACTACATTGCTCATAAATAACAAACTGCTGAGGAATTGCATGATAGATTCAGGCGCTACCATAAATATTATGCCAGTAGGAGTAATGAAACAACTTGGCATGTGGGTGGATATCAATGGAGGCAAGTGCTATGCAATGGATAACTGACCTATTCCTGTGGTGGGTATAATGAAAGATGTTGAAGTTAAACTAGCCGCTTATCCTCAGGAGGCCTATAATATTAATATAATAGTAATTGACACCCCTCCTTAGTTTGGGATGCTTTTATCAAGATAGTGGATAGTAGCGGTTGGTGGAAATTTCCAGTTTGATCTGTCTTATGCAACAATTCCAGTGGATGGTCAGGAAGTGAAGTTGTACAGAGAGCCGAGGATGAACCAGGTTGTTGACTGTGTACCACAAGATCAAATCAATTATTTTTGTGATGTCAATCTTGGGATTTTTAAAATAGAACCAGCCCAGCCAGAATTAGTCAATACTGACCCAATTAAAAAGCATGTGGCACAAAATTGCAATGGTGTATGGAAAATGTACTTTGATGGAGCATGCAGCCAAGAAGGTAATGGAGCAAGGATAGTATTTGTTTCACTTGAAGGAGTTACATTTAAGTATTTTTTTCTGTTAACATTTGAATGTACAAACAATGTGGAAGAATATGAAGCTTTATTAACAAGTTTGAATATAGATGTGAAACATAAAATCAAGTTGTTGGCTATTCTAGGGGATTCTGAGTTGGTTGTTTTACAAATTAAGTCAAAATATGTGGCAAAACATAAAAGACTGAAACAATACAGGAATGTTGTATGGGACACAATTGAGTTGTTTGATGCCTTCTCAATTGGGTGGATTGATAGGTCAAAGAACATAATGGCAGATTTTTCAGCAAATGTGGCACTGAAAAGATATGATATTACACTAGCTGGAGTATCACAAATTGAGTTCAAAACAAGGCCTGCTGTGCCTAATAACATATATAGTTGGCAGGTTTTTAATGATGATACTGACCTTTTGAAATTTCTTCACTCTATAGATCAATATGAAGCCAAATAAATTGATTTCAATGCCTTTGTTGAAGAAGTGGATGGGAAGCAGACACTATTTGGGAAGGAGATCTTATAGCTTAAAACAAATAAGCTTCCTAAAGGGTTAGTGGCATTGGAGAGGGTGTATGATGGAAGTGATCAATCCCTCATGAAGCAAACACCAGTCAAGAAGGAGGATATTGAAGAGATTAACTTGGGAACTGAGATGGCACCAAGAAAGGTGTACATAGGGAAGAAGATAAGCCCGACAATTAGAAGAATGCTAATAGCATTACTGAGAAAATATAAACATGTGTTTGCCTAGTCTTATGAAGATCTAAAAGCATATAGGGAAGATGTGTTTTAGCATGAAATACCATTGAAGCAAGATGAAAAGTCATTTAAATAGAAGCAAAGACCCATTAATCCAACATTGGAACCAAAAATGCAAGAAGAATTGGCAAAGCCCAGAGATGGTGGCATAATCAAACCAATTAGGCACTCAACATGGGTCTCAAACCTGGTCCCTATGAGGAAGAAAAATGGAGATATCAGATTATGTGTGGACTTCAGGAATTTGAATATGGCATCTCTCAAGGACAATTATCCTTTACCCAATATGGAGGCTATATTACATAAGGTGACAGGGTGTGAGCTATTATCTATGATGGATGGGTTTTTAGGTTATAACCAGGTTAAAGTTAAAGAGTCTGAGCAGTATAAAATAACTTTTACAACCCCATGGGGGACATATATTTATCTAAGAATTCCTTTTGATCTCATGAACGCAGGAGCAACTTTCCAAAGAGCTATGGACGTAGCATTTGCAGACTTAATTAATGTTATCATGGTGGTGTATCAGGATGACCTTACTGCTTACTCAAAGAAGGCTGAAGATCATATAGAACATCTAGAGAGGGTATTTATTAAAGCTTTAGAATATGGGATTAGTCTGAACCCTAAAAAATGTCATTTTGCAGTCACAGAGGGAAAGCTCTTAGGACATATTGTGTCAAAGGAGGGGGTTAGAATAGATCCTAAGAGGGTTGAAGCTATAGATAGAATTCCAATTCCTAAGACCATCAAAGCCATCTAGTCATTCTTTGGATATATTAATTTTGTTA
Organism: Sequoia sempervirens; assembly: GCA_007258455.2. NCBI lineage: Eukaryota > Viridiplantae > Streptophyta > Pinopsida > Cupressales > Cupressaceae > Sequoia > Sequoia sempervirens. Next base: position 75,560,941 of record VDFB02256132.1, on the reverse strand, counting down.
GGAGATTTGTATCTAATTTTGCTGAGATTATTAAGCCCATATCAAAGATGTTGAGGAAGGGACAAAAGATAGAATGGACTGCAGAGGCATTGGAAGCTTTTATATTCATCACAAGGGCCATCAAGGAAGCTCCTGTCCTTAAATCTCTGGATTTTCCAAAACCTTTTCAAATATTCTCATTTGCTTCATTACATACCATAGCTACTATCATGTTATAGAAAAAGGAGGAGGGTCATGAGCATCCTGTGTCCTTTTTTAGTAAGTCATTACAGGGGTCAGAATTGAAATATGATATAATGGAAAAACAAGCTTTTGCATTGGTAAAAGCTACAAAGGCCTTCAGACCATATCTTGTTGGAGCTAATGTAATTTCCTATGTCCCTCATGCAACTATTAAAGACATTTTGAAATAGTCTAAAGTAGTAGGGAAAAGATGCAGATGGATTAATAAAATTCAAGAGTTTGATATGGAGATACAAATCACTAAACTAGTAAGAGGTCAGGGTTTGGCTAGGTTAATGGTAGAAGCAAATATTGAAGCAAATCAAATCTGCAATATAGAGGAGGAAGAGAATGCAATTGCGAGCATTGAGCATACTCCTTGGTATGCAAACATCATGCATTACCTTAAATACATGAAGTTTCCAGAAGGATTGAGTGACAGCCAAAAAAGAACTTTGAAGATGCAAGCATGTAAGTATGTGTTCATGGATGGAGATTTGTTTTGGAAGAATAGGGATGGGATATTGTTGTTATGTCTAGATGAGTCACAAGCTAAGCATGTCTTAAGTGAAATTCATGAAGGGGTTTGTGGAGGGCATTACTCTGCAAAGAAAACTACAAATAAAATTCTCAGGGTAGGATATTACTGGCTAAAATTTTTTAATGACTCCTTTTCATATGTAAGAAGATGTGAAGCTTGCCAGAAATTATCTAGGAAGATGAAGTATTAGGGAGCTTTACCAATTAGGCCTTTATATTCTAAAGCTCCTTTTCATCAGTTGGGAATCAATTTCATCGAGGAGATACAAGAAAAATCAAGTGGAGGACACAAGTGGATACTTGTAGCAACCGATTATTTTACCAAGTGGGTAGAAGCAGTCCCAACCAAGCAAGCTACAAGTAAAGTTGTGACAAATTTTCTAATGGAGAACATTATTACCAGATTCGGTACATCATTAAGACTGATTACTGGCAATGGGATGTGTTTCAAATCTAATGAATTTAGAAAATTTTGTAGCACATATGGCAATACCATTTCTTATGCAGCTCCTTACCATCCACAAGCTAATGGTCAAGCAAAATCTAGCAATAAAAGTATTCTAAAGACTATAAGGAGGATGCTAGGTCAGAACAAGAAGGCTTGGGATTCAAAATTGAGATTGGCTGTTTGAGCTAATAGGATCACTATAAAAAAGGCAATTGGAAAATCCCCATTTGAATTGGTGTACGGAACACAAGCCATGATTCCTTTACATAATTTGTTACCAGTGTATAACTTTATGCTTCAAGAAGATTTGGACATTCCAGAACCTATGGAGGAAAGAATGCAGCAACTAGCTGAACTTGATGAGATCAGGAGAGTAGCTCAAAACAAAAACATGAAGTTACAGACATAGATGAAGTATCTATTTGATCAAAAGGAAAAAGATAGAAAATTTGAAGAGGATGATTTGGTACTGATGTGGAATGCAAGGTTCTAGGAGAAGGGAAAGCACGAGAAGTTTGAAGCCTTGTGGCTAGGACCTTTTGTAATTGTTGGAAAGACAGGTGAAGATTCATATTATCTACAAAATATGGCTGGTGAAGATCAGGAGTTGCCTGTGCATGGGAAATTTTTGAAACATTTTTTCTCTTGAGAAATACAGAGGATCAAGGGTTTCCATTGCATGGACAATTCTTGACAATCCTCTAAAAATTCTTTCTTCCATGCATAGTAGTCTAGGAAACAAAAGGAATAGGAATTGCCAGTACATGGACAATCCCGATTTTCCTTCTTTTAAAATTAAAATATTTCCATCTACAGTAGTGTAGGGTTATTTTAATTTCCATTTCCTTTCATTCCATCTTGCTCACATGATCCATCACCTTGATTTTGGTCTACTCACCCAAAAATTTGGATCCTTGCAATGATCTCACAATCATTCATCCCCAAACGAAGCCACTGTTAGAACTGTAAAATTTTGGCAATTTTACAGTCGATTATATTAATGAGTTTCCAAAATAAGTCCTCACCATAAGCATAAAATTATCTCTTCCTAAAATTTTTCCCATATTTTGTCATATGGTCCAGTAAAATCCATCTAGTCCTAAATATTTCATTGTATAACCCATATCGGCTAGAGAGGGTGAAGGTCTTCTCGATCCATATGGCATCCTTACTAATGTGTGTCTTTTGTAGTCTATCGGCGGGACTATAGGAATGTTATACTGAAATATTTCATCAAATAACACCTATCAATAGTACACATTTATTTTCTTGACGACAGAAGGATCACATCAGCAAGAAAGCTATCGTCAGGATAAACTCTCACCGAGTGCATATGTCTCACTGACCAGCTCATGGAAAAACATTTTGGCCAAACTAAAGTTATTGGAGTAAATTGTTACCGAGGGCGGCAGGTCTTGCCGATATAGTGCAAAGGGATTCCATCAGAAGACTATCGGGATGAAGTCATATAGCCCTGCCGACCCATATTTCATACCGATAAAGATATGCATCAGCGAGAGAAAGGTCATCGACATGAGTTCCACTGAATAATAAAGTCACATCGATGAAATATTTCAAGGAGAGTTTCACCAAATAGAGTATATTAGAAAAACAAGTTCGGGAAGATAATTGGCATCGGTGGGAGTCTTTTCGAGTTTGAAAGTCTTGTCAATATAACTCACTTCATCGGTAAGATTAATTTCATCGGCGAGAAATATGAAAGTCACACCGAAGTGTGGTGTCATTGGTTAAAATGTGATTATGTCTCAGCGACCAGATAAATACCATGGGGTGTGTCTTGGTAAGACACAATGTAGTCTATGAAACATCTCCTCGACTCAAAATTGTCATAGCAATACATAAAACTAAAGTGATAACTATCGGTGAGACTCCAAATGTTGATGAGACTGTAGGACATTAGAGCGATGTACATTTTTTAAGTCGATGAGACTTGGCGGTTTCAGGGAGACTACAAGATGTTTCAGTGAAAGGTTTAATGAACGTTGAAAAAGGATATCACCCCAGATTTAAAAATGTCTCACCGACAAGACATTTGATGTAATAATGTGAGTTTCAAATAAGTTTTCACTCATGCTTCAGATGACATATTCATGGCACGATGAAACATAACAGGGAGAATTTAATTGAAAGCATTAGTGTTGAGTTGATAGTAGAATCAGCAAGGTGAACGGAGAACCAGGGCATATTTCCATTCTGAAGATCTCGAGCAGAATACAATAACTGATTGCACCTTAGCTCCTCAAATTTTAACTTTTGCAATTTTGAAGAATGGAGTCCCCTAGCTCAAGAAAATTTAAAACTAGAAAACATGGTCAAAGTAGTCAAACTAAGGGAAAGAAACAAAAAACTAAAGGGGAACATGAGGGCACAGAATGAAGATTGAATCAAGACCTCATTGACCAATTACTTGGCTCAGGGCCTAAAGCTAGACGATCATCGCAGCTTAGGGCAGAATTAGATAAGCTGGATGATAAATGTAAATTTATAAGAGACATTTGGACTCAAATAAGGGGATATGAATTGTTCAATTTTCATTATCATCGAAGAAACCATTTTGAACCAATGTGCAATCCATGGAAAATCAATTTCAAGAAACTGGTGTGCCCTAATGTATTTGTAAATGTAGAATTGGTAAAATTGCTAGTTGATCATTATGACCCAAAACACAAAGCTATATGTGACCCGTCCAGAAAACCATAGATACACTTATCAAAAGAGGCAATAGGGGAGGTTTTTAATTTGGAAGGGTTTTGCAATGAAGAAATCATATATGAAGAATTGGAGAAGGAGTTCTCAAGAATGGACACAATTTATAAGGTTTGGAGGCTTCCAATTCATAGGATTAAAAAGGGCAGCAAACCAGTTCCTCTATAGGATAGTGATAGACCTCCTTATCATGTGGACCTATTTGAACCTTATATGAAATACACTTACTTCTCAGTGTGCCAAGTATTGGGAATGGATGCCCCGGAGTATATGTTAATTGTGCCAATGCTAATCTTAGTAGATATCCAGTACCACAATTCTAGGCCATTCGATTATTCCTCGTACATTTTTAAGGGGATCGATTACGGATTGATAGCAATAAAAGGTGGAATATCTATCTTTCACCTCAGGAATTATTTATTATTGATGCATATTGTGTTATATTTTGGACAGGAGTTGGGACTATGGCCTCTGGAGATGAGGATTTCTCAGTTTAATAAAGATTGTGAAGTATTACCTATCCAAATGTGGACTGCTGTTTGGGATAGTAAGTTTGCCAATGCCAGATTTATTCATTTTGAAGAATATTTTGTCAAGACATTCTACAAATTGTACAATCATCATTCCAGTTATTATCTATCTGAAGAGATAAAGAGATTTCTTCGACTGAAGGATTTCAATGGGTCGATTGATCATAATTGGGGAGATTGGTGCTACTTGGAGGGAGCTACTATGATTAGAGTTTATGGGTTTTAAGATGCCCCTTTTATTTTGCCAAAAACAGTCCCAAACAGAATCACATACTTGGAGATTGTCAGATAGATGGATTATTCTAGTGTTATGAATCTTAGTTCCTTTGGGATGCAGGCCTTCATGCCTAGTACATTATGTTTCGGTGATTTCACTGTGTTGGCCAAGGAAGGATATAATTTGATCCTTAATAGATTGCTATAATACAATATAAAGAGAGGACCACCCAGAAAGAAATTCGACCTAGAAGGGTATATTAATTCTTCTAAAATGATGATAAACTTTGGAGGGTATCATCATATTCCCTATCACTTTCATGATATGATCCAGAATTTGGATGAGAAAGAAGCAGAGATGGTGGTTGAAAGGTATAATCTAGGATTGCAGGATGCAGAGTTGTTTTTTACTGGGGAGGAAGCATCCAAGGGTAATATGCCACAAAGTCAACCAAGTAAGGTATCCAGATTAAGAACTCAAGATTATATTTGCCAAACCAGAGAGTTGAGTATTGAAGAGAGTGAGGAGGCAGATGTAAGGAATATTGATTACAGATCATTCATTTTAGATGATGAGTTCATAAATTCCCTAGAATTTAAAGCATTTCTGTATAAACAAAAGGGAAAAGAAATAAGGGAAGAGGTTGATAATGTTACTGCAGGAAATGAAGAACAATTGCTGAGCGAATTGAGGAAATGTGTAGATGAGGAGATGACAAGTATGACCCCTGAAAAGGGGAGAAAAATGTTGGAAAATGCTGGTGTCATGATCTTTCCCAAGCTAGATCTCAATTCTACACTTGTCTTCGATAGTTTCTTAAGGGACAGTAGTGCTACACACAAGCTTGACCAAGAAATGGTAACAAAAGTATATGCAGGATCCAAATACAATACAGATGAATCATCATTAATGATTTGGGCCTTATATCCACCCCACAGGAAATCAGTAGTTATTGACACTGAAATGACATTTGGACATGTCATGAATTTAAAGGTTGGAGAAGCTGATCCTATGGCTACCATAGAAATTGGGATATATGTTGCAAAATTAAACAAGGCCCAAATTCAGTTGTTGATTAAGGAGAGAGAGATGTACAAAAAATAAAATGAAAGGGTGTTGAGAGAAAATGATCGCCTAATAGATTTATTAGGTGTTACTATGAAGGAACCCAAGTTGCTTACCCAAGGTGAAAGCTCTCAGTCAAGGGATCACTAGGAAGGATCAAGTGCCTACTCTCAAGGAAAATATGATGAACTTGTGGCAATAATTAAGAAAAGGTAGGACAGTTTGATATCTTGGTTGAATAAACTCTAGAGAAAATATTCTCATACACTTGCTACATTAAAAGAGCATGAAAGCATGAATGAACTGATTATGGAGAAGTTTCAAGAGTTGAACTAGAGAGATGTTGCTAACAATGCAACAATTGAAAATGCAAATCATTTTATAAATAGGCATCAAAACTTCTATGAATAATTACAGGGAGATGTATAGGGATTAACAAATGCTACTAAGAAAAAATCAATTGCATTCTCTGATGATAGAGGAGAACTAAAGCGAGTAACCAAATGGAAAGGTGAGAATGAGTCGATACTACATGAAATCCTGATGGTCGCTACTGCTGAAAACACGACATTGGAAGAAGTGAGTGAGTAGAATGAGAAGATGATAAGGATGGACATTTCAATCCAGAATGCGGTTGGAGATGTGGATACACACGAGCGTCGGGATTATTTGGATCATCTGTCTAAATTTCATTTGTGGCTAAATAGAGCCTGATTATATTTAATCTATTTGTTAGTTAATATGTGACATTTCTGAAAGGATGCATCCTTTCATGTATTTGATGTATAAATATCTGTTTTGAAAACGAAATAGAGGACATAATATAAGATATAGGATAGAAGATAGGATAGAAAAAGATACAGTAGAATACAATGTTTTGCAAGTATGATACTATGATGCATGTTTGAAATTATGGAGATATCAATGGAAATCATTTAATATGGTGTAGTTATTTCTGGTATCAGTGTTTTATTGTGTTCATTGAAAGCATTATTGAAGTTGTCTCCAAAATTGGTGTTTTCTGGTTATTTAAATTGGTGTAACAAGTTTATATCAAGTTTATCAGTGCACATTTGTTGTATTTGTATGATCAATTGATTGGTTCTTTCAAGTAAAGATTAAATCCTTTAAGTGGATCATAGTAATTAGAGAATGTCAGTTGGATCATTACGAAGAACTCGTTAATAATAACCCTACATGTTTATACAAGTTATAAACTAAATTATATGCTGAACAACTTGAATACTTGCTAGAAAGAAGTACCTATTTTAGATTTCTTTTGACTCTGCATACCTAATAAGGCACTAGTCTCTGCAATTTTCACCATTTGGTTTCATTCACTTTTAAATCTGTTAACTAAACATATTAAGTCTTAGTTTTAATATTGTTATACAATTTATACCAAATTAGGTTTCATTTGTCCACTCACATCTACCATTGTGGGTAAAACACTTCGGGGAAGGTAAGCGCAAGTTAAGTCTGCTTCAATCATATAGGTACACCCACCTAGGTCTAGCAGCACCTGAAGTGTAGAAGGTCTAAACCATTCGACCTTGTCTATTACCCTAAAACGTACCAAAAGATTTGCAACCTCTTGAGGTATTCCTACCTACGTTTTTGAGAGCTAACAGTTCCAATGTTTTAAATGTCAAACAAAATGAAGGAATAAAGCTTGTAGATTAGGGGAGGCTTACACCTCTCTCCAAGGGGAAGGCACTGCCTATGAGGGGACAACGCCACCTCCATAGGCTACGACCTATGGAGGGCATTTTCCCTCCATAGTGCGGCCCCTTCTTCTTGGGGCGGGGCTTGGGAAGCCTTTGTCACATCATACACGACCCTTAGCAAATAAAGTCTAGCCATTCATTACTAAAAATTGAAGTTTATAAATATTAGTTAGAAGACATATACCAATGGACAAAGCTTAATTCAAATCTTAGTACAACGACGAGCTTGAAACAAAGCTCAGAGAAAAAGAGAGTTTTCCTTTTAATTTTCTAGCTTAGGATATATTGAATACAGCGTACGACAATTTCTTCTACAGGAAAATATGTATATAAAGATGTGTATATATATATAAATATATATATAAATATAAATATATGTATATATATATATTTATTTATACATTTATAGTCCTAGTTTTGGATATTTGTATAAAGATTTAATACTCTGAAATAGGATTATAAACAAAGATTTGCTAAGACAAGAAACCCCAATTTGGTAACAAAGAAGTTGTGCAAAATTTTTACAAATGCATATAAAAGAATGGGAAATTTCCACCAATTTCATAGTTTTGCAAACAACTTCACACAACAAACACTTGATATTCAATCTTTCAGCAATACTAATATTTTAAAACACTTGGGACTTAAATTCATGGAATGAGAATTAGAAACCTAGATATTTTTCTTCTAGTTGTAGCTATTCTCCAGTCAAATCTTCTCTTTGCTTCTTTTGGAACTTGTTTTCTAAAAGAGCTTCTCCTTCTCCTCTCCTTTTCTTGTTGCTTTACTAACTCCTTTTTCCTACTAATTCAAAATCCTTCTGAAACTTTTTGATAAAAATAAGCATTTACTTGGCAGCCATTAGAGCTAATTTGCAAAGCATATTTTCAAGAACCGTTGTCTCTCATGGGAATTCTTTTTCCCTTAATAAAGTTTTCTTTTTCCCCTTTCTAAACCTAATCTTGAAAAATAATAGATTTTTAAAATATAAATAAGTTATAACTTACCTTTTTACCTTTCCTATTCTCCAATGAAAATATAAAATAATTTTCAATTTTAGTTGTTAATAAATCCCCTTTTTGGAATTATTTACCCAAAACTAATTTTAAGTTACAATGTAAGTATTTATCTAATAATTAAATGAATATCTTCTAACATTAAGTTAATTTATTATCACAAATAATTAACACACAATTAACATAAATAGAATACTCACTCAAATTTTATCATGCATAATTAGTTAAACCAAAACCTATAATAAAATAATAATAATAATTAATTCTTTTACTGGGTATGTGCAGGATCATCATGGAAAAAATAGGCCCTTGAGTGGCAAAAAATTTAGAAAAATATGAGTTACGCAACTTGACGTAAAAATTTGAATAAGTTATCTATATTATTTCAAAAATATGTAAGAATAGAATCTGTATCAAATTGAATGTAGTTTCTAAACCACTAGGTTTGTTTTTCCTTAAAAAAAATCTATTTGGTGAAAATTTGAAATTTCAATGCAATGGTACTTAAATTTCAGGGAAAAAATAAGTAGGTGTGTCTAACCACCCTAACCACAATAAAATGATAATATTTTTTTATAATATTTTAGATATAAGTAGAGGACACATGCCTCAATGTGATTCATATTTTTTTGTAATTTTTTTCCAAGTAAATAATTAATTATGAATTTTTTATTACAACCTTTTAAAAAATATAAAAACTTGTATGTCTGACCACCTTAACTTGGTCAAAACTTCATGAAATTCAATTTTCTTTTTTTAATCCTATAGTATGCGAAGCATAGAATGTGACACATGTTTTGGATTCAAAAAATGTGATACCATTTGGAAGCTACAGATGTTTTTCAATGAACCTATCAATCAGGACTTTAGTTATAATTTCAATAGAAAATGAATAATAAGTACTTATTAAATTCAAAGTAAAGCATAATTTATATCGATGGAAATCTAAGAATCTCCTTTAAAAACCCTTTTCATTTCATCAATTTTGGGTAAAAAAATAGTCGTCAGCCACATACCCATCATATTGCCACTTTTTGGCCCATCATGATCCTACACATACCCTACTTTATCATGCTTATATTTTAATTTGACTAATCATTAATTATTTGAAAATAATCAAAACAACCATACAAAAATTATCATTTCTAAATGCAATCTACATGAATCTAAGTGCTTGTGTGTGTGATTGAGAGGACATCCTACTTTATCCTGTCAAGAAGCTAACCTCCTCTCCTTAATCACACCCTTGGTCTTTGACCACCTCCATCTCAAGTGCACTCAGGCACACAATAGTAAACTCAATTGGTATCCCATAAATATATAAATCAAAACAATATAATACATTAATTCAAATATTTCTATTCTATTTTGCTTCATTTCCAAAATAAAGCACATTTGATACTATTCAACTTTCATAATTTTAGTAAACACTTTCATATATCACCACACCAAAACACCAAAGTATTCATTATTACTCTACCACACACATCAAATCATATAACAAATCTGCATAAAACCAAAAGCAACCTACATCAAAGTCAGAGACTTGACATTTACCTTTATGCTCCAAGTTCCACTATACTGATCTATGAGCTAAGACAACTTGATGTTACCATTCTTAATGAAGTGGAAATTATTAAATTCTTTTTAACATGTTCCAATGCTCTCTAGATGGTCTTGAAGACATTTGAGCCTACAGGGGATATAGGAAAGGAACTACTAAGGAGATCACACAAGGGTAGGATTTTGCATGACTTGGTTTTCTTAAGTATAACATTTTTGATATTTTTTCTTACAAGGACCTTCCATGGTTCCTCTCCATCAAGTTCTCTGGAGATCCATTTTAAGGCTAGAGCAATGCCTTGTAGCCTAAGTTTCTTCAACCCTAGACCTCCACTTTCCTTGTCTATTACACACCAGTCCCATTTAACTGCATTTCTTTTCCTTTTACCCTTACCATCAGACTATAGGTACTTCTTGATCCTTTTTTGTATCTCATTAATTTGGTAGCTACTAAAAAACCATATTGAAGAAAAGTATATAATGAAGGAGGATAGAATCTTTTGGTAGACCTGCAAATGCCCCATATTGAAGAAAAGTATATAATGAAGGAGGATAGAATCTTTTGGTAGACCTGCAAATGCCCTACCAATGACACTTTTTGCTCCATTTATCAATATTTTTCTTGATCCAAAGCTACATATCTTTTATGTTAGGCTAAATAGAAAAAGGGATCCTAGATACCTCACTTGTTTATGTGGACCTCCCCATTGCAAACTGTAGTTTTCAACTAGTCTAGGGATTCTCATTCCACCCCAACATGCATGATTTGGTCAGGGAAATGTTTTCCTCAGATGTATTGCAAAAATTATTGAGTTTATCCATCAAATTATTTATATTTGTGTCATCAAGTAGGATAAAAATTGTAGTATCATCTACAAATTGGATATTGGTGAGATCACTTTTATTTGGCAGAGTAATCCCCCTAACCCTTGGGAATAAGGTATTGCTCCTTAGGATATAGTGTAATGCATTTGATGCAATGACAAAAAAGTTTAGGGGTAAGTTGGCATCCCTTCCTAATTGACCTCTCCAACTTAAATTCCTTAGTTAGAGTGCCATTTACATCAACCTGTGTCATTGCATCATTGAACAATGTTTTGACAATGTTGCAAAATTATTTAAGAAACCCATAGCCTGCTTCTAGACTTAGCATCACAAATCCCCATTCTACCATGTCATAAGATTTTTCAAAATCTAGGAGGAGAATTGTAGCTCCTTGATTAGGTTGCCTTTCCCATTCCATTGCCTCCCAACTGGTAATGAGATTCTCTAGTATATACCTTCCTTTCATAAAACTAGTTTGTGTACTATCAAATAAAAATTTATAACTTTATGTTGAGATCTAGGAAGGGAGTCCCCCTTCATAGCAACCAATCAAGATCATCAAATAGAAACTTTGGGTCCCCAATAAACTTGAAAATAATTCTTGACAAAAGTATAAATGATAGAAATATTAAAAGACAATGTTTTCGTTCTTTAAGATAAATTTGAATAAATGAAATGTTATTAAAATGATATAGAAATTGTTATTACTAGTAAGGAGAATTTTTTGATGTAGATGGAGCCTTTGGGGGTGTACGAAAACTTTAAAATCCTATAACCACTAAGATTAAGGTTATCTTATCCAACTCACATTAGAAGGCATACAAAATATTGAGTCTATCTTTTAAGAAATTTGTTTCCCTATAAGTTTTTATGATCCTATGGGTTTCCTTTAAGAAACATTGGTGTGGGACCAAATTAATGCCACTATTGAATCCCTATGCTCAATATTTTTTTATCATTGGATGGAATTTAGTGTCATCACATCCAATTTGAATAAATTTAGAGGGAGAAATATAGTTAAAAAATCACAACTTTATTACATTCAATTTATAAAAAAGAATAATTTAGCTTACTTGGAATTAAAAAATGGCTCCTACACCTAGACCAACAGGAGGTTGGGGCTCTCTTACATCATGGAAATGCTAGATTTGTTTCTATGTTCTAATGACTAGTCTCCATTCTATCTAGAGTATGAATTCCAAATCTTACCCATCTCGAGGTCAACTCATTATCCCCTACAACTAACTTTATTTCAAGACCATTAAGAGGATGATGAATGGCGTGGGTGGGAAGAAGCGAAGAGGTTGAGTTTTGAAAATTTCTAAGAATGCAAAAATGGATGATGACGACGCTGACCCAAATGGTTGTCAGATGCAGGTTTCTTGGGCTATGCTTTTGATGGGGAGGAGGCATTTTGGATACTATTACTAGAGTCGACGCGGGCGGGAGATAGTGGATGGGCTCATGTGGATGAGAATGTTGGTGTCTTTGAAGGTGAGGGGGACCCTATTCATGTTTGGTATCCTATTGGGATTGGCCTTGGAGACTGCTCTTCCTTGCTTGAGGTGGCGGGAGATGGGGCTTTTGCTCTGTTGCTCACTTTCGATGTGTCTCCCCTGTTGCTGCTTTTCAGTGATGCTACGGATGGGGACTCTGTTGATGCCTTGGTTGGGGGTTTTGCTGCTTTTGGTGATGTTGTGGTTTTCAAAGGGTGTTGGCAGGCACATCTGTTTCCCTTGGTGTTTTCTGGTGCTGGGTGGTTTCCCCTTTCACTTTGCTACTCTCTGCAGGGAGTGTGGGGTTGCATGGGCTTCCTTGATGTTTATGGGTTGAAGAAGGATCTTATCTCTGGTTCTACTTAGTGTAGTAGGATGGCTTGGGGGCTTTACTTGTTGGCCCTTTCTTCTTCTCATTTCTTCTGGGGTGTTCTTCGCTTTCATGCATTCACTGTTTGGTGGATCCCTAGTCTTGGCGGCATGGTTGTGGTTTCCTTTTGGCAGGGAGTGTGGGTTTGCATGGGCTTCCTTGGAGGTTATGAGTTGAAGAATGGGCTTATTTCTGGTTCTGATCAGTGTAGTAGAATAGCTTGGGGGCTTTATTTGATGGCCTTTTCTTCTTCTTCTCACTTCTTTTGGGGTGTTTGTTGCTTCTGCGCATTCTCTGTCTGGTGGATCCCTTTTGGGGGTTTTGCTAGTAGGATTTTGGTCTCCAAATGGTAGGTGAAGTTCAGTTCTTTTTATCCTAGTTTGGAGAATGTTATGGGTTGTTGGCCCATTTGGTGGAGTGGCTATGTTGCCCAATTTTGTTTCTCACTATACTCTGCTGGGTTTTGTGTGGGCCTATGCTGGTGTTATCAGGAGTCTTTCATGTTGAGAGCAGATGTATTTCTAAATCCCTTGTTCTTGGTTTACCCCTTGTGTTTCATGTTATACGCTGATGAAGTTTGGGGGATGGTGTTGTGGTTGGACCCTTTCATGGGTATGGATTTGGTGTTGTATCAGATTGGTTCAGTGTTGAAGGTTTCAAGTGCTTGGTGGTTTTCACAGATAATTTTGATGACCCAGAAGTTGTTGTTATGGTTGCTTGCTTTGGTTATCTTTCTCACTGCAATTTCTTCCTTCTCCATGAGTACTAGGTCTTCTTTTGAGGTGAAAACCTCTCCTTTAGAGGTGGAGTCCTCTACCTCTCGGGTTGAGGTGTATTTTGTGGTTGAAGGACTCTCCCTAATTTTTCCATTGAGGGGATTCCCATTTCTATTGAGGAGGAATGGTGGCTGGCAGGGGTGTTGGGGCTGTGGAGGGTTGGACGAGCTGGATTTTGTCTCCTATAGAGGTGGAGAGAGCAATGGGCTTTTATGGAACATTCTTGGAGCTTCGAGTTCTTATGATGACCTCTCCTATAAAGGTGGAGAGATGATATTTATGGGAAAGGTTTTGTCTACTTGTGGGGCTTTGCTTCTGCAGACCTCTCACTTAGTAGTTATAGCCAGTGGTATGGAGAGACTTATCTTCTTTAGTAACCAACATGGTATATCCTGGCTTTTTCAAGATTTTCTCTTGGGTTTAAGGTCCTTTCCAAAACCTAGTTGTAATGGGTTGTTGGTCCCATCAAAACCAATGGGGTCAAGATCCATGTAATAGCTTGGTTCTGTGCTAGGCAGCTAGTTTTGGTTCTTGGTTTGTCTTTTTTCTATTGTGGGGATTTTTTGACTTCTCTTTAGGCAGCTTGGACATCCTTGTTTGGGTTTTGGGTCCCTTCAAAACCTGATGGTTTCGGGTCCATTCAAAACTTGTTGTATATGGTTTCAGGTCCATCCAAAACCTATTTTTCCCAATTATCGAAAACTTTATTTCAAGATCACCCTCCTCCAATATTGCCATCAAAATTTAAAAATATGTGGATAAAAATTTATAACTTTCTCTTATCTATAGAAAATTAGTAGAACAAATCCCCAAATAAAAATGACACCAAAATATTCAATTTATTCAAAAAAATATTGGAGAGATCAAGATCTAATTAAAATAATGAAACAAGATAACTTTAAGAATATTTTAAAAGAAATGGAAATGGAGGATTTGGAAATTTATAAGTTTAATAAAAAATATTGAGACATCATATAGATTGGGACACGTTTTTGGAAGACAAAAGTTTAATGAAATAACATGTAGAGTAATTAGAAAAAAGGAGAGGGATTTTATGAGCTAAAATTCAATGAAACTTAGATTCAAGAAGGGGACAAGAACACATATTCCTCATAGTTTAACCAAGGTTCAAAGGTTGAACATAATAGAATATCTTACATTAAGATGTCAGGTGGTTCCTAATCCAGTAACCTCAATTAAATAACTAGTGAATTTGTGAATTAGTTTTAGAAACTAAATAATTGGGTGTTAGGAAAAGGCGATTTTTCCACCTTACATAATTTCATAAGGTAATTTTAAATTATTTTTTGTGCACCTAGGGGATCTAGGGATGCATGCATCACATGGGTTAGACATTATTGGGCCCACTTTATGTGTTATATGTGACATTGGAATAAATATTTAATATGGATTTGTATATTGGGAAAATATTTAATATTATGAAAACTTAGTACCAAAAAAGTAAATGTGGGGCCAAAATGTTTTGTAAGCTCATGGTATTAGTCACATGGCTTATGTAATATTAATCGATGGTATTTTTCAAGCTTATATCTATAAAAGAAAGAACATGTGTAGTTTCCTAAAGTTGGCTATTTTTTCTAAGGGGATTGTTAGAGCATCTCTTATTGGTTGCATATATGAGGGTTTGAATAATAGAATGTTATGTGTTTTAGAAGTATTCATGGATAATCTAAAGATGCATTGCAATGATTTTATTGTTGAATAATACATGAGCGATGGATTCTTTTGGAGGCTAAGTTTTTCTCTCTTGATGGTTTTCCTAAGATATATCTTGTGTCATTTTTGATGATATGTTGTTCATTCTTTTGCATGTGGACTTTGAATACTTTTTTACATGATTTTCTCTATTTGGAATATGTTGAAATTTTTGTAGATGGTTGAAAATTTCGTTCCATTTGGTATTAGATCCATGGCTATGGTTAGTATTATATCGTCATAAACTGTCACCCTTGATAATTTCACACTATGTTTTTCTCCCCTTTAATTATTGGACCTAATTAAGCACTTCATTTCCTAAATTATGCATTCCATAGCTTATTTTAAAAAAATAAATAATTTGCAAGCATCAAACAAATGCTGTCATTTAATACTTTTTCCCCAACACTTTAACTTTTTGAAAATAGGGCTAGGACACTAGCACCTAAGGTGTCTATGTCCCCCTATTTTGGATCCAAATTTAGACATGTTGGTGTTGATATTTTAATATTTGAAATTCAAATATCTAAATCATCTATCGGGATTTAATTTTCAAAAATTAGAATAATAGCATATAAATGCCAAGTTATTACATTACTTGAAATCTCCTAGGAAATTATTGGAGAACTTATGATCAAGATAATTATTTAGCAAGTCATGAGCAACCATTAAAGGATTTATTGTAGCAATTCAAAATCCAACATCATTTCAAAATGTATGTGATTTTGTTCATGTTTATTTTTTCATATTATTTTTGAAGGGTAACTCTTTGTAGGTATCCAAGCAATTTAAGCCATTCAAGAAAATCAAGCAAGCAAGGTCAAGACATTGAAGGTATGTGTATGAATTCAGTCCTTCAAGAAAGCCATTAAAAGGTGGTGAGTTGTAGCACTTTGTGATTCATTATTCCTTCCCATCATTTATCCATTTTATCATTAATATTGCCATTGTGAAAGAAGAAACACTAACATAGGGTTTGACTAAGGCAAGCCCCTCAATGGCACAACCTTTCTTCTCTATTTGAATGTGCAAGTTTAAGGTCTGAAGAAGATTGAAGGAAGATTGAATATCAATTATTTGTTGTTACAATTGAATCCCTACACCTTGGAAACTCACAAAACTAAGTCATAGAATTATCCGATACCGTGACAAGCGAGAAATGAAAGCTTTAATAGAGCACCTGAGGATTGTGAAAATAAATCTAAATTGTCTCTACAAGCATTGTGGTACCTTGGGTGCCTATGTCCTTCATTTTTTACCTCATATTCATACCATAGGTACATATTTATGTGCTCAGTTTGTTTCTATAGTCTATTTTTATCTATGATTTCTCAAATCTATTGTATTTGCATCAAAATAGTAATTTGCATAATTAGGCTAGTTGAATCATTGCCTTTCATCCTTGGGGAATTTCTAGATTTCATTAAGGGTTGGTTGACTCATCTTTCAAGTTGTGATTCTATCATATATCTTGACTAAATCCATCAAACCCCTACTACCTTCAAATCTCTAATGAACCATTTGAAAATGTGCCAAATCCTAGGGTTTCACTTTTTCTATGTTTCATTTTGGTGAACCTAACATGTTAATATTATATACCTTTTAAAATTTGAAGTAGTGCATCTTATATCTAGATTTTGCATTGCATTGTTTTGTAATTTTTATTGAGGCATCCATTTTCGTATCATAAAAAGCATAAAAACTCAAAGAATTGCATATCATATTGCATCATAGGTTGCAATAGGGTTTATTTTAGTAATTTTAGCTTAGATCTACATCCAAATTGTACTCATAAATCTGAATTAGGTCATTTAAAACCTAAAAAAATGAAAAAGTGTCATTGCATTCATGTAGGTATCTTGCATATATCTAAAAGTAAAAAATTGCATTATTTTCTTTCAAAAAGCATATTCATATCATTGTTCTCAAATTTGGCATATTAGAATCGGTTAACTTCTACATCTTAGATCTAAAAATTACATTTCCAATTTTCATTTATTGTTCAAGCATTTTCAACATTCTTGTACACTTACATTTTGAGTTACATAATCATAAATTGGCTAAATTCTGGAAAATATTCACTATCCGACCTATCTACAAACTAACCTGAGATTGTTAAATAGTATCACACACAATAAAAATTTTAATTTTGTAAAATCCTATCAAGACATAGGCACCCTAGGCACCCTTTTCCAACTAAATTAAGCTCAAAATTACTATGCAGAACCTTGTCTCTACTCTCTGCCTAGATTTTCTATTAGTTATTACATATCAATTATGTAATTGCCTTTTTTTTTTGAAAAAAAAAATTGTTAGCTTGATCCATAAGGCATAACATCATGTTCTTATTGAAAAATATTTTTGTGCTATAATCCATGTTCTATTGTTAGATCTTGTTAATAATTTCAAGGCTTCTTTGATAAAAGTATGTGAAAATGAGTTTATTTCTACTTTTTTATTATTTTTCATTGATCCTTCTCCCACTATCTCTCCTAATTGTGAGAGTATCTTGGCATAAGAGAATGAAATCATTGAAACATTTCTTAATATCACTTTTCCTAATCTTCATTCATCTCCCAACATTTCTCTTACTTGTGAGAATGTTTTGGTGTAAGAGGATGCAATCATTGGCAATCATGACAATCATAGTTTCTCTTCTCTTGATACCTCTCTTACTTGTGAAGAAGTTATCCTAGTTTTAGAGGATCCAATAATTAAGCGTCACGATGATCTTGATTTTTTATCTCCAAATACCTCTTCTACTTGGGAAGTTATTGTGACACAAGAGGAAGAAATCATTGATACCTTTATGGATTGCATAGATGAAAATGCTAGGTGACATTAGATTCCCCCTCGATAGAAGATAATGAACAAGAAGTTAAATCCATTGAGGTTATGAAAACACAATTGGCTATTAGATTTCCTTTGATTATTGGACCTCCTAAAATTCCTCTAATTATTGGACCTCCTAACTCACCTCTCATTATAGGACCTCCTAAACCCCGTGACCATATCCTAAGCTTTGTAAAACAACATACTCGCAATCATGTGTCACAAAAATCAAGTTATCATATTGTTGCTCACACATATAACTCTAGAAACAATAAGAAACCAAAAAAAATACCATCCATTCCATTGCCTCAATCATACCTCCCACCTGCACCTAATATTTCATAGTGTAGTGGTAAAGAGTTTTATCTTGTTGAGAAACTTCATAACACTCCTACTAAGATATCCTTGTGGGATTTAATTCAAACATCACATGTTTATCATGGCAAGCTTCAAAATGATTTACAAATTTTTTTTGTCCCTCCTAGTCCACAACCAAATGATGTGGCAACTTTTATTTAGAGTATGAATTCACCTAGTATGGGTATTATCTTTCATCAAAGTGAATTACCCCCTTTGGAAACACAAGAAAAATGATGTCTTAACGATAATGGCTAGTATTAACAAGGTTGGGATTAGGCATACCATTATTGATAATGTTTCAGGGATTAATGTTTGTAGTGTAAATATTTTAGATAGAATTGGAGTGGAAAAAACTTATTCAACCTATTTATTTATCAATCAAAGCTTTTGATAGTGTGGAAAGGCAACATTTTGGTTTGAAAATGTTACTTGAAAAAGTTGGTAAGGTTATGTTGCAAACTCCTATCCATGCCATGCCCCATGATATTTCATACAATCTTCTTTTAGGTAGACCATGGATTCGTTAAATGAAAGGAGTGCCTTAAATGCTTCATCATTTAATGAAATACACATACAATAATAAGGTTTACATGATAAAATTTGATCATAATTATAAAAATTGTTTATAAAATGAAACAAGAATGACAAATCCTCTTAGCACATTGACACTGATGACAAAAGTGGAACCTTTACAAATTGATTATGATCCTGATTATCTTTCATCAGTGATGAAGTTATTTGATGATGATTGGGGATTATTATATTTCACACCTACATTCATGGGTGAATACAATATTACACAATCAAAATTAGGAAAAGAAAAAGAATCCACAATGATATCAACACAATCTCTCATTGAATCATCAAAAACATCCAATTCCACAACTTCTAGCAAAGATAAAAACATAAATTACACATCTACATATGCTAAAAGTGATTATGAAAAACCACCTTGTTCGAAAGAAATGGAAGTAATTTATGGAAGAGGTTATCAAATTTTGAAATAATTTGGCTGTAATGGAAAAGGATGTGGTGTAAAAGAACAAGGCATTCATGTTCTCGTAGAACCTAACACACAAGAAACAACAAAAGTTCTTGGCTATTGTCCTTCAAAAATAATGAAAGCATCAAAAATACCTTCACTTAACCATACAAGAGACAAATAGCATTAGTCATTGCTCCTTGCCATGTGGTAGTTGTAGCATCACATTGTAATGTAGAAAAAGGGTGAAGCCTAGGTTTAGTGTGCAAACCTAGGGTTTCTTTTAGGGACCTTTTTCCAAGTTGCATTAGAATGTGGATCAAATAGGTGAATAGATTGACTATAAACCATAAAGGTGAGCCAATCATACCTGTATATACCCTCTTAGGGTCTTAAAGATGGAAGTGAAATGATTTGAAATTATTAACCTAATTTAGCTATATGACCTAATAGGATAAATGTAATATTCAGAAAAAGCACAGATGGAAATAGTAAATTCCAAGATCGGAGAAGTACCAGAGATTATGCAACTATCAAAAAAAGTTGGATATGGCATGCAAAGGACACAAAAACCTAGGGGAATATGGGCCCTTGATGGGGGGTCCTGAAACTAAGTTTACAATCCTTTGATGTTGAATCTAGTCTTCTAATTCTTGATTGTATAGTTTTTGAAATGTAATTAATAAATTCTATTAGTCATTTTGCATGGATTGAAAATTTTTAGGTCTTTGAATGCAATAATAGGGAATTTTCTTTCAATCCTTATTCAATCCTCTTCAAACTTGAGATCTAGACATTTACAAAGAGAGGAAATGTTGGACCATTTAAGGAATTTCCTTAGCCAAACTCCATCTAAGTGTTTATACTTTCATAATGGAAATGTCAATGATAGGAATGATAATTGAAAGGAAGGAATGATGAAAACAAAAAAATTTGCAACTCACCACCCTTCAATGGTTTCCTTGAAGGACTGGAGTCATGCACATCACCTCAAGGATTTGGATCTTGCTTGTTTGAATGTTTGAATTCTTTGGATACCTACAACAAAGGTTAGCCTTCACAAAACATGAACATGAACACACATAAACTTTGACATGATGTTGGATCTTGAATTGTTGTTATAATGCTTTGAAATGTTGCTCTTGACTTGCTCTTGACAATAGTATGTGCTCATGAATATGCTTAGTGCTCCTTAGATCTTGTTAGATTTCAAATGATAAAATAACTAGGTATTTAAATAACAATTATACTAATTTCTCAAAAAATAGATTCTAAAAGATGAAATTTGAAATTTTAATTCTAAATCTTAAAATACCACCAAAAACATATTAAAAATCAGTCCCTGGAAATATTGGGGGACCCATATGTCCATGGGTGTATGGGTCCTAGCCATATCTGTAGGGAATTAAGTGTTAGGATCAAAAGATTAGCTATTTGTATTTATTCAATGCTTGCAATCCGTTAGATAATGGTAAAAATAGGCTTTGGAATGTATAATTTAGGAAATTAGGAGCTTAATTAGGTCCAATAATTTAGGGGCGCCAAAACATAATGTGAAATTATTAAGGGTGACAATTTTCAACACCATATTTAGCCCCTGCTTTAGTGAGAGTATGAACTTATGCTAAGACACACTAAAGTAGATAAATATGTGTCAAGAGGGGTTCAAATGTGCAAAATGTTGAAGAGATTAGATGAGTAAGGATCAAAGGATATGACCAATCCTAAAATATCCTAGATCCCATGACAAACCAACACAAGCACAAAGGAACACACATGTATGATGTGTAGCAAAACTACACAAACATACAATGTCAATGTGAAATGCAAAAAATGAGGTATGGGATAACAAGTTGTAGTATGCTAGGACCCATAAAAAAAGGTGTTCATGACTCACACCATACCAAAGTTTGATATTTTCCACGTGAATCATAAACTAGAAGGCACATGGGCTAGTGAGGACTATTTTTCACTAGGTGAACCCCCAAGACAAGGATGTGAAACAGACTACCTAGGTCTACTAGGTGTACCCATAACAAGGTGGAAAAATGAGAAACACACACTAGGTCTACAAGGTGTTCCCATAACAACCATACCAATATTTATACTCCTTGATAACCTTGATAAGGCACAACAAAAAGGTCATTACCAATGCTACACTAAGTTCAACTCGTGTGAACAAAGTGAGGAAGAGAAAACATCAATGCCAATGCCAATGTCATTGTCAATGCACCACTAAGTCCAACCCCTATGGAAAAAGTGAAGAAAAATAATGCCACTGTATTCCCCCACTTTAAAGAAATTGCAAAACACCATGTTGTGAGCAATTAATTTAAAGTAGAAAATGATAAATGTCATGCAACAAAAGGATCACAAGAGCTTATTTGGAAAGCCCTATGCCAATGATATGTTTCCAAATAAAGCTACATAATGATAAGGGGTTTCCCCAAAATACAATGTGATAAACAACATAGAAAAGAACATTGAGGGACCCACATATTCATGTTTTGTATACGTCTTCGCTATAGTGATATAATAGAGCTTGGAATTGACATCATTCCCCAGATACTTGTGAAAAAATGAACACAAAGGAGGAATGAAATATAGAGAGAGAAGAAAAAAAATTAAGTCAACATGGAAGAGACCTAAATGTCTCAATTATTTACATCATCCCTGAAAGGAAAACAAAAAATAAAAAGAAAAGATAAAGTCTACAACATATAGAAGAATGAAGATAGAAATGGAAGAATACCACAACAGATTTGTTTCCTTTGTATCCTTGTGCTGATGGAGAAAAAGGATCATCAAAATAAAATTCACAAACATGAATACAAACCAAGAAACACAACACAAGAGATCACATTTGTGGACAAAGATTTTGGCACCATAACACTCTCTAACACTTCTAGGGTTTTTTACCTAAAAGGAGAGAGGTAGGCCAAAATGTGTAATGTCCTCACTCAAGAATATGAAAATATGAATGAAATAAGCCTAAATTTAATGTCCTAAATGCAATAAATTGATAAAAGATATTGATTATTAATGCAAAACTAATGAAATGCAAGATGTTTGAAAACACAATGTGATATGCAAACATAAACTAAATGACCTAGAAATGACCATGAAGCAAAACAAAAATTTGTAAAATTGAATGTGTGCACCTAGAAATGTGTTGAGGACTGGAATGAAGACTAGAAATACTGCCGATTTTAGAATTTTGACCTACTGGGACACTTACGCCATTCTGGGTGACTTAGTTCCAGAACTGGAAAATTGCACCAGAGATTGTTTTAGCCAAATGGGAATCTAAATCTACAAAAATCTCTAAAAAACATGTAAATTGGGAATAAGTCACCATTGATGGTGACTTAGTCCACTTTGGCTTTTCTGAAAATTTGAAAATGGAAATGGAAGCTCTCAGTTTGCACTTTTTGCTCCTCTAGGTGTCAAGTTCTAAAATTGATAAATTTGGGCTTGTAAGTGACTTTTTTGTGGATATTTTTACCTAGCCAAAAATTATATGTCTTCAAAAACTTTGTAACTTATCCTTGAATGATCTCCAAGCCTTCATGATACATAAATCTACAAAAACACAAAGAAAGAAAGAGAAATGTTGAATGTTAGGGAATAGAGGTTTGCCTTGGTCAAACCCCTTTTAGGTAATTAAACCAAATGGAGAAATAATATGAATCATGAACATGAAATGAAGGTATTAGAAACTTTCCATGATGATTGATCTTGAATTTCTACAACAATCATGGATGAAGAATATGCCCTTGAATGCCTTAGAAAGCTATCTTGATGACTTACAATGCTAAAACCCTAGCTTGCTTGATTTGAGATGGATGATGAATGAAAAATGAATGATGAATGAGTTATGAATTAGGGTCTAAATGATTTTTTATATAGGCAATCCATCTAAAATGTTTGTTAATTTGATCCCCAAGGTAGACATGAAGGAAAATTAAACTTAAAACCCAATTTTTCCCACTTGAACCTCAAAAATAGCCCAAATGGGACTAAGTCACCAAGCTACGTGACTTAGTCCCACCTAGATGGAAATAATTCACCCAGATGGGTGACTTGGTCCCATAGTGGCTCTTTTTCCAACTAGATTGTCGAGGAGTGAAGAAATTAAGCTCTTATGTTGTTCTAGTTAGGTTTTTGATCAAATTATGCCATGGGATGCACAATATGGGCCCATAGGGGCCTATTAGTGATGATGTAAATGGTAATTATGGCTAGGAACACAAATTTCAATGTGAAATTATGATTAAACACACTTTACAACATTAAAATGAGGTCCATATAGCCTATAAAGTCACAACATCCAATGTGAATGTGTAAAACACATTACAACACTAGATTAAAATCAAGGTTAATTTACAAGCCTTCTAGATTAATATGAAGATGCAATTAAATACATTTAATAATATTGAATTAGGGGAAGAATAGATCCATTAAGTCTAGAGAATTGTGAAAGTATTTTACAACACTTTACAACACCTTTACAAGACATGCATTTTATTCATTTTGCTAGGGCCCAAGACCTAATGTGCATGTGTTATCCACATTACAACATTAAATCAAGGAAAAATCAATCCAAAATCACAAGGTGGGCCTAAACAGGAAGAAAAAGTAGAAAGGTTACTTTATGTGTCCACATTTAGCCCCCCTTTAGTGAGAGGATGAACCTGCTTCAAACTCACACTAAAGTAGACATTCAAGAGGGGTCCAATCACAGCAATGTGGATGAAAAAGGATGAAAAATACAAAGGTAATGATCAAGCCCCTAGGATCCATGATCCTAAGTCAAATAAACATAAGCAAAAGAGGACAGGCACAAGGGGAAACAAAACAAGACATGCTATCATGCAATGGCAATAACTAGAAGGAAGAGAAGAGCAAAAAATAAAAAGATGGATCAAGCTTTCACTGCTTTTCCAACATGATGTGGATCAGATCTAGGCTATTTGTCCAAGAAAATGCATACTCACTTTGAGGTGACAGAAATATTGGTTGTCCATTAGGCGAGAAGTCTTAAAAGGTGAGACACATACGGACGATATGTGCTCACACACACGCAAGTGGCTATGGGGAAATTCATGCCTCGAAATGGGCTTCCTGTTCAACCATACCAAATTTATACCTCTTGATAACTTTAATAAGATGCCACACAACAATGGTATTTGAGCTCTATGAGGTAAGAAAAACTTTGCATGCTTGACACTCATAGAAATTGTAAATGAAAAATGGTGTAAGGAATGTTCAAAGGGATTTTTCTTAGTTCGTGCAAGGTCTCATCTTAGGGAACATTGTGCCTAATGTTTCCAATAGAGGAAAAGTGTAGATTTTAATCTTGTTTCCAAGAGAGGACAGGTGCAATGTCTCATCCTGGGCAAAATTGTACCTAATGTTTCCAAGAGAGGAAATCGCAAGAAAAAGAAATTCACACAATGAAATATGAGTGTTGACATATGCCTTCACTTTAAAGTGGTTGCTAGCACCATTACTGTGAGAAATTGCTTTAAAGTAGAAGAATAAAAAGATGAGAGCTTACTCAGAAATTTTATGCCAAGTCATATGTTTTCTATAAGCTATGTCATGAAAAAGGTAGTATGTCACATGTGAGCCAACTTAATGCATGTCATCCACATCCCAAGCTTGCTCTTATATGTTCATGAAAAGTTAATGACTAGCCAAAAGAGGAAACTACAAGGCACATATGAGGACAAAGCTACCTAACCCCTTGCCCCCACTTAGTGTAGGACAAGGGTGAGCTGAAATTATTGATAAGATGCGTGGTAGAGTGAAAAATAGTATCAATTAGAGGAATTAGGTGCCCCCACATAAGGGAGAGTACCAAACTCCTTAAGATGTTGGATTTTACTACTCAAAGTCTTACATTCATTAGTAGCATGACCATGAACTCTATGATATGCATAAAATGAAGTCTTATAATAGAATTTCTTTCGAGTTCACGGAGGAAGGGTTATCAAGTGATCTTGGAGGAGTCTCAACAATATACCATCTTGATCAATAGGAGAAGGTGGTCCTATAGTTTGTGACAAATATACTTCTTGCTTAGATGTACAAGATGTCATATCTATACAAGAATCTTTCTATTGCAATATTTTGTTATCTCCCTTGCAGGAGGGTGCAATATCTAATGAACTCAAATCATTAGCATTTTGCGAGATGACAATGGCATTAAGCGAAGATGTCTTTGTTTTTTTAATTTCTTGCAAAGGATAACTTTCAAGACCACTAGTGTCTATTAGTTTAGGATGCACTAAGATTATTGTTGGCTTAGAGGAATCTTGTGTGATAGTGTTGATGTTGAGTGAAGGCTTGGTGATTTCTATCAAAGGACAATAACCAAGACCATGAGTTTCTTCTTGTGTGTTAGGTTCAATGGGGAAACAAATACCTTTTTCTTTAGCACCACACCCTTTTCCACTATATCGAAGTTGTTTCATAAGCTCATAACCTTTTCCATAAATATTTTTCATTTCTTTTGGATTGGGTGGTTGTTCATGGTTAAGTTCGTCAAAGTTTGTTGTGTAATTTGTTGTCTTTTGTTCTAAAGTGGTTGAGGTGGATGCTTTTGAAGGGTATTCTAATTTTTGTGTTGACATAACTACTTTTTCATGTCCCTATGTAGAGTATTTTGTTATGATCTTGTATTCTCCCATGAATGTTGGTGTGAAATCTAATGAACTCCAATCATCGTCTAAGAGCTTTGTGACTTCCTCAATGCTTTTTTATTTTTCTTTCAATTTTGTTGGCTGCACTTGTGTAGTTGGGGTTAAGGTGTTCAAGGGGTTCTCTTTTTTTTTCTCATGTTGCAAGACACTATAAGGCTCATGATCAATGTCAAGTGTGTGGACTGTGTTGTTGTAGACATATTTCATTTTACGTTGGAGAGTAGAAGACACTACATTCATTACATGAATCCATGGTCTACCTAAGAGGAGATCATATGAAAGATCATTAGGCATAACATGGATTAGTGTATCCAATTTATCCTTCCCAACTGTAATAGGTAAAGTAATCACACCCAATGGTTGTTTTCCTACATTTTCAAATCCCATGATAGATAGAGATTCAGGTTGAATTTTTAACTTATCCACACGAAGCCTATCCAAAAGGTTTATGCTACACACATTAAGGGTGGAGCCATTGTCAACAAGGGTTCACTTTATCCATATGCTATTATATTGAGCTATGATCATGAAAGCATCTTTTGTTTTTGTGCTTCCAAAGGGGGGAGTTCACTTTGGTGGAAAATAATATCAACATTATTTTCTTGAATAAATGCTGCTATGTCATTTGGTTGCACATTAGAAGGGATAGGAACTTGTTGCAAGGAATTTTGAATCATGTTATGCTAGTGAGGGGATTCTTGGATAAGATCCCACAATGATATCTTAGCAAGAGTATTCTTAAGTTTTTCAACAAGATCATACTCCTTCCCACTATGTGAATGAAAATGAGGAGGACCAGGTAAGATTTGATTAGGAAAGGGTAAGGTTGTTGGGGTTGGTTGTTGCAGTTGTGGATTGTTTCTAGTGTTATATGTATGAGAAACTATATTATAACTCGATTGTTGTAAAACATTAGTCTTAGGTGGGTACATGACAAGTTCAAGTTTATTTTGAGTTGGCGGTTTGTTTGAAGGTGGGTAAAGGATGAGTTGAGGTTGAATGATATTAACATCCCTTAGCGAGTGAAATTCTAATGTTTATTATTCATATTCTTCTAAGGGCACTATATCATTATTGTCATTGTTATCCTATTTTTGCACCATGATATCCTCCCTAGGAGGAGAGTTGTTAGGAGAACTACAAAGAAAATGTTCTTGGAATTCAAGGATTGGTTCTTCTAAAATGACTTCATCACAAATAGGGGGACGATAATGGTTCAATTTTCTTGATTTTAAATAGTGGGGATATTAAGAGAAGGCACTATTTTATTGTCTAATTTCTCTAAGGTATAATTCTCTTGTGCTATAATCTCTATCTTAGTAAGAGATCTTGTAAGATGTTCATCACATTCCATGGTTGGATTTTGTAAAGTAGCTTCATCACTGATAGGTGAGGCATCAAGAGAAGGACAACTATGATTTTCATGTGTGCCAATGAGTGATTATTCTTATTAAAATAGACCCTTCCAAATGTTAGGAACATTAAGGAGGAGAGAAACAATAGTATAATTCTCAAGCATTGGTTCTAATGTGTCCTCCTCATAAATGTGTTTTTCATGATCATTCATGATTCTATCAACATTTTCACTAAGAGGAGAGGTGTTGGGAGATTAATGGAGACTAAGTATTGACAATGAATTCATATTCAATTATTATACTATCTTCCCAAGAGGAATGAGGAGAAGGAAAAACAAGACCTTCATTATTCTTAACGGTTGTACCTTCTTTCACCAAGATACCTTCGTCACTAAATGGAGAGGTATCGGGAGAAGTACAAATATGATTATCATGGTTATCTATGTTTGTATGCTATTCCATCACATCATTCACACAAATAGGAGAGATAGGAGGGGGTGTAGGTTTAAGGAAAGTATTACCATTTTTACTCTCTTACACTAAGAGACTCTCATAAGTAGGGAATGCATTGAATGAATGACTATCATGTTTATTGACTAACTTGTTATTTACAAACTTGAAGAAGATTAAAAGTAACATTTGGAAAAAGTAAACTATGCAAACTTGAAATTCAATGTAAGGATGTAAAATGAAATGAAATTTTTAGTTTTCAAGCAAGATGATTTTTTGGTTACACAATGCAATGATCTGAAAGTGAAATGTTGGAGATGCAAAATTGAATTTGAGCAATGCATAAAATGAGCCAAAGTAAGCTAGATTTATTGAAATGCATGTTATAGAAACGCAACCAACTAATACATATAGGTAATGGTAGAAAAGAAAAGCTTAGAAATAGGGTTTTCAATTCTGTAAAAGGCAGTTTCAGAGGTGAAAAGGGTCTAAGTCACCCAAGGTGGCGAATTAGTCCCAGTAGAGATTTATTTCATAATTTTGAGAGTTTTTGGATTGATTTTCATGTTTTTTGTGTTGTATAATGTAGAACTAAGATTCCAATGCAAAATTTAAAATATTTTTAATGATTTAAGATGCAAAAATGCAACCTATATGCACTTTCACTAATGTAAGATTTTAGAAGTTACCCTAGATTCCAATTAAGTAATGCAAACCCTAATGAAAATTCAATGTGATATAAGTCTAGGATGATGATGTACTCCAAATCATAAAAGAAGCTATTTGAAAATTAGGGTCACCAAAATGTGGACAAAGATTCTGGCACCACAAGACTCTCTAACACTTCTAGGGTTGTTCACCTAAAAAGAGAGAGGTAGGCCAAAATGTGTAATTCCCCCACTCAATACTATGCAAATATGAATGAAATATACCTAAATGTAATGTCATAAATGCAATAAACTGATAAAAGATATTGATTATTAATGCAAAACTAATGAAATGTAGGTTTTTTGAAAACACAATGTGATATGCAAACATAAACTAAATAACCTAGAAATGACCATGAAGCAAAATAGAAAATTGAAAAATTGAATGTCTGCACTTGGAAATTTTTTGAGGATTGGAATGAAGAATAGAAATTCTATTGATTCCAGAATTTTGACCTATTGGGACACTTACGCCATTCTAGGCAACTTAGTCCCAAATTTGTAAACTGCACCAGAGCCCATCTCAACCAAATGGGTATCTAAATCTATAGAAATCTTTGAAAAACATGTAAATTGGGAATAAGTTACCATTGATGGTGACTTAGTCCACTTTGGCTTTTCTAAAAATCTGAAAGTGGAAATGGAAGCTCTCAATTTCCACTTTTTGCTCTTCTAGGTGTCCAGTTTTGAAACTACTAAATTTAGGCTTGTAAGTGATTTTTTGTGGATATTTTGACCTAGCCAACAAGGAGATGTCTTCAACAACTTTGAAACTCATCCTTCAATGATTTCCAAGCCTTCAAGATACCTAAATCTACAAACACACAAAGAAAGAAAGAGAAATGTTGAATGTTAGGGAATAGGGGTTTGCCTTGGTCAAACCCCTTTTACATAATTAAACCAAATGGAGAAATACTATCAATCATGATCATGAAATGAAGGGATTAGAAAATTTCCATGATGATAGATCTTGAATTTTTGTGACAATGGATGAAGAATCTTCCCTGAATGATTAATGAGTTATGAATTAGGGTTTAAAGGATTTCTTATATAAGCAATCCATCTAAAATACCTGTTAATTTGATCCCTAAGGCTGACATGAAGGAAAATTAAACTTAAAACCCATTTTTTCTCATTCAAACCTGGAAAATAGCCCAAATGGGACTAAGTCACAAAGTTGGGTGACTTAGTCCCACCTAGATGGGACTAGTTCACCCAAATGGGTGACTTGGTCCCACAAGGGATCTTTTTCTAGCTGGATTATTGGGGAGTGAAGAAATTATGCTCTTATGTTGTTCTAGTTGGGCTTTTGATCAAATTATGCCTCAAGATGCACAATATGGGTCCATAGGGACCTATTAGTGATGATGTAAAGGGTAATTAGGGATAGGGACACAAATTTCAATTTGAAAGTGTGATTAAATACACTTTACAACATTAAAATGAGGTCCACATAGCCTAGAAAGGAACAACATCCAATGTGAATGTGTAAAACACATTACAACACTAGATTAAAATCAGGATTAATTTAGAAGCCTTCTAGATTAATGTAAAGATGCAATTAAATACATTTTATAATATTGAATTAGGGGAAGAATAGGTCCATTAACTCTAGATATGTGAAAAATTATTTTACAACACTTTACAACACCTTTACAAGACATGCTTTTTATTCATTTTTCTAGGGCCCAATACCTAATGTGCATGTGTTATCCAAATTACAACATTAAATCAAGGAAAAATCAAGCTAAAATCACAAGGAGGGCCTAAACAAGAGGAAAAAGTAGAAGGGTTACTTTTTTCATGTCCACAACATCACATGCAAGAAAACAAAAATAATACATGAAAAAAACATAAATAAGTACCACACATGTGAGCTGACCTAGAGTAGGTTGTCTACATCCTAATCTTGCTCATCATAAATGGAAGGGGTATAACTAGCTAAAGTGACTGCAGTGAGTTTTGTACTAGGAGCATCTCCATGTGAAACATGTGGTGGGTCACCCTCATTAGGAGGATCATCATGGTTGCCCCCATCTAAATTTATTTGCTTTGAAAATAAAAAAATTAAGCTCATTATGCACGTCTTCATCAATTTTAGCAATTACAAATCATCATTATCCAAATTGATCACAATGGGAGGTTTTATGACAATTGTAGTTGAATTTTCTTGATTGACTTCTTGTTTTGGTTTCATGTCTTATTTTGGTGAAAGTTGGATTTCTTCTTGATTGTGTCCATGGGTGTTGGTTTGTCATGCACTATTTTATTCTTTTCTTCCAGTTGATGAGCAATAGCACAATGTCTACGCCTATACTCTTTAGCATTTTTATTTCTTTTTGCATGATTTCCAAGTTGTCATAGGGTAGCAGTGGGTTTATCAACTATTGGTTTCTTTCATTTCTTTAAGGGATGAACTAAAGAAACCACTAGGGGTTGGGAAACCACTATCTCTTTAGGTCTATATACTTTTTTTATCTTTGGAGGAACAAAAGGAATCATTTTATTATCTCTTGGTCTTTTATAAGAGATTGGTGGAGGAACAATAGCATATTAATTTTGGTTACTTGGAAGGTTCTTTGGTTCAAACATGGGTTCATCCATGACGGGTTGGGGAGAAGGAACAACTAGTCATGGACTTATCATTCTCAGGAATATTTCTAAGAGATAAATTTTTTATATGCTTTGCCTTGAAATTTTGATATGAACTGAAAAATAAATCTTCACAAGGATTTATAGGTTCCATAGGTTGAGGCCAAAAGTAATCCAAAGAAAATTTCCTATAGGAAGACAAATGATTGAATCCACTATGATACACTATAAATATCTCATTTTCAAAGGGGAACTTTATGCACTTGTGAATAATTGACAGGATGAAATTCATGGAGCGTAACCATGGGCAACCTAGCTTCACATGAAATTGGTCCAATGATGGGATGATGGATAATGAGACATCTAATTTCTTTTGTCCAATTTTTAGAGGAAGACTGATCAAACCTATTGTAGGGAAAGAAAAACTATTGAGTTTTTATCCATTCTTTTGATTATTCACATGAATATTGATAAATATCTTGCACAAATAGGAATCCCTTAGTGATCACATTCTCTACGCATGCAAGATCAATGTGTATTCCTTGTATAGGTTTTTCATTGATACAACTAGCAATGTAGAGTGGACCATCAGGCACATATCTAAATGCATCATCATTAGTGAAATCAATGTTAGAATATGGTGCTTTGGCCCTTATGAGGTTGCACATCCACAAAAACAACCATTGTTTGCAGATAATCCTCATTATTATTGTAATCATTTTTCATGTCATTAGTTGTATCAAAATTTATCTCATCATTCTTAACATCACAAGCTTGCACAAAGTTGGTTGAATGATTAGGCATTAGATTGGTAAAGATTTTCAAATGTTGGCTAGGCTGAGCAATAGACTTATTCCCTTTATCATTAACACCACCTAACTGAATGTGATTAGAATTGATGAGTTCTTGAACTTGATGTTTAAGATGCATGCATCATTTTGTATCAAGTCCATTTGTGCAACAATATTGAAAATTTGAACTTGGACTAAAATTTGGAGGTATAGGTTTGGTTGTATCTATAGGTCTAATTGAAAGTAAGCAGATTAGGTTCTTACTCAAAAGTTGCAGCATGATTGCATAGAGGGAATCAAGTAGTGGGGTAAATTATCTATCTTCTCTTCTAAATTTGTATGGGGTTGATCTTATGGCGGCAACTTGAGTCTCAACATGATTAGTTGTTTAGGATGGATTTATCTTTATGAAGTTCTTGTTTTTCTTCTTAAATGGTTGGTATTTGTTATGGGGTATAGATTCAAACTTATCAGCATGAGTTGATGAAGATGCATCTTCATACTTTCTAATCAAACTATGATAATCACAAAGTGTCATAAAAAAACATTATAAAGGATGGGAATTAAATTGATAGGACCATGTCCCTTATGTCATTTTGCAAGTTGTTAATGAAAATTCTTTGGATATATATATTAGGAAGAGTTAGATTAACTTGTGATAATATCAACTGATAGCGGCTTATGAAATTTGTAACCTTTTCACCTTGCCTTTCTTTTCATAACATTAAATTAGTTATGTTGATCTTAGGACTAATCTTGACTTATAAAATGATTGAGGAAAGCATAAAAAATATCATTAAATAAGTGGATTGAGTTATTAGGTAA
Organism: Sequoia sempervirens; assembly: GCA_007258455.2. Lineage (NCBI taxonomy): Eukaryota > Viridiplantae > Streptophyta > Pinopsida > Cupressales > Cupressaceae > Sequoia > Sequoia sempervirens. Next base: position 75,528,102 of record VDFB02256132.1, on the reverse strand, counting down.
TGAAAAAAACCATTCCATGGCCATATCTTTCAATGATCTGGGGAAAAGTTTAGCTAGGAGCTTATCCTCAAAAATGAAGTCACTACACATGGAAGTATATGTTGATATGTGATTGCTAGGGCTTCCTTTACCATTATACTTGTCAAACTGGGGTACCTCTATATTTTTTGGAATTTTTGCTTTCAAAATTTCAAGTGACAATGGGCTCTTTTTATTATATTGTGATGGTATTCCATTTTGGTTTTGGTTCAAAGTTGAGATTTGTTTTTGAAGTGATGTCATATTTTGAAAGAGTTGGTTTATGATGAAATAATTGCTTGACATGTTTTGGGAATGAGGTGAATATGGTGGAAGTGTGTATGTGCTATGTTGGTTAACATTACAAATTTATGAGTGGGGATGAAACTTGAGGTGTGACATGTGAAGATCCAAAAAAATAAGGATATCTAGTGGAAAGACCTATTGTTGAAGTTGTACCAATGCTTTGGTTGTATTGTTGAAGCAATAGTTGGATTTGTGTATGTAGGAATAAAGGCTATAGTTGTACAGAAGGAGACTTGACTTCCTCATTGACTTTCAGTGTATCCCAAATATTGAGCATAAATAGCCATTTTAGGCATATTATCATCAACTATATGTGATAGGCTACACAAAACCTCTAATCCATGATCATCATTAACTAGTTTCCTTGTGTTATCAATTATAGGAATTCCAATACCAGTGAAGTATTCAGTACTCACAATGCCTTGAAGTTTTCTAAGTCTCTACCCAATTTTTTCAATTTGTCTTTAGGAACATTGGAAACCATAGGCTCAAAGTCTAAAAGATAAGTGTTTGTAAGGTTGTCATTGGTATGGTAGAATCAACAATAGAGTCCAAGATGGGTTGAGTATTGAAAACACTTGGTCCATGAAATATTTAGAATACTCATGATCCACAATGGATGTGAAAATAGTGTAGGATTCCATAAGTCTAGAACTACATCTCACTGAAGAATTGGGAAAAGGACATTAGGTAATGAGACTCATACAAGTTCCAAAACACTTAAGTGCACCCAAGATGAACATAAAACTGACAAAAAACATAGTAGAATAGCCAAAAATGGGAATCAGACAGAAGAAGCAAACAAGAAACACAATAATAGAGATCTCAGATAAATTTTGTTTGGCCAAGACAAGCAAGATAGGGTCATCCAAGGGCATCTAGGTCCTAGTCAGGGGTTCTAAAAGTTCAAAGTTTGATTGTGTACTACAATATTTAAGAATGTTGAATCTACTTGAAAATAGTTGTAGCGGTAAATAAATTTCTAGAATTTACATTATGTATCCCAATTTGATGAAAAATACAAGTATGTAATGATGTTGAAGATGTTTAAACAAGTTTCAATGCAAGTTTCAAATCTGAAATTTAATAACTGACTGATTGCAAGGTGCAAAGACCTCGAAATGATAATTTTGTATACCAATTTTGAACACAATTAATGCACTTGATTTCGCCAAATGAACTAGATGCAAAATGCTTTAGAATATGCACTTATGAATTTTAAACAAAGATCTACAAGTAGAGACCAACTGAGTAGAAAAAAACAAAGTGTGAAAAATAATGTTAATGCACTTGTACAAGGATAGGGTCACCCAAGAGTGAATGGGTCCTTGTTCAGGGTTTTGAAAACTAAAAAACTTAATGTCTAATTTATTATTTAAGGTTGTTGTTCCTATCTACAAACAAGTTTGACAATGACTATTTTTCCAAAAGTTTCCAATGTAATGCAAATGCAAGTGTATGAATTTTTTTTAACAAAATGACACTATTTTTAATGAAATTTTGAAATTAAAACCTGGTCTAAATGAATAAAACACCCTAATGCAAGCTATGATGCAATATGGATGCAATATTTTTGGATTTTTATGACTTTTTTATGATGCAAATATGAAACCCTAAATGATAAATGTAAGAAAAAATGATGCAAAATATAGATCTAAAGTTTGAAAGACTACCAAATTAGAAAGCTATGATGTTAATATGTTAGGTTAACCAAAATGTAATGTAGAAAAAGGGTGAACCGTAGGTTTAGTGTGTAAACCTAGGGTTTCTTTTAGGGACCTTTTTCCAAGTTACATTATAATGTGGATTAATATGGTGAATGGATTGACTATCAACCATATAGGTGAGACAATCAAACTTGGATCTACACTCTTATGTTCTTGAAGATGGATGGTAAATTATTTGAAATGATTAAACTAATTGATCTATATGACATAATAAGATAAATGCAATATTCAGAAAATGCACAGATGGAAACAATAAATTTCAAGTAGATCTAAGAAGTACCAGGGATTGTGCACCTATCATCAAAAGTTGGATCTAGCATGCAAAGAAGAACATATATTCCTAGGGGTGTATGGGTCCCTAATGGGGTGTCTTGAAATGGATTCTACAATTCTATAATTTTGAATCTAGTCTTATGATTCTCGATTGCAGAGATTTCAAAATGTCGCCAGTAAATTCTATGAGTTTTTGTGGCTTGACAAATTTTAGTGATTTGAATGCAACAATGGAGAATTTTATTTCTATCCTTCTTCAATCCTCTTCAAACTTGAGATCTGCACATTCACAAAGAGAGGAAATTTTGGGAAATTTAGGAGCTTACCTCAGTCAAACCCTGTGTAAGTGTTTCCACTTCCACAATGGTAATGAAAATGATAGGAATGATAATTGTAAGGAATGAATGATGAAACCTCAAAATTCTACAACTCATCACCCTTCAATGGCTTCCTAGAAGGACTTAAGTCATGCACATCACCTTAGAGATTTGGATCCTTCTTTTTGAATTCTTGAATTCTTTGGAGACCTACAACAAAGGTTAGCCTTCACAAAACATGAACATGAACACACATAAAATTTGACATGATGTTGGAGATCTTGAATTTATGTTATAATTATTTGAAATGTTTCTCTTGATTTTCTCTTTACAATATTATTTTCTCATGAATATGCTTAGTGATCCTTAGATCTTGTTAGATTTCAAATGATAAAATGACAAGATATTTATATTCAATTATACTAGTTTCCCAAAAATTAGATTCCAAAAGTAGACATTTGAAATTTTAATTCTAAATGTTAAAATTCCACCAACAACATAAAAAAATTGGTCCTTGAAAAGATAGGTGGGGCCCATACACCCATGGGCATATGGTTCCTATCCCTATCTGCTAGGAAATAAAGTGTTAGGATCAAAACATTAACTATTTGTATTTATTTAGTGCTTACAATCCTTCAGAAAATGATAAAAATAGGCTTTGGAATGCATATAGGAAATTAGAAGCTTAATTAGGTCCAATAATTTAGGGGGGAAAAACATAATGTGAAATTTTTAAGGGTGACAATTTTCAACATTACACAAATAATCCTCACAACCATGCATCAGGGTATAAACTAGGCTTTATGCAATCATATTTCATTTTGTAAGGAGTAGTGCATCATCATCCATCTTGACTCATCTTTGTTTCTACACTTGGGGGTAAGGGGTTAGGTATGCTTGTCTTAAGTGCATTCCTTCTTGCAATGGATCCATTTGTATCTCCTTAAAACATTAGTGTCACAAGTACACTAACATTTTAAGGGGCCATATAGTCCCTTGTTTATTATTTACATGTGAAATGGTTCCATTTTAGTGATGATAGGATACAACTCTTAGGATGTGCAAACTTCTCAATGAAATTGTGGCCTTCTTGATCTATGTTAGCATCTCTTTAGTGGTGATATTGGGCTTCATATCCCCTAAGAGTGTGACATTTCTTGGCATATGGTGTTTCCCTTGGTGGTAATTCTATGGTTAGTATGCCCTAAGGTGTGAGCTTTTGTTCCATGACTATTCCTCTCTTGGTGGTGATGTCATGTGTTATATTCCCTAAGGTGTAACCTTTCATGTATTGAACAAAATACCCTTTATTATTTTTGTAAATCATCTTGTGTGGTGGTGTTGTTACAAAACCCCTTGAGGTTTTGGCCTTATCTTGTCATGGTTTATGCATCTCTTATGCACCCCTGAGGTTATTTTTGTTTGTCCCCCATGAAATTAAACTTTATACACCCCTTGAGGTGAGTTTTATTTTTCCCCCATGATGTTAAACTCTGTGCACCCCCTGAGGTGATTTTTATGCACTTCCTAAAGCGATATTTGGAAAAATAGTTCATGGATTCTGCATAACATAGATTTTTGGGTCATGAACTTGAGCGCTCCTTTTTAACATAGTAACTGGGCATAACACAACTGCTAGCATTGTGGAATCATGTTGCACTATGTTGTCATTAGTGTTGCAATTGATGTCAACCTATGTCAACTTCTAGTGTGGTTATGATGAGAAGTTGTTTGTGGTGTTGAGTAGGTTTTGCAGATGCAACATGATCACTTTTCTTACATGTTCTTTTCAGAAAAAATGCAAAAAGAGTGTACAAGGTGACAGGGGTGTGTTATGTATTGTTCTCTAAATTTCTTCATGCTTGAATATGTGCTTGTGTGGTTTGGACGTGATTTTCAAAATTGTGCAGATGCCTTTATATCCATAGTTTCAAGTTTTGGATCATGCAAACATAATAGAAGATGGTCATGAACTTGAGCGCTCCTTTTTAACATAGTAACTGGGCATAACACAACTGCTAGCATTGTGGAATCATGTTGCACTATGTTGTCATTAGTGTTGCAATTGATGTCAACCTATGTCAACTTCTAGTGTGGTTATGATGAGAAGTCGTTTGTGGTGTTGAGTAGGTTTTGCAGATGCAACATGATCACTTTTCTTACATGTTCTTTTCAGAAAAAATGCAAAAAGAGTGTACAAGGTGACAGGGGTGTGTTATGTATTGTTCTCTAAATTTATTCATGCTTGAATATGTGCTTGTGTGGTTTGGACGTGATGTTCAAAATTGTACAGAGGCTTTATATCCATAGTTTCAAGTTTTGGATCATGCAATAATAGAAGATGTGTGTGACAGTGTGCTAGACTGTGAAGAGAGTTGTTTGGAAGAAATGAAATTTCTTTGCATTTCTTTGCATTGAAGTTTCTTGACTTGCAAATTTGGGAATGTGTTAATATTTTCTATAGCTATCTTCCCTTGGATGGATTGTTCTTTAGCTATTACTCAATTTTAGTTCATGTGTTGTGTCTTAATGATAGTTTGACTGGTTGCATAGGATGATAGCATTCTTAGTTGCATATGTCTCTACTAGTGATTTTGAGTATTTTGTTGGTTTAGGAATATTCTAATATGTTGTGCAATGTTGCTAAGTGGTTCACAAGTTATTTTGGATGTAGTGAAGTGTGAATATGGTTTTTTGGTAGCATTGGTTTGGAAGACCTAGCTTGTTAGTGTTGTTTGTGGATGTGCTTCATTTTTTTTAGAATTTTGGTGTAGTATGTTAGAGTAGCTATGGGTCCTAGTTAACCCTTGGTGTGGTTCACCTTAAAAATTTTGCACTGTAGAGGTGTTTGGTGTTGACCTATTTGGTGGTTGCACATTTGAGATGCATACATTTCATTAAATCTGACTTGGAGAAGATTGTTTGAGGTTGTAGAGGATACATATGCAAGGTCAATTGTTGGAAAAGAGTGTGATGTTAAGAGTGGTGTAAAATGATGTAAGTGTGATCAAGTGTTGTGATTTGAGTGCAAGAATGAATTCCTAAGACTCTTGGAAGAAGTGAGTGGAAGGTTTCTACATTTTAGTGTGTCTAGTGTTGTTGGAGGTAGTGAGATGAAGGTTACGGATGGTTGTGGTGGATTATCCTATTGCTTTGAGGTAGTGAACCTCCTTGTAACATTTTATTCATAATCTCTTTGTATCTGGAAGAAGTGATCTCCCTTGGTAGTGAGCCTTTATTTCTTTCTTTTGGATAGTGAGTCCTTTGGACAGTGATCCCTTTTGGTAGTGAGCCTTTTTTAATCAGTGTTGATATTCATATATATGTGACTTAATCCTCACCATGGTTTTTCCATGATTAGGGTTTTCCATGCAAAATATGGTGTTATATTGGGTATGTCTCTTCTTGTATTGATGCTTCATTTGTTTACATTTATAATAATCCATAATAAAGGTTTGAAGGCTAATGATGGTTTTAAGGTTTTAATATAATATTATTCACCCCCCTCTCACTTTTCATGTGTGTCCAACAATTGGTATTAGAGTAGAGGCTCCTTGGAATAATTTTAACTGCTTTAGGTAGATCTGAATGGTGCACAAGAATGGTGTCAAAGTCCCTATGTTTGATGGAACAAATTATGCCTTTTGGAAATCTAGGATGGAAGCCTTTCTTGTATCATTAAGGTTTGGTGTATGGAAGTTAGTTGAAGATGGATATACTATACCTACTATTTCTCCAAGAAGTGAAGATGATATCAAGGATTATGAGAATAATGGCAAAGCAAGGAATGCTATCTTGAGTGGGCTTTTTGATTTAGAACTTGTGAAGGTGATAAGTTGTAAAACTACTAAAGAGGTCTAGGTAATGCTGAAAAGTATTTATGAAGGAGATGATAAGGTCAAGAAAGAAAATATGAATTTCAAAGCCAAATTTGAAACCCTAAGGATGTCATAAGATGAATATATTGTAGGCTACGTGCTTAGGGTGGATGAAATTGTCAATGCGATCAATGGTCTTGGTGGAAAATTGTGAGGAAAGTGAAGTTGTGAAAAAGGTATTGAGAACTCATCCTAAATTTATAGTGCTGAATTTTCTTCTATTGAGGAAGCTCAAAATTTGGATCAATATACTAGAGATCAAATGTTTGGTGCATTAACTACTTTTTAATTAAGATATTTTAACCAAAGATGCTACAAGGAAAGAAATTGCTTTTAAAGTTAGCAAGAAAGAGAGGATTGATGGATCTGATCCAAGTGATCTTGATGAGGTGGAATAATTTTTTGTAAGGAGATTGAAAAAGGGTACTGAAAAATACAGAGGTAAGTTAGGCTTCAAAATTTTCAATTGTTGAAAGATAGGCCATTATGCTTCAAAATGTCAAGGAAAAGTTTCAATAACAAATGTTCATAAAGATTATAAAGGTAAATATTTCAAGAAGAGTTATTATGTTAAAGAAGAAAATGGTATATCTAATAATGAGGAATTGGACTATCCAGATGGTGGAAGTGATGAGTGTGTGTTCATGGCTTTGAATTTTGGAACTAATTGTACTAACCCTAAAAGATGTGTGAAGGAAATTGCTCTGAAAACTGGTCATAACATTCAAGAAACTATGTCATCTACCTTTCATGCAAGAGCTCAGAGAGAAACTACTATATAAATGACAAAAAATACTTAAATCATTTGATAGGTGATAAGAGTAAGTTTGTAAAACTTGAGAAATATGATGGTGGTTTTGTTGAGTTTGGTGATGACACATATTCTATGATATGTGGAAAAGGTTCAATTACTTTTCATGACAATCATAAGACAAATGATGTTCTTTATGTCAAGAATCTCTGACATAACCTTCTTAGTGTTAGAAAAATGTGTAGTAGAGGATGCATTTTGGTGTTTCAAGATGATGGCTATGAAATTAGAAAAAGAATCTCTAGAACTCTAGGTAATACAATAATAAGGATAGAAGGGTATTTTTATCAGCTCAAATGTTTTGTTGGTAAGTGCTTTATGTCACAAATCAATGGAAGTTTTTTGTCACACAAAATAATGTGTCATATCAATTTTGATAGCCTAGTGAAGATCACCTCTACTCATGTTGTAAGAGACATGCCAAGAATTAGAAATCCTATCAATGAAATTTACAAAGAGTGTTAGGTTGGAAAATAGATAATGAAGAGGTTCAAATCTAAATAATACTCTACCATAGGGCCTTTGGAGTTGGTGCATATAGACCTATGTCGACCTATCAAAAAAAGCTCTCAAGGTGACATGTATTTTATGTTGTTAATAGATGATTACTCTAGAATGACTTGGGTAACATTTCTCAAATAAAAATAAGAAACTTTAGATAACTTTAAAGCATTTAAATCTATGGTTGTGAATGAAATGGATCTGAACATCAAGTGTTTGAGGTTTGAAAAAGGTGGTGATTTCAAATGAGTTTAACAGTTTTTGTGAAGATCATGGGATAAAAATACAATTATTAGCTACTAGGACTCCATAGTAGAATGGGGTTGTGGAAAGGAAGAATATGATAGTTTAGGAGGCTGCAAGAACCATGTTGAAGGAAGAAAATATACTAGATTTCTATTGGAGAGAAGCTATTCATACTACAATTTACATTCTCAATAGAGGATAATCAAGGGTAAACAGTTCAAATACCCCCTATAAGCTATGGTATGGAAAAAATCCTACTATGAAATATTTTAGAGTTTTTGAAAGAAAATGTTATATCAAGAGGGATGAGGAGAACTTAGGAAAGTTTGATGCAAGATCAAATGAAGGAATCTTCCTTGGATATTCTATAGAGAGCAAGGTGTATAGGTGCTACAAAAAAAATGTTAAATAAGATAGTTGAAAGTGCAAGTGTCAAAGTGGATGAAGAATCATATCAAATCTCAATGTTGATAGAAGGATATGAATTTGATGAACCCCCTTGCAGTGAGGAAGAAAAAAATGAAGAGAAAGAAAAGGAGATGATAGTGGAAGAGGAAGAAGCTTTGGTAAAGAATCCTAAGACTCTAAAGTATGTGCAGAAGAATCATTCTAAGGATCAAATAATTGGATACAAAAGAAAAAGTGTGCTAACAAGAAGAAAATTTGTCATGGTAGAGGAACATGTAAAATTTTATTTATTTTTTTAGATAGAACCTAAAATAGTAACTGAGGCATGCAAGGATGAAAATTGGATCAAAGCTATGGAAGAAGAATTGAGGCAGATTGAGAAGAATCATACATGGAAACTGGTCCCAAGACCAACAGAATGTGATAGGAACTAAATGGGTATTCTAGAACAAGTTGAATTAAAATGGAGAAGTTCTTAGAAATAAGGCCAAGCTTGTGTATAAGGGCTACTCACAAGTGGAAGGAATAGATTTTGAAGAGACTTTATATTTTAGCAAGAATGGAGGCTATTAGGATGTTTTTGGCTTTTGCATCACATAAAGACTTCAAGGTATATCATATGGATGTAAAGTTTGCATTTTTGAATGGTGAGTTAGAAGAAGAGGTATACATCAAACAACCATAATTTTTTTAGTTATCAAAAGATCCTAATATGGTTTGTAGGTTAAAAAGGAATTCTATGGACTCAAACAAGCTCCTAGAGCTTGGTATGCAAGATTGGGCATGTACTTATTGCAGTAGGGATTCGAAAAGGGTAGTCCAAATAGAAATATTTATTTCAATGTTGATAAAGATCAAATCCTGGTTGTAGTTGTGTATGTTGATGACATGATCTTAGAGGAAATGAGGAAATGTGTAAAAGGTTTGCACAAGAAATACAAAATAGGTTTGAAAATTAAATGTTTGGGGAGATGACTTTTTTCCTTGGGTTGTAAATTAGTCAATCAGAAAAAGGTTATTCATTACACAATCAAATATATTAAACAAATTTTAAAGAAGTTTAGAATGGAGGATTCTAAACCAGTATGTACTCCCATGATTATTGGTTTTAATTTGAGAGAAAATGATGAATCTCCCTAGATAGATCAAACCAAGTATAGATCCATGATTGGAGGATTACTATATCTAACTATAACTAGACTAGATATCATGCATGTAGTATGTCTTGTGGCAATATTTCAAGAAGATCCTAGAGAATCACATGTGGCAGTAGTCATAAGGATATTCAAATATTTGAAGAGCACTCAAAACTATGGTCTATGGTATTCTAACTTCTCTTTGAGTTCGTATATAGATGTAAATTGGGTAGGTTATGTAGATGCAAAAGTACAATTGGAGGTGCTTTCTCTCTTGGAAATCAATTGGTTTCTTGGATAATTAAGAAGCAAGATTCAATATCATTATCTACTATAGAGGAAAAATATATTACTGTAACATCTTATTGCACATGGGTTTTTTGGATGAAATAGACATTGAAATATATCAGAGTATCATATGATGAGCCTGAAACAACAAAAAATGGGTGTTTTAGGATGCTTTCATATGGCTTAAGACATAAAGTACACCCACTTCCAATTATTTCATTGAAGGATAACCCTAGAGAACTCAATGAAAAGGATAAAGAGATCTTACAATAGGGTTGTCCAAGGGGATGATTGTAAACTGATGAGGGGTTCACCACCAAGCTAGGGCTTTGAAAGAAAAATGCTATGCAAGATTTAATGCTAAACTCTAATATGATGCAATTATTCCTTAAATGACCTAGAAAATTATGTAAAATAGAATAATAAACTATAAGATGAAATGTGTGCACCTAGGAATCTGAAAATGACTGGAAGGAGCTCTAAAATGCTAAAATTTATGACTTTAATGCTAACTAGGACTAATATGCTAGGTTGGGCAAATCAATCCTAGATTTGGGTTTCTGTGCAGAAATAAGAATATGGAAAATGGGTATCTAAATTTGTAAAACTTTTAATTTTGACCTAAACTAGGACTCATATGCTAGAAGTGGCGAATCAGTCAAGTTAGGATTTTTTGAAGCTTCAAAGTCTAAATCTGGTCTTCAAGGTCTACTTTGTGCTTCCACATTGATTTCTAGATCTGAAACCTTGATTTGTAACCTATAGAAGTTCTCCAAGTATCTCCATGCAAGGTGACAACTTTGACAACTTTTAGGCACTTTAACAACTTTTTCTAAACTTTCTCTTCAATGTATCTTCAATCTAAACCTACAAATCACACACTAAAGATAGAGGAAAATGTTTTTTTGTTATTGGAAAGGGGTTTGCCTTGGTCAAACCCCATTTTGGTAATCAAACCTTGAAATCAAATGAAATAGGAATGGAGAATGATGAATGAACAAAACAAGATGTTGCAACTCACTAAACCCTAGCAAGAAGATGCTGCAAACATGTATGAGATGGCTCCAATGGATGTAGACCTTGACTCTTGCTTGAGTAGGATAGATCTTGAGTGAAATGATAGCTTGAATCATAAAACCCTACAATACAATTGTTAGCTCAAAAACAAACATGATGCATGAAGACTTTGGCATGATGCTTGATGCTTGAAGAATGCTCTAAAATGCTTGATAATCTTCTCATGAACACTCTTGAATTCTCTTGTAAATGCTTGAATGCTCTTGTGAACTCCAATTTGATATAAGAATTCTCATTCAACTTGCTAGATGATCTCTTGAATGCTTAGGTGAAAACTGAGTGAAAAAAACTTGTATTTATACTTAATTATGCAAGAGTTCCCATAATTACAACACTACAAGCCGACATTCGATCTAGGAGGATAAAATCCTGCCAAAAATCTGAATTAATTTTAATTTTGGGCCACATGGGAATCATTCATCCAAGGTGGTGAATGAGTCCCATTAAGCATAATTTATAGGACCATTTTATAAAAATGATTAGAAAGGTGTAAAACTAGGTTCAAGATCCCAAAACCTAGGTGGGTCTCATATGCCCAAAGTGGCAAATGAGTCATAAATCACTAAACTTGGGGCCATAAAACCTACAAACACCTGAATTATGATTGGATGTTGATTTGTGTCAGGATTATCCTCAAAAAGATGCATTAAACGAGGCGTGTGGATGAAAAATGAGACCAACTAAAGCATAAAGAAGCCCAATTATTTATGAAAACCCTAGAAAAGTGTGAAGGTGTGTTACAACACTTTACAACACCTTAAATAAGGCATGATTAAGGTTTATTAGGTTCAGTTAATTAATAAAACCTTATAAAAGTGTGAAAGTGAGTTACAACACTTCACAACACTTTAGGAAGGTACCATTTATGTTCATTAGTTCACAAGGGCTCAAGTCCTAATGTGAATGTTTCAAACAGATTATCACACTAAATCAAGGCACCATTAAGCTTAGTTAATAAGGAGGACCCAAACAAGCAAGAAAAAGTAAAAGGCATACTTTTTTCATTGCCACATTTAGCCCCCACTTTAGTGAGAGGATGAACTTAATTCAAACTCACACAAAGTAGACAAAAATGCATCAAGAGGGGTCCAAGTGCACTAATGTCGGTAAGATAGGATGAAAACTATCAAGAGGGGTGATCAAGCTCCTAGTATGGAGATCCCATGGCTAACCAACATAGGCACAAATAAACACACATGATGATGATATAAAGAGCAACAACAAGGAACAAGCATACACTTTCAAAGAAATAAAAGAATGAAACAAAATGAAAAATAAAAGGGTGTATCAAGCTTCAACCATTAATCCATCACGATGTGGATTAGATCTAGATTGTTTGTCTGAAAAATGCACCCTCACTTTGAGGCAATGGAAATACAGGTTGTCCACTGGGTGAGAAGTCCAAGAAGGTGAGACACATACACACATAGCTGATATGTACTCAAACAAACATCTAAGTGGCTAAGGGAAATTCATTCCCTCATGTGGCTTCTCATGAAACAATACCAAAGTTATACCTCCTGATAAATTTGATAAGGCACCAAACAAATATGAACTTCAAGTTTCATGAGACAAGAAAAACTTCATATTCTTAGAGCTCATGAGCAAACAAGATGGCTCCACAGGCATGCTAGTTGTGTTATGCAAGGTGGCTATATAATTGAAAATGTAAAATGTAAAGAACATTCAAAGGAGACTTTCTTTTAATTCATGCGGGGTATTTAACTTAGGGAACATTGTACCTAATTTCTCAAAGAAAGGACCAATAAAAAAATAGAAGATTCACAACTTAGGGGATGTAGTGTGTCACATCAATCCATTAAGAGGAATATAATATGCTAAGAAAGTTCATTCTTTTGAAGGACATCACACCCAATGTCAACCACAAAGAAAAAAATGCATTGCACAAAATAAGGACTGCACCATGAACCATGAAAAGGAAAAATGCAAAAGAATAATGCCAATGTATGCCCCCACTTTAAAGAAATTGCTAAACACCATGCTATGAGAAATTACTTTAAAGTAGTAAATGGAAAATTCTAGCAATAAAAAGGACATGAGAGCTAGCTTGGAAAACCCTATTTCAAGTCATATGTTTCCAAGTAAAGCTATGTCATGCAAAAGGAAAAAGAGAGGGGTTTCCCCCAAAAGAAAAATCCAAAAACATAAGGGATCTATGGATTTGGGGTCAGTATGTTCTTATTCCAATGTTTTTAGAGAGCTTGGAACTATCATCATTCCCCGAGTACACATAGATCTGGAAGAATGACATGAAGAAAGTGAAAAAAAATAAAAAACCTTTCAGGTCAACATGGAAGAGACCTAAATGTCTCAACACCTTGTATCATCCCCAAAAGGAAAACACAAGACATGGAAAAGATAAAGGAAAAGTAAAGGAAAATATTTTGGGTCAATAGGGAAGAGACATGAGTGTCTCGACACCTTGCGTCATCCCCAAAATGGAAACACAAGACAAATGAAAAGATAAAAGGTGAAAAGATAAAATATGTATGACATATAGAAGAATGGAGATACAAATAGAGGAATGTTACAAAAAGAGAGAGGCTTCAAACATAACATCATGGGGGATCCCAATACACACATGCAATCACACCAAAATAAAAATAAATAATGCAAATAAACTAGTAAGGCACATGTGAGTCAACCTAAATTAGGTCATCTGCATATCAATCATGTTCATTGTATACTAAAGGAATACAACTAGCCAAAGGAACAATAGCAAGTGCCAAACTAGGACCATCACCAGGCTCAACACTCTTCTTAGGAGAATTGTTATTTAAGCTCATGGAAGAGGAAAACAATTTGTTCAATTCAATATGCACCTCTTCATCAATCTTATTAATCTAGTCATCATCATCATCTAAATTAATCATCATGGGAGGTCAAATGATATTGTTTAAAGAAGGGTTCATCTCTTGTTGCAATTGTATTGTAGGATCATTATATTTCGGGGTGGGGTAAGACTCATTATGCATTGCTTCATTCAAGTTTAGATTTTTATTTTCTTTTTTTATTTCTTCATGTAACTTTTGAACAAGGGCACGATGTCTACACCTACACTCTCTAGCACCTTTGTTTCTTTTAGTTTCAGTTTTCAAGTTGTGTTTGTGTAGGAGCTAGTTGATCAACCATAGGTTTAGTTTCTTCTGTAAGGGGAGGAATGGAAGGAACCATGGGAGGTTGTTTGACTACTTTCTCTTTGACTTTGTAACCCTTTTCTATTATAGGAGGTGTGATGGGATCGTTTTCATTATCTCTTGGTCTTTTGTAGGAAGTAGGTGAAGGTTTTGTATTAGGTTGGTCTTGGTTGTTTAGAATTTCTTTATGCTCAATCATGGTTTTGTGAAGGATGGTAGGCTCAGTCATAGGTTGAGGCATGTTTTAGAGGGATAATTCAGCTATTTACTTTGCCTTGAACTTTTGATAGGATTTGAAAAAGAAGTCTTCTTGAGGTTTGATAGGTTCTATAGGCTTGAGCCAAAATAAATCTAATGAAAAGTTTCCACCAGAGGACAACGGGTTAAAGCCACTATGATGGATGATGAAAATTTCATTATGAAAGGGAAAATTTAAGCATTTATTTACAACCATTCAAGGGACAATGTTCATCGAGTGAAGCCATGGATATGCTAGCTTCACATGAAACTGGTATAATTGTAGGATGATGGAGAATGAGATAAATAATGTTTTTGGTCCTATTCATAAAGGAAGAGTGATCAATCCCATCGTAGGGCAACTGAAAATATCATGCATCTTAATCCATGCTTTCGGTTTATCATATATATTTGATAGAGTTCATGCAGAAGAATTATTCTATGATCACATTCTCTCCATAGACAGGATCTATTAATATCCCATTAGTGGATTTATCATAGATTCAACTGACTATGTAAAGAGGACCATCAAGTGCATGTTTAAGTATATATTGTGAGGAGAAAGCAATCTCAAGAGGCTTTTTAGTTCATCCCTAACAAGGAATAACATCTATCACTCCTACCATATCATCCATAGGATCATGATCTATAGGATTATGTTGAACAATGTCATTGTTATCATCATCCATATCAACATTCATCACATAATTCTTTCTAGTTTCTCTAGCTTTGACAAATGAAATGTTATGATTAGGCATAGGGTTAGTAAAAATTTTCAATTTTTTGTTAGGAGGGGCAACAAACTTACTTCGTTGATCACTAGCACCTGCAATGGAAAGACGGTAAAAATTGATGAGGTCTTGCACAAGATGTTTAAGATGCTTACAATATTTTGTATCATGCCCATTTTGTTGATGATAATGGAAGTAATAATTTGGTCTATAGATTGCGGGTAATGGTTTATTAGGATCAGGTTGTTTAATAGGGGCAACGTAATCATCTTGTGTTCTAGGAGTTGTGGCATTGTGTTGTGAAGGGTATCGGGTAAGGGAGCGAATTTTCTTTTTGGGTCCCCATATCTAAAGGGTATCATGATCTTAACAACGGCTACTTGGTTATTAACATTTTTATTTGTTTGTGGAGGGGGATTGAATTGAAGGAAACATTTATTCTATTTTCTAAAAGGTTGGGATTTTTTTGGTTTGCGGACTTGGACTTGTCAATTCGGCTATAAGTGGATTTTGTATCTCGACTACTAACTGAATTTTGATAATTATGAAGGGCAATACATAAATGCATAAAGGATGGGAATTTCATCATGGTAAGCTTATCTTGTATGTTACTTTGCAAATTTTCTATGAACATCTTTTGAAGGTGAAGATCAAGAACCTTGGCATCGATTTGGGAATAAAGTGATTGATAGCATGAAATAAAGTCAGTTATCTTTACTTCTTTTTCCTTACATCTCATCAAATTGTTCATCATCTTATAGGTCATATGCACTTGGAAATGGTTGAAAAATTCCTTAACAAGCTCATTGAATTAATGAATTGAGTTTTTTGGTAAAGAAGAAAACCACTCTAAGGCAGTATCCTTCAAGGACCTAGGGAAAAGCTTAGCCAAGAGGTTATCATCAAGGAAAAAGTCACTACATAAGGTAGTATAAGCATTAACATGGTTAGAAGGATCTCCCTTTCCTCCATATTTCTCAAATCTAGGCACCTCTATACCTTGTGGCATCGGTGTTTGCAATATCTCAAAGGAAAATGGACTACTTTTGACATAATATGTAGGTGGTCCATTTTGATTTAGGTTGATGGTGGAAATTTGTTTTTGAAGGGATGAAATGGTTTAAAAGAGTTGACTAATGAGAGATTCATTGCTTTTGTTATGAGATGGAGGTGAAAAAGGTGGGAGGTATATTTTTTTTGAGGGGCAAGTGAATGGAATGCTTATAGGTAGTAAATTCCTAGGAGATATGATGTGTGATGCCAGAAAGGTATTGGGGATGCT
Organism: Sequoia sempervirens; assembly: GCA_007258455.2. Classification (NCBI taxonomy): domain Eukaryota; kingdom Viridiplantae; phylum Streptophyta; class Pinopsida; order Cupressales; family Cupressaceae; genus Sequoia; species Sequoia sempervirens. The sequence continues at coordinate 75,511,708 of VDFB02256132.1, read as the reverse complement.
AGTCGGAATACCTAAGGAAGGAATCGCATTACTATTCAGTTTCATTGTTGTTGTGACTCCAGGATTCGTATAGGTAGGGATTGAGGAAATTTTTGTGGGAGGAGTAATTTGAATTCCTCCTTGGCTTGTGACATTGCTTGTAGATAAAGGACAACTAGTGGTTGAGGTGAGGCATTTTCCAAAGATTTGAACTTTTGAACTATGTTTTTCACAAGGTGAAGTCCATCTTCACTTTCAAGCATGTAATGAATGTTATATATATTAGGTATTGCATTAGTTTAAATGTTGTCATTTTGCACTTGATCTTGTAGGTTTGCTAAGTCTTCATGAATTTGAATTATATTTTCTTGTAGAATATTATCAGTCCTTGTTTCAACATGCATCAAACTACTTGAAGGAAATGAGTTGTTAAGGGTGTGTGATGTAGAACAAGGAGTAAAACTCCAAAAAATGCTCAATTAAGAAAAAATTCAATTTCTAAACATTCACATGATGGGTTTTCATTCATTAGGCCTTAATCTCCTAGTAGTACTTTAGATTGACTAAAATGGGCACAACATCCTAGGAAGAATTGACCTCTAAAAGAAAATCCCAGATTTGGATACCCTTTATTGCTTTATTTAACATATAAAGAAATCAGATATGGTTACTTTGGAAGGAAATTTTCAAAACATGACTGTTCTATTCTTGACTAGGCTTGAAGTGGAGCAGAAAATTCATGTTTTTTGGTCATAATGTTCAAACCAGAATTGATACTAGAAATATAAACACAGTTGTAGATACCCATTTGGGCTTTATACAACATAACAAGAATTGGGGTAGGGTTTCTTTGGAACACAAGACTCAAATTTGGATTGTTCTCCCTCAAAGTAGGCCTACTAGGGTTTCATACTTGTTTTAGTAAAATGGACACAAATTGTTGGAAACTTGATGAAATTACATGAAACCAACACCAATAGACACTATATTCACATCGTTACCAAACACAATTGATTTGGAGTCAGTATGAGATCATACAGATCAATACTACATAAATGAACAGTAAAGAAATGTTTAGAAATGCAGAAAATAGAGGTATTTTTATTGCTTTAACTTCCAAAACTTCAACCACCACACTCTCCAACCATGTCTTCAACCTTGAAACACCTTTTAAAAAATTTACAACCATTTTTGAATGGTTCTCAACCAACTTTTTGACTTTCAACCATTCAAATTCTCTCATTTATAACTTTTGACTCTTCATATTCCATGTTTTTGCAACTTTTACAACATTGACAACATTTTGCAAAATTGACAACTTATGCAACTTGACACTCCAACACACCTAGCAACCTAATATGGACTCAAACACATCTAAAATTTTCTTAGAAGACCTTATTACATGAGAAGACCACAAAATAATTAAACAAAATGACACTTTTTTTCAATTGAAGGCGTGAAACTTGAGGGTGCCCCTGCACCAGTATGGTCTATACCTAGTGTACTAGTGTCAATACTAGGAGTGAAAGAGCTAGACAACCCAAGATCCACAATGATTGTGCTATGATGATATGACATGAGTCTCGAACTTCATCTCACTATAGTATTAGCAATAGGACACCAAATACTCATCTGAGGGGTACTTAATACAAGATGAATGCAAATGCAATATAAGCTAAGAAAAATGAAATGACTATAACAAAAACTATATAAAATAAAATATAAAGATATAAATAGCAAAGAAGAGAACAAAAACAAAGCTTTAAATGCTTAAAAATGCAGTGCAAAATCGACACTGGGACTGATTCACCCAAAGGGGGATATGAGTCCCGGTGAGGGTTTTTTCAAAATTTTCAAAAGTTTTTAATTGATTTTTATGGGTTTTATGTTGTATGATCTATAAACTAGGTGAAAATGTAGATTTTGTATCATTTTCAATGATACGAGATGCAAAAATGCAAGCCATATGAATTTTCACTAATGCAAAATTAGAAACCCTAGAATGCCAATTAACTAATGCAAACCCTAATGCAATGTTAATGCAAGCAAGATCTAGGATGATGGTGCACTCCAAATCAGAATTATAATGTTCTAAAGTTGGGTTCACCAAGATGAAACAATGAAAAATGGGGATATAGGATGCTTTCATATGGCTTAGGACATAGACCACACCCTTTTTCCAATTATTTCATTGAAGGATAACCCTAGAGATCTCAATGAAAAGGAGAAAGAGATCTTGTAATAGGGCTATCCTAGGGGTTGATTGTAAACTGATGAGGGGTCACCACCAAGTGAGGGCTTGGAAAGGAAAATGCAATGCAAGATGTAATGCTAAAATCTAATATGATGCAATGCTTCCTTAAATGACCTGGAAAAGTATGTAAAACAAAATAACAAGCTGTAAGATGAAATGTGTGCATCTAGGAATCTAAAGATGGCTAGAAGGAGCTCTAAAATCCTAGAAGTTTTGACTTTAATGTTGACTAGGACTCATACACCAATTTGGGAGAATCAATCCCAAATCTGGGTTTCTATGTAGAAACAAGAATCTGGAAAATGGGTATCTGAATCTTTAAAAACTTGAATTTTGACCTAAACTAGGACTCATACACCATGGTGAATTAGTCTAGTTAGGGTTTTCTAAAGCTTCAAATTCTAAATCTAGTATTTGAGGTCTACTCTATGCTTCCCCATTGATTTCTAGATCTGGAACCCTGATTTGTAACCTGTAGAAGTTCTCCAAGTATATCCAATGCAAAGTGACAACTTTGACAACTATTTCCAAACTTTCTCTTCAATGTATCTTCAATCTAAACCTTTAAATCACACATTAAAGAGAAGGAAAAATGTTTTTTTTTTTATTGGAAAGGGGTTTTGCTTGGTCAAACCTCATTTTGGTAATCAAACCCTGAAATGAAATAAAATACAAATGGAGAATGATGAATGAACAAAACAAGATGTTGCAACTCACCAAACCCTAGCAATAAGAGGCTACAAACATGTATGAGATGGATCCAATGGATGTAGACCCTAACTCTTTCTTGAATAGGATAGATCTTGAGTGAAATGATAGCTTGAATCATAAAACCCTACATCACAATTGTCAAGTCAAAAACAAACATGATGCATGAAGACTTTGACATGATGCTTGATGCTTGAAGAATGCTCTAAAATGCTTGATTATCTACTCTTGAAGACTCTTAAATTCTCTTGTAAATGCTTGATGCTCTTGTGAACTCCAATCTGATATAATAATGCTCATTCAACTTGCCAGGCGATCTATTGAATGCTTATGTGAAAAATGAGTGAAAGAAATTGGTATTTATACTTAATTATGCAAGAATTCTTGAAAATCACAACACTATAAGCCAACATAAGATCTAGGAGGATAAAATCCCACCAAAAATTTGAATTAATTTTAATTTGGGGCCACATGGGACTCATTCAACCAAGGTGGCAAATGAGTCCCATTAGGCATAATTTATGGGACCATTTTAAAAAATTGCTTAGAAACGTGTGAAACTAGGTTTGAGACCTAAGAACCTAGGTGGGACTCATATGCCCAAAGTGGTGAATGAGTCCCAAATCAATAAATTTGAGCCATACAACCTGAAAACACTTGAATTATGATTGGATGTTGATTTGTGTCAAGATTATCCTCGAAAAGATGCATTAAATGAGGCTTGTGGATGAAAAATAAGGCCAACTAAAGCATAAAGAAGCCCAATTATTTATGAAAACCCTAGAAAAGTGTGAAAGTGTGTTACAACACTTTACAACACCTTAAATAAGGCATGATTAAGGTTTATTAGGTTTAGTTAATTAATAAAACCCTAGAAAAGTGTGAAAGTGTGTTACAACACTTCACAACAATTTAGCAAGGTACCATTTATGTCCATTAGTTCACAAGGGCCCAAGAACTAATGTGAATGTGTCAAACACATTACAACACTAAATAAAGGAACCATTAAGCTTAGTTAACAAGGAGGGCCCAAAAAAAGAAAGAAAAAGTAAAAGGGATACATTTTCCATTGCCACAGAACCTATATCTATCTTGTGTGATAATATAAGTGCTATCAACATTTCAAAAAAGTTGGTAATGCATTAAAAAACAAATCATATCTCTATTTGAAATCACTTTCTAATAGATAAAGTTGTTGAGAATCAAGTAAAGTTTGATTATGTTCCTACAACGTATCAAATAGAAAACATTTTCTTAAAGGATCTTCCAAAAGATACATTTGAGTACCTCAGAAACAAGATAGGGGTTATTTCCCCTCCTTTCAACTAGATGCATAAGTTGGTGCATCTATACAAGGGGGAAATTCAATTGTCCTAGACTGATGAAGGATACCTCTTAAGGGGAGTAGGTAGTGGTATCATTTGTTGGTGTATTCAAAGGGAGCATATGTTATGCCTAAAAGTGTTAGAGAGAGAAGTTAAGTGTACAAGTGTTTACCTTTTCCATTGATGTCAAAGGGGGACAAAAGACTAAAAAGATAGAGAGATGAAGAAGTTTGAAATTTCCAACTAATGGGTAGAGCTTCTTGAGAGTTGTAGATCAAATTTTCTTTTGTTGTTGATGGTTTTTCAATAGGTGTTGCCATCAATGAAAAAGGGGGAAATTGTTGCACTATGTTGTCATTAGTTTTGTCATTGATGTCAACCTATGTCAACCTCTAGTGTGGTTATGATGAGAAGATGTTTGTGGTGTTGAAAAGGTGTTGTAGATACAACATGGTCACTTGGTTTCTAAGTGCTTTTGAGAAAATTTGCATAAAGATTGTACAAGGTGATATGGGTGTGTTTGGTTTTGTTCTCCACATTTCTTCAAAAATGAAGATGTGCTTGTGTAGTTTGGATGTTATTTTTAGAAATGTTCAGAGGTGTTATATCAAGATTCCATGTTCTAGATCATGTTGTAGTAGACTATCTATTTGACAGTGTGTTGGACTATGAAGAAGGTTGTCTAGGAGAAATGGAATTATATTGAATTTCTCTATGTTGAAGTTTCTTCTTTTGCAAATTTGGGAATGTGCTAATATTGTCTATATTTATCTTCCCTTAGATGGTTTGGTGTTCTAGTGTTCCACAATCTTGGTTCATGTGTTGTTTTTTAGTGTCAATTTGACTATTTGAATAAGATGATACTATTCTTAGTTGCATTTTTTTGCACCAGTGATTTTGAGTATTATGTTGGTGTTGGAATATTCCAAGATGTGCAATTTTTCTAAGTGGTTTGCAATTTTTTTCAAGAATTGAAGTGTCAATGTGGTTTCTTGGTAGCCTTAATGTCGATTTGGTTGACCTAGAGTGTTGGTGTTGTTTGTGGATGTGCTTCATTGTTTGTGGAGGCATGGTGTAGCATGTTGGTGTAGTTTTGTGTCATGGTTAACCATTCATGTGGTCCACCTTCACTTCTTTCCACCATAGAGGTGTTTGGTTATGACCTATTTGGTGGTTGCATGTTTGAGGTGCATACATTTCATTGAAGCTAACTTGGAGAAGATTGTTTGAGGTTGTGTAGGATATATATGCTAGGTCAATTGTTGGAGAAGAGAATGATGTGAAGAGTGGTACAAAATCATGTAAGTGTGATCAAGTGTTGTAGTTTGAGTATGAGCATGAAATCCTAAGACTATTGAAATTAGTTAGAAAAAGTGTCTACATTTTAGTGTACCTAAAGTTGCTAGAGGTAGTGATCCGAAGGTTGCAGATGGTTGTGGTGGATTCTCCTATTGCTCTAAGGTAGTGAACCTCCTTGTAATATAGTTTTTTTGTATTCTATTTCTATCTAGAAGAATTGATCTTCCTTGGTAGTGAGCCTTTCTTTCTTTCTTTTTGACAATAAGTCCTTTAGTTAGTGATCCCTTTTGATAGTAATCCTTTTGTAATTGGTGTTGATATTCATATATATAAGTTAATCCTCACCATAGTTTTTCCCTGATTAGGGTTTTCCACATCAAATCTAGCATTCTATTAGTTGATCACCCATAATAATGAGAGGGGGGTGAATCAATATTCTATTAAACCATTTAGTCATAATCCAACCAATAATCAAAACATGTCTAACTATAGTAATGAATGAAAATATGAAAGAGATAACAACACCGCATAACACATGAACACTAGGATTTTTATGTGGAAAGCCCAAAAAGGGAAAAACCATGGTGAGGATTATCTCACAATATATTATAGATGGTTATAAGATATTAGAGAGGATCACTACCAGGACTTATCATCCTTATAATGCTCATAGCCATAAATAGATACAAAAAAAAAGTGGCTACATAGCCAAAAAGTGAACTAATGTAAGAATCACCTTCCTTGTGCTGAATTTAGTTCTAATGAAGCTCTGAATACAAAATACCGCTCTACTTAGTAGTCACTAAATCATTTACAAAAATTATTCCCTTATACTAATCTCAAACATACAACTCAAAAATATTCCATACATACCCTATTACATCTGCATACATCAATTAGGTCGGCCTAATTAGATTTAGCCCTATTTTAATTCAAAATAGATTTTCCAGCTTCATACTTGAAAAAAACATCTTGACACTCAAATCAAATGTGAAAAAAATTATTTTAGGTCAACATGGATCTAAAATAGATCCCCTTAACATCCACAATACATATTGATCTTCATGACACATATTCAAGTATTAGGTTGGACAAGAATTAGACCTAACAATCTAACCAACATCAGTCATCCATATGATCATATAAGAACATACCATCTAGAATATATGTAGTATTGACACCTATAAACCAATTCCCAAAATTGTAAAATCTAAATCCAAACATGGGAGGAATGCAAACCAGATAACTCATACCCATTTACACTATATAGAGCCATAAACTGTATGTCAAACTTTTTCTTCTTGTAACTTTCAACCTGATCAACCAAAATCACTAAAATATTGATCATATATGTATTTATTAGTCCTAAATAACATACTATAACCACATAATTCGATCTTATAACAAGAGAATATTTGAACCAAATTATCATATCAAGGTGTCACCAAAATTGTTTACCAGACCAAACAAAATTGTCAACAATCAATGTTGGCGTCAATGACAAAACATCAAAGGGTTTCTTCTTCATTCTTCCAACAATCTCCCTCTTTTTCATTGATGGAAACATGTGCCAAAAATGAATCTCAAAAAAAAAAAATCAATATCAAAATTGCCTACAAAAACTTGTATGAAATCCACCTTTCAAACATACATCAAAACTTCTCCCAAAATATCTGTTATTCCAACAAACCTTCTCCTTCACATAATTTCTTAACAATTTTAGCACCAAAACATTTTTCCAAAACACAATATCTTACCAACTCTAGTACCAAAACTTCTCCCGCTTTTACATCAAGGACAAAGGGTGTGTTGGTGAGACACATGTACAAAAAGACAACTGAATTGAAATGGTTGGCTCCCCTTAGGGAGTTATCCCAAGAATTACATCCAATCATATGTACAAGAAAGAAAGAAAAAATTGAAACCACCTAAAATAGAGTAATAATATACAAGGTGAAATGTGTTCACTTAGAGGAGGAATCACCTTCAATCTCCTTGAGAATGGCTTCCCAAGTAGATTTCCCTTCATCCCAACTCTTATTAGCTATAGAAAGTGCCTTATACATTGATTCCAACTCTACCAAAATTTCCTCTCCCTCTTCTAGAGTAGATGAATTAGGATTTATCCTTTCAATATTTTTTGCATCTGTAAGGGAACTTGACACCGGAATGTGCCTAGTATTCACCAAGTGAAAAAACTGCCTTATAACATCCTCGTTCTATCTTTGCAAAGTGAAAAACTTGTTTTGCAATTCTGAAATGGTAGTCCAAGAGGCATAGTTTCTATCTTTTACAATCTCATAAGCTCTAGAGGCATTAGCTAATTGTGACTCTATTGAGTCCATTAAGTATTTAATGCCTTGAGTGGCATTTGGCCACCTCATGAAATACAAGAATAAAATATGAGATTCATCTTCACATTCCTTCACATCTTTCAAGCATTTCACCAGCTTGTTATGTGCAGTTGCACATTTATCCTTTATTTCAAGCAATCTATTCTCTGAAATCCTTGATTCTACATCTTTTGTAGTCTACTCCTTTAGATAAGAGGTGTACTCCCTAAGTGAATCAACTAGAAACTTCAAATTCTCAACAGGTGTTAGAGAATTATCAACAATGGTACCAGGGGTAGCATCCTGTAAAGCCTTGATGGAATCATTGATTAGCTCTGTCCATTTATGATGAGTTTCTCTAATCTCCTTTCTCTTGGAGGCAATAAAAGCATCTTCGAGCTGCATTCTCTGAAAAGGTGAGATCTTATTCAGATCTACACAGCCTTATTGTGATGGGAGTTGAATCAACTATGGTGGAATGGTTGGTTGAATCCTTATTTATCTTGTCAGAATACCCTTGAGATTATTTCCAAAGGATTCTCTGGATGACTTTGATGGTTCTATGGTATTTTGAGATTATTCTTCATTTCTTTTAACCTCAGTTTCTTCTTGGTTCTCTTCTTTCTCTTCCTTTTTAGAGATATTTTTTTTCCCTTGTTTTTATCCTCCTCTTTATCTTCATCATCTTTCTAATCATTTTTATTTTCATCTTTACCTTCTTCTTCTCCATTTTTATTTTATTTACCTTCATTTTCGATATACTCATTTTTTTTTTCATGGTGATCTTCAACATTATCATTGGAATCATTCTTATTTTGATCTTCATTATTTTCTCCAATTGTGTTTTCTTTGTCTTCTCGAGGAGCATGTGTATTATCAACAATACTCCCCAAAACATCCAAGTGTGGAGTCTCTTCTATAGAAAAATAATTTACCTCTTCTATTACTTCTTGGAAAATAGGTAAATTAGATATGGGAGGAATATTTTCCTTTGTATCAGTAGCTTTATCTTTATCAAGCTCCTTTACTTGAGTTGTATTAGATGAAGAACCAACAATCATCCCAAATTTTTGTGCCATATCTCTCACTATATCAAAAGTTTCTTGTTCCAACTTTTCTGTACGTTCCTTTTCTCTAGCCATAAGAATGGTAACTATTTGCTTTACACTGAATTGATTTGTGTACACTTCTAATAAGGTAGTCTTATCATCCTCAGATAAAGATAATCCAATTTCATTCAAGGCATCAATTTTAATCTTGTCTTCATCTTTAAATACTTATGTTGGAAAAATGAAGAACATCTCATTTTTCTATTTTGTGTTGTCATTGATGTCGCCATGATATATGAGTTGCAACTGCAAGATTAGGTCTGAATTTGATCTGGTATTCTAGACTAGTATCTGAACTAGTATGAAGCTTACATCCTTTGGTATTTTGGTCTGAAATTGTTTTTTGTTGATTATTGTTGCAAGCGGTTTTGGGAAATGGTTTATGGATGTTGTAACCACGTGCATTCAAGATCTCACGTATTCAAATGCTCGTATGGTGTATCAACATTATTCTATTGATTGAAATTTTACTATTAGGTCTATCCTTGGCTAACCTAATGGATAAATAATGTAATGGGGAATCAATTTTAGTTTACGGATATATGTGTGACCTATCTTAGGTCTATGCTGACATGATGTAGCATGTTACGTGTTTGAATTGTCTTTTGGGAAGATTTTGTGAAATCTTGAAGCCAATAGTTGGTATTTTTGATGAATAAAAAGTTCATCTAATTAGGCTGCCCTAATTGATGCTTGTGGATATATCAGGTATATTTATTGGATAGTTTTTGAAGACTAAAGGATAGATGATAGATTTGTAAATGTGAATGTGAAGAAGAGTGAATGTTATGAAGCGTGTCAAGTCAGTTCACTGAGCTTCATTGGAATTGAATCATCACTTGTTAGGTGTACTTTATCAGTTCATTTTCCAGTTGTAAGCCATTTTGTCATTGTAACTCTATAGGCAGTGAGTCTTTGTATTTGGACAGTGAGTCCTGGTAGTGATCCACCCCATTTTGTAATATCTTATAACCAGTTATATTATATTGTGAGCTAACACTCACCGTGGTTTTTCCCATTTTGGGTTTTCCACGTAAAAATCCTAGTGTTCATGTGTTTTGTGATTTCATGTTTTGTTAATGCTTTTACTTATCTTTGTTGTTGTATGCATCAAAATAATTAGATGGTACTTGTTCAAAAAATGTAAGAAGATATTGATTCACCCCCCCTCTCAATATGTTGGATATTTAACAATTGGTATCAGATCTTGGTTCATTTGAAAAAGCCTAACTTGAGGGAGATCCTAAAGATGGAAGAAATGAATGATAAAGAAGATCTTCAGACTGCACTTGAGGATCTTGACAAAGTTGAAAGTGAAAATAGAGATTTGAAAGAAAATCTTGAAGATGCAAATGAATGTGTTCGGAAATTAAAAGATCAATTGAAGAAGTTCAAAGAAAGGCATAGGGAAGTATTTGATTAGTTGAAGCATGCTAATGAAGAGATTACCGGTTTAAAGGTACAAGTAGAAGAGAAGAAAATAATTGAAGAATCTCTGAATAAAATGATACAAAGCAAGTCTAATGAGTGCACTAAGCTTGAACAAGAAGTGGTGAATCTGAAAGTAGATCTGGAGAAAGCGAAACTCTGAAAATAATTTCAAATCTAGTTCAAACAAGCTTGGTGAATTTATTTCAGGGCATAAATCAAGTAAAGACAAAGGTGGCTTGGGAATGGAAGGAGGAGAAAACTCTAAGGATAACCAGAAGACTCAAAATAAAGGAAATCATAAAGGAAATTCAAGGAACTTTGCTAAGAAACCACCTATGAGATAGCCTAATGCACAAAGGTATCCATCCTCCAAAGGTATTTGTTTTTCATGCAACAACTTTGGTCACAAGGCAACAAAATTTAGGAGTAGGATGAATCAGTTTCCTGGCCCCTTCTCTATTCAATGTTTTGCATGTAAAAGAATTGGACACATAACTAGTGTTCATGCAGAATCTAGATGATGAATCAGTTTAATGGAGGAAGAGTAAATCAATTCTTTAATGTCTATTGTTATACTTGCAACAAGTATGGACATAAAGCTAATCAGTGCAAAACAAGAGTCAGTGGAATTCAAACTAATTAGAGAAATGTTGTCTACTATAATTGTAACAAGCCAGGACATATCTCGAGAGTTTACAGAAGTAAAAAGGGTAAGCAAACCAATCTGGTAGAAAAGAATGAACCTATGAAGAAGCTTGACAAAGATGAGATTAAGAAAGAAATGAATAAGATTTGGAGAAAGAAAGAAGAGACTGAGATGATAGATGTGTCTGTGCCCTAATCCATTACAGACAATTCCTCTGGGAATTAGACCTAGTGAGGTCTTAGGGGGAGCTTTAACAGAAAATTACTTCAACCCCCTTGATGTTTGGCATTTCAATCTTTCGCATGAAGACATGTTGTAAGAAATGATTACTTAGAGGATATGCAAGTGGAAACGGAAGAAAATATGAAGGCATGAACTTTTGTAGAGAAAAATAGGGTTTTTCTGAGCAGAGAAGAAGAGTTTTTAGAAACTTTTTGAAATATACTGCATTTAAAGTGAATTAGGGAAAATTGTTGTTTTATAAAGAAAATGTGTAAGGAATTTTAATCACGCATGTGCTTGAAGAAATTGAAGATATTTTTGGAGCATTCTTGAGGTGATTTGGAGTTCAAGCCATGCAAACCCTAGTTCTGGTTCATCATGAAGAAAGAGGTATTTTACTTTTTTGTACAATTGTGGGTTTTTGTGAATCATCTTCTTGAGTTGTTTAAGTTTGAAATTGTGAAGAATGGAAACCCTTGTAGTTGTTAAAGTGTTGGAAAGATCTAGACCATCATATAGGAAATATTCCTCAAAGGTGTTCGAAGATGACCCTATGGGTGCCTTCTCTTCAATCCCTCATGGGGTTATGTCAATCGAGGACATACGAATGTACATTCGAGTAAAGACTGATGAGTTCAATCACAAAAAATTGATCGACATTTGGTAGAATGAGCTCACTAGAGATAATTTATTGGTGAAACTTGAATACTTGAACATTGTTGCAAAAATAGTAGACAAATGGAACTACTTTCTGAATTTCAGTTCCATGGTTGATGATAGATATGTGAAACCTATTCTCAACAGAATACATGATAAATTCCTATGGACTGACCGACCTCATCTATTAACTAAGGAAGCAATTAGGGCTATTACCAACCTTTAGGATGAAGGACCAGTACCTATATTGAAATCCATGAAGAATGAAGTGGTAACGAGACTCATCGGTGCCACATATGGCAAGAGAGATCTTACAACAAAGTTCATCACTAATCTAGCTATGAAGTATATCGCTATAATGTTTGGTCACAAAATTTACTTCACCAACAGAGAGAACTTTGTTTCAGCCACAACTATTTATACTGGTTTTGATATGGTAGTAAATGGTGTAGACTATGACTTGTGCAAACTTCTTTGACAAAAGTCACTTGAGAATTTAAAATCGATAAAAGAAAGGAAGTATGCTTTTACATTCGGCTCATTGATTGTATGTATGTTGTTCTATTTCATGAAGATAATTCTTCGAAAGAAGGATGTAGTGTTTTGGGACTCATCTAGATCGATGGAACATCAAATATTTGATTATATGCATAGTTTGGGTGATTTGAAGACTCGAGAAAATTCTCTAACAACATTCTTTTCTATATTTAAGAGCAACATGAATGAGAGAGAGAGAGGATTCTAAGGAAAATTATTGAGAAATATAGCAATGACATCATATTTCATGTTTCCTCTGATGAATGCATGATTGATGTAGTTGAACCCTGGACCATTTGGATTCAACCATTGGGATATGAAATTACAAAAAATGAAGTTGAGGGTTATGTACAATGCTGCTAAAAAATATGAAGGATCCCAATGAACCAAGAATTAGCACTTATGCTGAGAATTCTATGGAGGTCAACTTGGAACATAAAAGGCCAATAATAAGAAAGAATGTGGAAAAGAATCTTAGAGAAGCTAGATTCACTGATGAGAAGATTATGCTTGGAAGGGCTAAGGGAGAAGAGTTGGAGGGAGAATCATCGGGTCTGAGGAGATCTGGTAGGACTCCTTCTAAACCCTCTGCAACTCCTATAGTAAAAATTGAACCCAATACTGTCGATAAAGGTAAAGGCCCAATTTGAAGAAACATCTCCGAACCAAGAAAAATAGGACATTCTAATAAGTTTTGGTCCCCATTTTAAATTAGAGGAAGCTCTTAATTCTTTATTACATTTTGAGAACATGATGAAGCCTACAATAGAATATTATGATCATGTTGGAAAAGAGGATAAGGAAACTTTACTTTTAGTTGTCATTCAATATTTTATCATCTTGGAAGTTAAATGGGATGATGTGAAGAAATACATACCTGAGAATATGTAGGCAACTCTAATGAAAAGGATATCAGAGGTTGTTCTAATTGAAGAGAATATTAGGAATAATGCATTTGATAATATTAGGTCTTCTCTGATCCCAAAAGATCTAGAAACTCTAAAAAATATATGTGCATATATATTTTGGATGAAGAAAAGGGTAAATATTCTAATGACTAAGGATAAAAAGCAGATAAAGAAGACAAGGAAGGAAACTACGAAAGTGATCTTGGATACGACAAAGAAATATGGCATGCTTAAGATTGATGAAGATGTTTCTACTAAAAATATTGAGGAAGAATTCCTCTTGATATAGGTGATGCAAGTATTTTTGAAGACATTGATGTTGAAAATGATGTTGGTGGTAAATATGAGCCTCTAGAAATGGAGAAGCAGAATGAAGGTGAAGTTGAGCTTGAAAAACATGATGATGCTTCTCTAGAGAACACTGAAGGTGAAAAAGGAAATGATTAAAAAGGTAATACTAAAGAAGGAAAAGGTAGTGTAGAAGGAGAAAAAGATAATCCAGAAGAAGAACAAAATAAAAATGGAAATGATGGAAATGATGAAGAAGACAACAGGGATAAAGATAAAGATGAAAATGAAAAGGAAGAAAAGAAAGAAGAAGAAGAAGATAAAGTGGAAGAAGAGAAGAAGGAAGAAGAAAAGGAAAAGGGAGAGGAAGAAAAGAAAAATGAGGACTCTGCCAGGAAAAATGAAGAAATTCAAAAGCAGATTGTAAAATCTCCTAAGTGTCCTGAAGAATTGTCCTCCGGTAAGGATGTACTAAAAGGCTTGCTATCTAAGTAGATCAAATTCTAGCCAATAATTCCTCTAGATATTCTACAACTTCTTATGATTGAAGGGTATGAAGGTGTGGAGAAGATGTCTCCAGTCCATAAAGTGGTGTTAGGAGATGTATTGCAAGCATCCGAAAGGAAGGAGATTCTTGAAACTCATCATAAAGGAACACAACAGATAGAAGATGATCTTAAGGAATTGTAGGAGGTCACACCTGGTACATCTATTGACATATCTCTCACTCCTATAGAAAATTTGAAATTGTTGGATTCTTTCAAAGAATATACCTTTAGGCTTGGTGAAAAGACAAAACAAGAGGTTGAGGAGAAGCTGGCAAAGAAAAGGCTATTGCCATTGCATGAAAAGTGTGCCTTGGCGCACTCAAATGTTGAAAAGTACCTAGAAGCTATGAATATCTATAAGTCAGAAGAAAATGTTATTCTTTCTTATTACTTGAAATGGCCAAATGCCACCCAGAACATTAAGGTTGTTATGGACTCCATTGAGTCCTAGCTAACTACTGTCTCCAATACTTACAATATATCCAAAGATAGAGATAGATCAACCTAGAATGCCATCTTTGTGCATAAAGATGAATTCTTTGTTTTACAAAAGAAAAAGGAAGAGGTTATCAATTAAGTGACATTATAAGAGTGTAATACAATCTGGTTGGCAAGGCCTTGGCAAGCACAAAAAAAATTGAGAAGATAAATCCGACACCTAATACTTCGGATGGTGCAGAAGAAACTCTAGTAGAGTTGGAATCCCTGAATAGGATGTTGATTGCTACAAAGGAAAGTTGGGAGAATGGTAAATCAGTATGGGAAGGTATTCTTAAGGAGCTTCAAGGCTCACCATCCTCTAGTTAATGCATGTCTCTTTATTTTCTTTATTTTCATATTTCAATTTTTGGGACACCATTTTTTGTTGATGTCAAAGGGGGGGAGAAAAAGGTGATAGTGGAAGGAGAATATTGATAATAAGGGGAGAGTGTTGTAAATAAGAGTTTGGAAGTTTTTACAATTTTTGTTTTGAAATTTTGGCACTTGTTTCCATCAATGACAAAGGGGGAGATTGCTGGAAAAATGAAAAACATCTCATTTTGTTGTTTTTTCTTGTCATTGATGTCACCATGATATATGAGTTGCAACTACAAGATTAAGTCTAAATTTGATCTGGTATTCTAGATTGGTATCTGAACTAGTATGAAGCTTACATCCTCTGATATTTTCATCTAAAATTGTTTGTTGTTGATTATTGTTACAAATGGTTTTGGGAAATGGTTTATGGATGTTGTAATCATGTACATTCAAGATCTCATGTATTCAGATGCTCCTATGGTGTATTAGCATTATTTTGTTGATTGTAATTTTTCTATTAGGTCTATCCTTGGCCAACCTAATGGATAAATAATGTAATGTTGAATCAATTTTGTTTTGTGGGTATATGTGGGACCTATCTTAGGTCTATTCCAACATTATGTAGTGTGTTGAGCATTTGAATTATCTTTTGGGAAGATTTTGTGAAAGCCTAAAGTAGACAGTTGGTATTTTTGATGAGTAAGAAGTGCATCTAATTAGGCCGACCTAATTGATGCTTGCGGATATATCAAGTATATATATTGGAAAGTTTTTGAAGAATAAAGGATAGATGATAGAGTTGTGAATGTGAATGTGAAGAAGAGTGAATATGATGAAGTGTGTCAAGTCAATTTACTGAGCTTCATTGGAACTAAATAACCACTTTTTAGGTGTACTTTATCGGTTAATTTTTTACTATAAGCCATTTTGTCATTGTAACTCTGTAGGTAGTGAGCCTTTGTATTTGGACATTGAGTCCTAGTAGTGAGCCACCCTATTTTTTAATATCTTATAACCAATTATACTATATTGTGAGCTAACATTCACCGTGGTTTTTCCTATTTTGGGTTTTCCACTTAAAAATCCTAGTGTTCATGTGTTTTGTGATTTCATGTTATGTTAATGCTTTTACTTATCTTTTCTATTGTATGCATCAGAATAATTGGATGGTACTTGTTCAAAAATTTAAGAAGATAATGATTCACCCCACTCTCAATATCTTGAATATTTAATAGCTTCATGCCTTTTTTTTACTAGGGCTTTCCATACAACATTAGTCACCTTCTTCTTCATGTTGTTTGTGTTTGCATCTAAAATGATCATATATTAAATAATAGCATCTATAAATGTTTTCTTATCTTTCTCATCAACTTCATCATACAATTTAGTAGTGGATTCTAATAAACCATCATGCTTTAGCATATTCTTAACCAATGATTCCAACTTTATGGGTGAATTGGCTCTTATCGGAGGAGTCTTGGACTTCTTCTTCTCAGGCTTTGATGTTACTTCATCTATTTTATTCTCCTCTTTCTTGTTAGGATTCTTGTACACATGTATTGTAAAAGCTTCTTTCTCCTTTTCCATCTCCTGTTCTTCAAATTTATCCTCAATATTGATATTTTCCTTCTTAAACTCAGTGCTAGCCTCTTGTGAGGGTCCTTCACCACTAGTGGAAACATTGGTTCTTCTCTTTCTTTTCAACTATTCCTCTTCTTCCAAACCAAGTTGAATTTTCTCTTCCACAACATCACTTAAGTTTCATCCTCTTGATGCTTTATGTTTCTTTCTCCTTCTAGAGGTAGCAGGAGGTGCTACCAAATGTACATTTTTCCTCTTTGAGGTCCAAGTGTTGGGTCTAGAGGGACCAAACACATTAATTATTGTTGGAGCATTGGGATCTACCTTCTTCCCTTTAACGACAGTTGTGGTAGTAGGTTTGGAAATTCATAAGTGGGGGAGGAAGCTGATCTTCCTAATCTACATGGTTTGGAGAACTCACCAATTTCTTTGGCTTTCCTTTTTGTTGAAACTTCTCTTAACCTATTTACTTCATCCTCTAAAAGACCATGCAATCCAAAGTATTGATCAAATTTTTTGTTCTCTTTTGGTTCTAGCAAGTGTTGAGGTCTCCAAGTATACTTCAATTGATTTCTAATCACATGTATTGTGTCTAGGAAGGGAGGAGTCCTTAGGAATTTTTAAAAATATTTAATTGTCTCTCAACCTCATTCTCAACAATCTATTGGCCTTGTCATTACACCAAAAGATCAACCTGCCAATGTGTGATACAAGTGTCACTTAAGATCCATAGGAGGTGGTTAGACCTGTTGGTTCTCAGTTGTGTTCTGGTTGGTTTGTCCTTGATGACAAAATTCACCTTTGGGTATCTATCGACATGACATTAAAGTGGTCTTGGCAACAAAGGAAAGGTCTATCGGCATAAGTATTTCTCACCGCTAAGAGGTCTTACTGAATGAGTTAGGTCTCACCAACTAATACATAAGGAGGTTCATCAGCATAAGAAATCCCTATCATCATGTTGTTTCATCGAGCGCTTTGTGTCTTGGTGACTGGCACAAGTAAGAACATATCGGCAAGAGTTGCGGCATCGATATAATGTCTTAGCGAACTCATCATTGTCTCACCGACCGAAGGAAAAGGAACATATTGGCAGGAGTGTTGTTTTCAGTATGTGGTCTCACCAAAGACATATTGTCTCACCGACCATGCACCGAAAGGTCTTATCGGCAAAGGTTGTGGCTTCGATGAAATGTCATAGCGATTTTGTGGTGTCTTACCGACTTGTGCAAAAGGATTTTCAGTATGACATAGTGTGCTCTCTGAGAGGTCTCCCTAAAATTGATATGTCTCGACGATGCATAAAATAAAAAGAACATTTCGGTATGACTCATGTGCATCAAAGAAAGGTCTTGGCGAGTTTGATTTCTTATACCGACCGACAACATAAAGGCATACATCTCAGTAAGAGTTAGGGTTTTCGGTGTGATGTCTTGGCGAGTGACCTCTGGTCTCGTCGATGGAACACAAAAGAACTTTGTTGGCATAGGATCAGTATTTTCTCAGTGACACACATGATGGTTGGTGACTTTTGTTATGACTCAAGCATTCTAAGAGAGGTCTCCCCGATGACGCTATGCTATAGCGACACTCATAAGATAGACGGATGTATCAGCAAGAGAACCATTATGTTACAGCGACTTACAAGGGGTAAAAGGAGGCTTTCGGTGAAACATAGTGTGGTCTACAAGACGTCTTTCCGATATCAAAAGGTTATAGTGACAAGGGGATATCGGTGAGAAACTTGCTTATGTCTCAACGATTGGAAAGAACATAACACATGGCTTTCGGTCTGACATAATGTATTCGTTATGTCTTCTCCCTGACTCTAATGGGTCATGGAAAAAGAAATAACTAAAAGGAATGTCTGGTGATTTAATTTCCTTCAGTGGAACCATCTGGATGTCTCAGCGAATGGTTAATGAAGACTCAAACACTGTGGTTGACATCATTGATTGGCATCAAATCTCATAACCGTTACATGGTAGAATATTCATTGAGTTTCCTTTTTGAGAAGTTGATTTTTTGAAATAATGGATGATTTGTAGCTCTCTGGATAAGCATTACTCTTTATTTTTACCATCATCTACAAACTGTCATTATTCAGCTTCATATTCAAATTAGCAAAAGAGTTTCAGAATCTTGTGTAAAATGATTTTTGAATATTTCTTTGTAATTGACATACTTGAAATGTATATATAGACCTGTGTTGAAAATAGTGAAGGTTGGTGATTGTAATTCTGGAATATTGTTCTTTGGCTGTATCAAAATGTATTAGGTAGATGAGGAAAATAGAGAGTTATGAGCTTGACTAAAAAACAGAGAGATCCTATGAGATATTTTTATTGTTCAGATGCATAATTTGAGGGGTTGGTACTCCTTGAGATAGATATCTCTAAATGAGGGGTTGGTGCTCCTTGAGTGGGTGCTCAAAAATCATTCTATAAGGCATTGTGAACATTTGTTTAAAGATTAAGCCTAGAAGGCATTTTGGGAGTGGTTTTTTATACCCTAGGAGAGTTTTCCACTCGGTAAAATCTTGAGTCTCCTTGTTCTTCTGAGTTCTCTCTGATTTACTATGTTGTTGTTATTTCAGTTCACTATTTTGTTTTTACTTTTCTCAATTATGTTTATGAATGATTACATTTAACTCATGAATGCATTAATCAGAGTATATTGAGATCAAATCTGAGCTATGGTTTTTGAATTTTTGAAAATTGGTCAAATCTATTAAAACACTAATTCACCCCCCCTCTCAGTGTCATTTTAACTCCAACAAGACCATGTCACAAACACAAGTGTTGTGATGGACAAGGAATACCAAGGGACACACCATCTTTCAACAATCACTCTCCCAACACAAGCGAGGGGTTTGAACTTGTGACTAGCTCTGATACCAATTGTTGTCCTTGTTGTTGCACCAAAATATTGACCTATCAATGCCTAATACAAGTGTCAATTAAGATCCACAGGAGGCAGTTAGGCCATGTCACAAACCCAAGCATTGTGTTGAACAATGAATACCAAGGGACACACCATCTTGCAACACAATCTCATATCCTAGAGGCTCAATCCATATTCTTCTGGGTTTTACCACCTCTATTATGCATTCATCAGTGGATAAAAGAAAGGTTATGTAATTTTCATACTTATCCACTAAATTTTTTGGAATTCTTTCTCTTTCATACATGTTCATTTGGAATACTATGAGAAATGCATTCAATCAATCAGCCTTGGCATTGCAATCTCTTTTATAAAAAGAGGGTAAAAAATTTATTAATCAACTAATGCATTACAAAGCATAAAGCAGTAAGAAACCTAAAAGGGCCAAGGAACATCATACAAGAAATCAAGAAGAATTCATACAACATCTCATATCCTTTGTAACCCAGCCCCCCAAATCCTGGGAAAGATCCCCCAGTAAACTATCCCAATCATCCACCAACCACGTCTCATTCTTCTCAGAAGCCCATTTCTCCAACCCATCAACCACCTTATTCCATTCCTAAGGGATATGAGAGAAGGTGATAGAATCTAGTAATTCTCCAAGACTAGTGATTTGCTTTGCCACCACTGCAAGCTTCCAACTAACATCATCAAACAGTCATCTATTTATCAAGTCTACCACCACCTGAGAGTCTAACTCACAAATAATCATTTTCCAGCAGAGGGAATAGCCCTCTTCAAGGCCAAATAATTTCCAAGGCCTCCATAAAATTATTAGAGTGTTTCCCCCTATACTCTGAGAAGAAGAACACAACCACCCTTGAGCTATCTCTACCCACCCCACCAACACCAACATGCCCAAGATTACCCCTTGCATACCCATCAGTGTTGATTTTCAAGACTTTAGAGGGAGGAAGCATCCAGTGTCCTCCCCTAAAGACCTTCCCTTTAGAACACCTGCTCTGCTCAATTTTGGGCCTTCTATTATCGCCAATAGAAATCCCTAAATTATGAATCACTCTAGTATCTCTAGGGTCCACCGAGACTGACAGATCACATTTAGCATACAAAGTCTCCTGCAAAGCCCCAAGTATGCAAGCCCCAAATTTACCCACCAACAGCTTCTTATCCAAAAAAATCCTATAGATGCATTCAAACCAAATTTTCCAAATAATTATACTAGGACCAATAGGCCACATTGTGTGCAGAAATGAAGTATTCAATAGAATGGGTCCACTATTCTACCAGAACTCATCAAGAGAATAAGGATGCCTACACTAAAAATTCCAAGCCTCCCACTAGAAATACCAAATAGTCCTAGTAAAATGGAACTAAAAGAAAAGATGAGAGACAATCTCACCCTCTTTTAGGCAAAGGAAACATAATGAGGTACCTTGGAAGCCCCATTTATAAAGGTTGTCCCAGGTCAAGCATCTGCCATACACCACCAGCCAAGAAAATAAATTGCATTTTGGCCAAGATAATTTATTCCAAATAATTTTCCACCAAGGAACCTTAGCTTTACCTAAGGCTTGTCTATCCAAAAAATGATACTTAAAAGCCACAGTGTACTTCCCTTTAGGATTTGAACCCCAAGAGAGTACATCCCACTCTGGAAGAGAACAATAGAGTCTATCAGCCAAAATGGAGGCCAAATCCCTCCTATCCTCCAAAGATCCACCTAGAGTCCACTCCTGCATATCCTTCCACTAAAAAAAAATAGACTACCCAAAGCCTAAGGGGTTTGAAATCCATCACTCTGCTCCAACCGGCTGGAACAAAAATCCTACATAAATCCCCCAAGTGAGGATGTGAGGAGAGGATAGGTAGGAATCCATACCAAGAGTCATGTGAAAAAAGAGCATTAGAACCTCTGTTACATATCCAAAATAGGGCTTACTTAACTAGTGTGGCTCCCCTCTTGAGAGTATCCTAGATCATAGATCCTTTCCCCAAAAGACTAAATTGAGGAACCTCAACGCCATCCACCTCCCCAAGGTAATTGAAGGTAAGGATCATAGCCCAAGACTGATGTTGGTGTGAACACCATCTCCAATATAGATTAGTAGCCAAAGCTTGCCCATTCCAATCCACCCTACGCAGTCCAAGGCCACCATCTTGCTTTGGCTGACAAACCACTTCCCACTTAATTAAGCTCCACTTCCTTGAAATGAGAGTACCCAACCAAAGAAATTTTCTACATAGCCCCTCAAATTCTTTGATGAAGCTTGAGGGAGTTGTCATCACAAAGCACCCATATATGGGTAGGGCTTGTACCACAAACTTTAACAAAGTAACTTGACAAGTCGTAGAAAGCCATCTGTAGGTCCAATGAAAAACTAGCCCTCAAAATTTATCAATCACATCCTCCCAAAAATGCTAGGGAATTGAGTGCACATCCAAAGGGATACCAAGATAAATAAAGGGAAGCTTCCCCACCTAGAACCTTAAGATCCCGGTAATACGCTGCTAGGTAGGCATAGGAGTATTAAAGAAATAGATGCAATATTTACCTTCATTAATTCTTTGACCCAAGGCAACCGAGTAACAATCCAAAGTCTATTGAAAAGCAACCACTTCAGCCACCTTAGCAACATCCATTAGAGCCGAATCATCCACAAACTAAAAATGTGTTTAAGGAGGGAGAGAGTTTCTCCATTTCCAACCATGAATGAGCCCATCTATAGCCCAGGACTTAATGAACCTCCCCAATCCTTCCACCATCAAGATGAACAAATAAGTGGATAAGGGATCCCCCTATCAAAGACTTCTAGAGGCACCAAATAGATCAGAGGGCTCCTCATTTATAAGAACTGAAAAAGGAGGGTGTCATCACACAACTCATGACCCAATCAATCCAATCACTAATAAACCCAAAGGCTCCTAATATTTTTCTCAAAAAACCCCATTTGACTCTGTCATAAGCCTTAGCTATGTCCAACTTTATAAACATAGCCTTTTCCTTCAAAGAGTCCATGAAATGAATAGTCTCAGCTACAATAACTACACCATCCAAAATTTGTGTACCCGCAACAAAGCCCCCTTGTTCCCCTGAGATCAACTTGTCCAGCCATGGCTTCAGATGCTCAACAATTAGATTTGTAATGATTTTATACACTACATTACACAAAGCAATTAAGTGAAAAAGGTTCAAAGAATTAGCACCCTCGCACTTTGGGATAAGAGCTAGGAATGTGGCATTCATGGGCCTCAACATTTTCTTATTCCTTAAAGACTCCTACACAACCTCCAACAGATCAAGATTGATCACTCCCCAAAATTCATGAAAGAACTCTATCAGAAACCCATCTAGACTAGGAGCCTTCCCTTTTTTCAACTAAAACACCACATCCACCAACTCCTTCAGAGAAATGGGCTTAATAAGAGATGCATTCATATCCCTAGTCACCAAAGGGGGAATACAAGCCAAAATATCAGCTTCTTCCTCACATGCCATTGGGGTCTCTTCAAAAAAGAGAGCAGAGAAAAATTGGACCGCTTCACTAGAAATCTCCAAAGAAGAAGAAAGAGCAGAGCCCTCAGGAAAGCGAAGAGAAGAGATGATGTTACCCTGTATATGAGCCTTCACCGAGTTATGAAAGAAGGAAGTATTCCTATCTCCTTCCTAAACCTAGTCAACATGAGCCTTCTATTTCAAAAAAAATCCTCATGAAGCCCCCACTCCTCCAAGTCTTTAGCTGCCTAACTTACTCAAATCCACATCCAAACCCTGGTCTCGAACCTATCTGGTAATAGAGTCCAAGCATTCCTACATAGCCCTTTTCTTTTGAACCACATTTCCAAACTAATACTTACTCCAATATTTTAGTCTATACTTTACATATTGAAGCCTCTTCACAAAGGGATACATAGTTGAACCAAAAGGAGGTCATCCTTCAGTCCACCATCTAGAAACCAAATCAAGAAGGCTCTCCTCCCTGAGCCACATAAGTTGAAATCTAAAAATCTATTTCCTATAACCACTAGCCAGGAAGGTGTAGAATTTAATTGGAAAATGGTCTAATCCTCGGTAATCTAAAATTTCATACCACTTCTTGCCAACCCAAAAACTAGAAACAAGAAACTTCTCTAATCTTTCAGAAATGGTTTCATCCCCTAGCCTCCTATTATTCCAAGTAAACATTCCATTCAAAAAATTTATATCCACAAGCCACAGTCAAGCCGAATTCTCCCTAAGAAGATCAAAGGAGGTGTCCAAATGAGGCACTCCCCCCTTTTCTCCTTAAGAGATGAAATTGCATTGAAGTCACCTACCATAATCCAGAGAAGGAAGGGAACCAACGATCTCAAAAAATTGATATGAGACCACAAGAGAATCTTACCAGGGACATCCATTGGAGCATAAATGTTGGAAAGAAGAACTCTTTCCCCATTCTCCAAACTCATCGCAACAAGAGAAATGGAGAATCTACTCGAGAACCACCAAATAGGAGAGATTCATTAAGGATCCTAGAAGCAAGAAAGACCTCCCAAGCTCCCCTACACACCCACACACTAACATAAACTTCTATTCCAAATCTTAGATGCACTCTACATCATACTATCCACATATAACTTTGTCTCCTAGAGGAAAACCAAATCCAGAGAATGAGCATGAACCATGTCCCAAATAGCCTTTTGTCTAGGGATGGTATTCATATCACTCACATTCCATGATAGCACAATCATTGTGAAGGGTGAGAGAAGTGAGAATCCAGTGTCTTCATCAACCCACACTCAACCAATGTCTCACCAACCAACTTAACTTTCTCCTAATCCTTCTTCCTACCCACCTTTTGGGACTTATCAGGATCACTCTTTTTCAGAGGCTTCTTTTGCACACCCAAAATAGGGGAAGAAGTAGAAGATTTACTCTTGCTAGAATCTCCAGACCCCAAACCTTCAACAATGCATGAACCATTAGCAAGAGAGACCAAGGAAGTACCAACCAACACACAGGGGTCCCCAAGCCCAACCTTAGTGGAAGGAACAATAGAATCCTTTCCTTCCCCGAGAGTCTCCACAAGGCTAGGAACTGAAGACATAACAGCCATAGGCTCAGGATTATGAGCAATAAAGGGAGGAGCATTCACATGCATGTTAGGAGATATCCCCTCCTCATGAACTAAGTCATCCAACACATCAAACCTGTTAAAAATCCCCTCCTCTTGGCATTCCCGAAAAGACTTCTTCTGACCTTGGCCTTTATTTTGAGACCTAACAGGAAAAAATCCATCTTTATCTAGAGTCAACCCTACATGGGCCCTTTTCCCTTTTCGGATCCTAAATTTGAAGGAGCCATCCCATTATTTGAGTTACCTGCACTAGGAGCACTAGGAAACCTCCTCTAAAGATGACCATACTCAGGGCATAAATTACATATAAATGGAAAAGTTTCATAATCTAACAGCTGAGTCAAAGAACTAAACCCTACTGTTAGATCAATAGAGTTAGGAAAAGGCTAACTCAAGTCAATATCCACACAAACACATGTATAGGAAAAAATCCTCTTTACCAGAGTCTACTAAGAGGGGCTAATCAGCTTTCCCAATGACATGTCAATATATTGTAGTATATCTCTCCTCCAACATTCAAGCGGTAGTCAAGGAAAGCGGACCCAAATCAGGACCTTGGATGACATCTCTTCTGCCAAATTAAAGCCCACATGCCATGGTTTAATGAATATTCCAACTTGATTATAAAAGTACATACCACCTTCAAAAGCCTTATTTTGATCTGAAATGTAGGAAAAATCCACCAAGAAGAAATTATTCATAGCTAGCAGAACCTTGAAATCCCCCTCTGGGTTCAATGTCCTCTGAATCCAAGGATCAAGGAAAGGAAGAGAGACCCTCATCCCCAAAAACTTGCATATTAAAACATGCTTGCTGAAATAATCTAAATCCTCAACAACTACTTCGCTTTGAATCACCACCACTGGGCACACTTGGGCCCCTTCCAAGCAACCATTAAACTTGTGCACTTTAAATGCACCAATTCTAGACAATCCCATAGCAGGAGAAGAGGGAGTGGGAACCCCATCTTGTTCCTTCATCATAGCATCATCCCCCAACACCTCATCCAAGCCATCATTCAAAGCCATGAGAGCCACACCTGGTAGCCCAAAATAAAAAACCACTACTCACTAAGTCCTTATTGCTTCAAACCCCACACCACCGAGCATGTAATATAACAAACAATGAAAAAAACCCCATGCTCTAGCCCACACACTGACAACCCATGCAGCCAAGGATATTCCCACACCAATGAAAGCTTTGGCTTACTATACTCAAGAGGAGAATAAAATCTGCAAACACAAATGAAAAAACCACCTCCCCCTGAAATGAAGTAAAGAAACCCACCTCACGGACTATAGGAAAGTCCACAGAAGCATGCTCTAGTAGAAGGAATCACAAAGATAAATAAACACAAAACCTCAATGCCACAAACAAATCCCCCCACCGTGAAAATGCAACACCAGGAAACAACCGACACCAAACAACCTAGGCATTGCAATCTCTAATGTTGTGTAAATTATCAAAAATCTATTTTTCCACTAGTTTGCTTCTACCCCACACAATGTTTTTACTTCTAAGTAGATCTCTCAAAAAGTAGAATAAAAAACATACAATAAGTGTTCCAAACTTGAAAGCATACTTCTTTGTTTTGGTTTGATGCAAGTTTTGTAGAAGTTGTTGCCAGAGCAACTCACACAAATCATAATCTTTCTCATTTAGTATCATATCATGAGCAACATATATTGCAATTGTAGATATTGATTTCTCTCTGTTTTGGAAGTATATTTTTTGGCCAATCATGATAGATGGATATTTCACTGTAGGATTGGTGATTGGTTTGGTTGTTAATCTTGTCTTGTCAAATGTGGCACCAATTAGCTGCATAACCACATCATTCTTCACTGGCTTTAACACTGATATAGGTTCGGTATCACATAATCTATTCATAGCCTTAATTACATCTTTAGATATTAATCCAAGAATACTATTCCACATGAATTTTTCATGCATTCTTCCTAGGGCTATCCTCACATACTTTGCATCCAAATCATTGCTAAATTTTGGAAACTAGTTTCAAATGTCTAGCTTCTTAAAAACTAGGTTTATATACTCTGGTTTTACCAAAAAATCATCTCTAGTAAGCTCATTAGACAATTGATTCTTAAGTACTTGGTGATCATACTCTTCCAAATTTCCATGTATATAGATTCTTGCGTCCTCAATGGGAAAATCCTTAATTGGGATTTTCGAAAATGCACCATCAAGGTCATTATCAAAAAATTCCATGAAAACTTCTTAAACTTCAGTCTAGGTCTTTCAATAATCTCAAATACAGTTGGTGTAGCCATTTTACCCTCAATTTTATCTTCAAAGTCTTGTAAAAACACTTCTAATACAAACCCACAAAGTATAGATAGTTGTAAATACCATTTTCACGCTCAACAAGAATTAGGGCTTGAACCAATTTGCTTCGAATCACCTTCAATCACTTCTTTAATTTACTCTACTCTTTTCTAAATGTGCAAAAGTGACTTAAAACAACTTAGAATTTCACTTTGTACCTTACTAGTCTGCCCTAATTTAACATTTAATGCTTCAAATTCCCAAAAAGTTGGTAAACACTTCTTTGAACCATTGTATACCCTAAAAAGCTCTGTAATTCTTCATATTTGCATATTTTCTACCTATTTCTTTCCCAAAAGCTTAATCATATCATTTTACACCATATATCTTCATGTCACTTCTTGACACCTCATATTTCTAGGAGGTTGTTAGATTTTTCTATTATTGCCCACATAAGCCTTGACATGGGCATAGTTTTCAGAAGGATCATCTACACTAGATGTAGGTATAGATGCATTTGATTCATCCTTGTTCTTAGGTTCCTCTTTATTCTTCCAAATATTTTCCATTTCCTTCTTAACTTCAGTAGGATCAACTTCCTTCATAGGTTTATTCCTCTATTCTGGATTAGTCTTCCTTCCATTCTTGCTTCTACAAAAGCTTGAAATATGTCCAGGTTTGTTGCAATTGTAACATAAAACATTTTTCTAACCAAAATGACTTCTATTCATTATTGATCTACACTAGTTATCCTTATGTACAAATACATTGCATTTATAACAATATCCATTGAAAGATTGAAACATTCTACCAATATTGAATATATTCATCATCTAAATTCTACACTTAGTAGCTCCATGTCCAAATTGCTTACATGAAAAACATTGTCTAGAAAAGAATCCAACATTCTTATTCATTATACTTCTACATTCTATAGACTTATGTCTAAATTTATTGCATGAAAAAAAATAACCATTGAAATATGGGTACCTTTGAGCATTTGGTTATCTAATAGGCGGTCTTCTAGTATTGCTTCTTTGATTCTTGAACTATCTACCATTTCCTTGAGTCTGTTTCTGATTGTCAACCTCATTGGTGTTTGATTTGTATTTGAAAATATTCCTTCTTCAATTACCAAACCACCTTTATCCTTAGAATGTTTTTGAATTACAATTAGTTAATGAAGCATTGTAGTACTTGTTTTGAATTTGTCCTCATGAGATCTTGCTTTCTCCAGATCTAATATTAGGGTTACTACTTCTTGTTCAAGATTTGTGCATTCATTAGTATTTCTTTGTACAGTGGCATTCAAACAATCCTCAATTAATTTCTTTTCTTCCACTTGCACTTTTAGTTTGGTGATATCTTCATTTTCCTTCGTCAACTGTTCACTAACTTCTTTGTCTTTTTTTGAACTTCTTGATTTGTTCTCTTAGCTTTTTGATGTATTCATTTTCTTCTCCTAGCCTTTCCTTTAGAATTTTATTCTCACCTTCAACTCTATCAAGATCTTCAAGAGAAGATTTAAGTTCTTTGTCAAACATGGAGTTATCTTCTTCATATTCAATTGCAAAAATTTCTTCTAGAGGAATAAGACACTTTTTTTTAGCCATGTGTTCAAAATCCAAGATCTTCCTCAAAATTTTAGGATTTTAAAAAGGAACTAGGATCTAATACCAATTGCTGAACACCTAGAATACTAAGAGGGAGGGTGAATTAGTATTCTATTAAACCATTTAGTCATAATCCAACCGATAATCAAGACATATCTAACTATAGTAAGGAATGTAACCATGAAAGAGATCACAACACCACATAACACATGAACACCAAGATTTTTACGTGGGAAACCAAAAAAGGGAAAAACCATGGTGAGGATTAGCTCACAATATATTATAACTAGTTATAAGATATTATAGAGGCTCACTACTAGGTCTCATTGTCCTTATAAGGCTAACTGCCAGAAATAGATACAAAACAAAAGTGACTACATTAGCAAAGTGTGAATTTATGTAAGATGCACCTTCCTTGTGTTGAATTCAGTTCCAATAAAGCTCTGAATACAAAATATTGTATGCTTAACAATCACTCAATTATTTACAACAATTATGCCCTTATACTGATCTCACACATACAAATTCACCAATTCACAAAATATCAAGTTTTTCACACATCACATTACACTTTCATTCCTCCATACAACTCAAAAATGTTCCATATATATGCCCTATTACATCTTCATACATCAATTAGGTTGGCCTAGTTAGATGTAGCCTTATTTTAACTCAAAAAAGCTTTGTTGGCTTCATACTTAAAAAAAAAATTCTTCATGCTCAAATCAAACATGCAAAACTTGATTTTAGGTTAGCACAGATCTAAAATAGATCCCTTTAACATTTGCAATACATATTGATCTTCACAACACATATTCAATTATTAGGTCAGCCAAGAATTAGGCCTAATCACAAAATAAGTCAATCTAATCAACACCAACTCTAACGCCCCGCCATGCGAACCCCAAAGGACAACAACACAATAATTACCGCATAATTTATTTATTTTAAATAACATAACATACATGTAATACACATTAAGTCATAACATGAATTTTATTTAAGTAGATTCATTAACATACACATCCTTTGGGGTACACGAGGAGTCATTACGAGACTTAGATCCATACAACGACAATAAAGAATAAAAGCCAAAGATATAAATCCATAACAAAGTATACCTTAATAAATATAACATGTACATGATACATCATTGATAAGAAACCGTCTGTGTACATAAATACAACATATGCAAGATTAACTTAACACATTGAATAACAATTGCCATGACCAAAATCTACACAAGATTTATCGTTACATTACAGTACAAAGTTAAAGATGTACAATGATACAAAAGTGTTTCCAAACATAAATGGAAACCATACACAAGATAACATGATACAAATGAATAGATGAATACACAATATCATAACCGGCTCCAAGACAGATACAACACTGGAGTCACTGCAACAGCACCAATCCGCACCTCTCGATCCTTGACTGGGGACCCAATGGGGTGCATAGCACATTCCACCTGACCATGTGAGTCCGAAGACCCACCCCCCATGCTAGGAGCGAACAAGAAAGAGACCTCAACCAAGATCATCCAAACAGGGAACCACAAGACTCAACATCATACAAAAGTACCATAAAACTCAAGAATTACAATGACATAATCAACCACATCCAAGAGTCATAAATCTCATCACATAAATCAAAGCAATAACCAGTAAACAAGTAACCAAAGGATGATCATGAAGCACTTCCAAATCAACTGAAAACATAATACAATTCCAAATTGCAATTAAACAATACAATAACATCATATCACAGTACCAAAAGAGTACAAGGTCAAAACCCAAACATCAACAAGATTTATACAAGACCATAGAATACACCCTAGATAAAATAGGGTAAAACCATAAGTCAATTCAAACAACTATGCTTCATCAATTCAATACAAAGGACCACTTCCAGAGGATTTCCAAAGAAGCAACATAATAAGGAGTGTTAGAGGAGAGTGTCATCGCATGGGTTAACATGGATTCTCCAGACTACCTATTGCAAGGTGCCACCTCCATCTACTGATGGATTATCCAGACAACCAAGTGCTAGGAGCTGCCTCCATCTATGGTTATCCAGGCTACCTATCTCAAGGAACCACCCCGTAGGGTTGCTCATGTGGAACCGTTACCTTTCGCGAAGACAAGGCAATGATCATGCCAACCACAGCCTTCTCCATCCCCTTTAGTCTGTGGTAGCACTAAAAGGCGGATGAGGCATCAATTATCTTTTTAATGTGATTCTACCCACCCCCTAGTTAATTACTTAGGTTTTCACTTATTAATCACACTCTAACGAGGGTTATCCTGGTGCCCCTTTGTGCACTGATCACCCACTTAGAGCCACTCTCTCTCTAGACACTCAAAACATAAAAACCAAAATCCAAGGGTTGTACAACATAACAAGAACATTATATCACAACAGAGCAGCATGCGAGGCATTACCCATCTCGCCATAAATACATAAGCAAAATCTCAACGATTCATGTACAACCCTTTCAAAATCCAAATACCAAGGCACTTGCCACATCAAAGGCACATAGAGAACATTAACAAACCATAAAAACAAGCCTCTGGAAGACTCTCAAAAAGTTTACACTAGGGTTTCCCCATCAAAGAACTAACAACCATAATTGCAAGACCTTGAAGAACTATTTTCAATTCAAATAAGAAGAGTGAATACATTAAAATAAGATCAGCAACTCCATCTAGACTACACAACCAACTTTGATATGAAATAAAACGGAACCAATAGAAACAATCCTTCAATAGCAAAGGTAAAAGCATGCAATCCGGCATCCAAGGGAGACCTCAATTTCCTCCTCACAAGATACTCGTGCAACTGATAAACAAATGACCTTTGACTAAAATCAACAAATATAACAACAATATAATTTAATGTTTCACCAAACTAATACAAGTGGAAAGATTGCATACAACAAGAAGCATAAACTTATCAGAACCAAGCATCACATTAGTATCCAAAATACTCCACCACAAATTCAAGTAATAAGACCCCCACAACTCAAAACAAACCAAGAATTCACCATGTAAGGTTAAACGAATATCAACACACTTAAAGAAGATCCCCAACTCATGTCAACTCAAGAAAAGTCATAATGAAAGAGCATGTCAAATCACTCATAAAATGACATGAACCCAATGGAATGAAAATACTTCCAAATCCAAGCAATTCCAAAGAGAATACCACAATTAGGATACACCAAATTACCCTTAAATGATCAATGACCAATCAAATACAATTTGTCCATTTGTTCAAAAAGAATTACTTTAAAATAAATAAGGGAACTCTAAAATCACATATCGTAATTATCTCAAAGCATATTTTATCACACTAAGAATACTAACCCATCATTCAAAAGCAATAACCTTCAAAGAACAATTGAACTATCATCTATGATCTGACTCTTTACTTGATAAGAAATCGTTTTAACTCATTAGAGACTATATTCACATATCTTATTAACATCTCACTATGCTCATCATAAAGTTGTACTAAATAAAAGAAGTTATAAAAGTATTCCAACCAATTTTCTTTTATTCCCATTCAGAATTTATAATCATTCCTATAACTATATACATATATATATATATATAAACATGATTAGCCAATTAATACTCTAATTTATATTTAAGAGAATAACTAACCTCACCAACAGTACAATACGATGCCAGTTTCCTTCCTAACTAAAACTACATGAGCAACTAATTTCACTATGAAGTACGAACTTGTTCACTAAAAAAAAAACATAACTATTTTCCTAATAATCTAATGTTTACCAATTCCCATTACTTAATATAATCATTTAGTTTTAGAACCCAAAGCAAATGTTTTACCCTAACATTTAAAGTTTACAATCATATGAATAAATGGTGTCGTAACATTCGTAGATTGATCTTTTCAAAAAAATATAATCATTCATTCCATGTAAGTATGCAAGCAAGAGTTTAAAGAAGGTTTACCCATGCATGAAGAAAATACATACATATGTGATTGCTTTTCTTATAGTTATAAGCTTTCGTTTGATTAAGGACAAATGATTTCATAAGGTAATTTTCTACTAATCATTGTATGGAAACTAAATTGTCAAAAGGAGAAAATTGAATATATAAAAAAAAATATTAGTGAGATTAAAATCCAATATATCAAAGGTATAAACACAATTATTTCTAATGCTTATCTTTCTACTAATTATTATGTTAAGGAGCAAAATATTTAGAATGTACAGAATAATGAAAGAAAATTCATCTAAACTACAGCCTAATCCACGTATTCCTATGTCAGAAAACTATAACTATCAACTGACCAGAAATTACAGGAAGCAGCAAAGAACATTTCATTCTTAGCAATTACCTTTCTAAGGTTTGGGAGTAATAATCTAGCAAGATACTAGGTTTATTCAACAAGTTCTCACATCTTGGTGATCAACCACAAAAAACAACCCGACTCTCCGATTTGTAACAAGAATTGCAAACAAATTCTTCTACAAGTACGTTTTCCTAAAATCTATGGACTGCAGAGGCTTGAAATCTCTGATTGACTGCGCGATTGTAAACTATGCAGGCCTTTTGAAGTCCTTGATTGTGAATCCCACGAGGGCGGTGGTTGTTAAGAACAATCTTATTGATGGAAAAACAATCTTATTGATGGAAGTGAGGATGGTGAGGAAAAACCTTGTGCTTGGAATGCAAAAAGGCGCTTGCAGTGTGAAAGGGCAATGGTTTCAGGGAGGCTATTTAATTCTGTACAACATCTCAATTCCAAATGCTGTAACAGTGACAGATTACCAAGTATATTAGAAAGTGAATATTGGAATTTGGAATATCGCCATCTACTTGCATTATTATCATATCCAAAATGTTATCCACCAGTCAGAAGAGAAGGAGAAAGGCGAGGTGCAAATACGTGACTTACAAGAAGGAGAATTAATGTACAACATTTCAATTTAATAGTGAGTATCCAGAGACGCGCTCAAGTTTGAAGTTCGGAATTTATTCTATTCTTAAGTCATTTTTTTTTAATAATGAAAAAGGGGGCATATTGTTTTGGGTTATCTTATTATGATAAACACTCAGGCATTCGCGCCAAAGAGGAAAACAACATCGACACTGAGATGAGAGGCTAACACATCAAGAGTGGTATTGGCAGGCTGCATGCAAGGATGATATTTCTCCAAGGATGACTATGAATTTTCAGTGTAGGTTCTATCCCCATAGATATATATATATATATATATTTAAAACAATAAGGGATCTAGCCATATGCTACCACTGTAACGTTTTCAGGCAATACTAAATAGAGGACATAAGCTCTGGCTACTCAACACAGGACCTAATTGAACAACAGAGTTAGATAAGAGTGGTGCCAAGCATATAGTAATTGTGACACCAAAGAATATAAAAAATAATAAGGTTAAGAAAGTATGTTTAGAATAGGCATGCAACAACCAAGACACATTCGCATGATGAGTAACCGAGGACATGATTTATCAAATACAAGCAACTTATTATGCTCTATATTAAATCACAATACAACAGGTTTTGTGCACAAAATTAATTGTCTTCTATATGTTCTAAACTCGGGTACTACATTTGTATATGTTTATATATATCCATTCTTCCAGAATAGCTAAGTTACAAAAGAAAACGTTTCCCCAAAAACAAAATTATAACCAAATAGTCTCACAAAATGATCATATTTAACCAAACAATAGACAGACGACTATTGTAATATCTATGCCACTTTGCAATAAATTAAAGATTCAATGGAATCAAATCACTACACGTTAAGCACAAATTATGGAACCAAGAAAATAATCTCAAATTTTCCCCAAACAAACAAGTGCACTTACCTATGTTCCTGACCCAACTCCAATCGTCCAAACCCTGCCACCAATGAGGAAAAATGCAGAAGACCTTTCATTCCTAAAAATAACTCCATCTCCCCCAAAACCCCAATTTCCAGCATAACCAACAATATATCAAAATTTTCCCACCAGAAATTTTTGCAGAAACCCCAAGTTCCAGTAGGTTATCCCTCCAAAGAAACCAGATTTTTCTTCGATTGAGCAAAAAATGGACAACATATTGTCCCCCCCCCTTTTTCTCCTCCAGAATAATTCTTGTTTAATAATTTGTTTCACGGTGACTTTTCCACTCCCAACGAGAAACCGTTCAACTTCCAACAGTTATGAATGAATGACAGCCACTACCCTTAATTATTATTTTATAATTGACTCTTTAATATATGAACCAAATAGGTCATCTATTAAATATTTAATAAATATTTAATAATTTAATCTTTCTTTTAGTTACAGATAAATATTTTCACCTTAATTTATTTAAACTCAAGTACAATTTTAATATTTAATCCTCTCTAATATTTTCACACTTTTAAATTTATTAATCGAATTTAATCATTAAATGATACTTATTTTTCCTCATCTAATCCGATTACTTTAAATAACTAACTCCCAAAGACAATTAAATTAACGTTTATTATTGAATCTAATTCTTTATTTAATTCCAGATAAGACAAGTAATCCTATAATTAAATTGACTTTATTAATCAAATCCAAACATAATATTAGTGTTATCTCATAACCTTAAAATTAAATTAAATAATAAAATCACCCCATTATCAGAACATTACCAACAACAACTTACTTAAATCAATGATGACCGAAACAAAGGGCACTACACCAACCATCCATATGATCATATAAGCACACACCATATGGAATATATGAGTACTAAGACTTGTAAACCAACTTCCAAAATTATAGAATCTGAATCCAAACACCGAAGGAATGTAGACCAAAAAACTCATACCCATTTACACTATATAAAGGCAAAAATTGTATGTCAAACTTTTTTTACTTGTAACTTTTAGCCTGATCAACCAACATCACTGAAATCTTGATCATAGATGTATTTAGTAGTCCTAAACAACATACTGTAACTGCATAAGCCGATCCTATAACATGGGAAAATCTGGACCAAATTATTGGATCAAACAAAACTGTCAACAATCAATATTGGCATCAGTGACAACACATCAGAGGGTTTCTTCTTCATTCTTCCAATGTTATTGTGTATGGTTGTTGTTGTGTTGATGATTCATTTGTTTGCATTCATATTGATGCATAATAAGGGTTTAAAGGAAAATGAGGTTTTTAAGGTTTTAATATATAACTAATTCACCCCCCACTCTCAATTATCATGTGTGTATAACAAACCCATCATATTGCACATACACCTAGCATAACACAACTTTCTAGCTAGTAGATCCATGTAGCTCATGAGTGATTTGGAATAAGATATCTTGCTAGTCCTTGTGGGAGCATTCTTTTAACTAACAAATATTGGATGGATGATGTTTGGTATTTGAGACAATTTAGACTAAGGTCTCTTTGCCTTACCAACTTGAATCTTTCAATAATAACCTTGTATTTTGTTGTGTGTCTTTTGTATGTCTTCTTCATTTTTCATTGTGTTTCAGTTTATTTTTTTATTTTTTGTATGTTATGTTATGTCATGTATTTTCATCGTGTATGCTTCATTTTTTCTGCCATGCATGTTTGTGTATGTTGTCTTGACACATTAAATACATGTTTTTTCCTTTGTGATTATATTGTCTTGTCAATGGGATCTTAGATCCTAGGGGCTTGTATACTCCCCTTGATCCTTAGTTATCCTATCTCTTCAAAATTTATACATTTGGACTCATCTTGATATATATTTTCTACTATAGTGTGAGTATGAGCATCATACTCTCACTAAAGTGGGGGATAAGTGTAGCATCGTAAATTGTCACCCTTCATAATTTTACACTATGTTTTGCATCCCTTTAATTATTGGACCTAATTAAGCACTTAATTTCCTAAATTATGCATTCTACAACTTATTTTAAAATATTTTTTTGACAATTTGCAAGCATAAATCAGATTCTCTTATTTAATACTTTGTCCTCGACACTTTAGTTTTTAGAAAATAGGGTTGGGACACTGGCACCTAGGGTGCCTATGTCCCCCTCTTTTGGATCCAAATTAACATATGTTGTTGTTGGAATTTATTATTTAAAATTTAGATATCTAAAGTCATCTCTCAAGATTTATTTTTTGGGAAATTAGAATAATAGCATATAAATAGCTAGTTTTTTCATCATTTGAAATCATCTAGGAAATTATTGGAGGACATATAATCAAGATCATTATTCAACAAGTTAAGAGAATCCATTAAAGGATTTATTTCATAAATTCAAGATCCAACATCATGTCAAAATGTATGTGAGTGTGTTCATGTTTATGTTTCCATATTTTTTGTGAAGGCTAACTCTTTGTAGGGCTCCAAGCAATTCAATCCATTCAAGAAAATCAAGCAAGATCAAGACCTTTAGGAGATGTATATGAATTTAGTTCTTCAAGGAAGCCATTAAAGGGTGGTGAATTGCAACACTTAATGATTCATCATTCCTTCCTATAATTTATCTATTTTATCATTGACATTGCCATTGTGGAAGTGGAAGCACTAACACAGTGTTTGACTAAGGCAAGCCCCTAAATGACACAACCTTTCTTCTCTATTTAAATTTGTAGGTTTTAGGTTTGAAAAATATTAAAGATAATTTATTTTTTGTTGCAGTTGAAACCCTATACATTTTCAACTCACATAAAGTTAGTCATATAATTGTTTGATAGTGATCTGACAGTGCAAGAAGCAAGAAACAAAAGCTCTGATCTGGCACTCGAGGACTATGAAAAAATATCTAAAGTTTCCCTACAAGGATAGTGGTTCCCTAGGCACCTACATCCTCCATTTTTTACCTCAAATTAATGCCATAGTTACATAGTGTCCTTCTTAGTCTATTTCTATAGTCTATTTCTATCTATGATTTCTTAGATCTATTGTATTTACATCATTAGGCTAGTTGAATCATTTCATTTCATCCTTAGGGAATTTCCAAATTGGTTAAAGGCTGGTTGAATCACCTTTTAGGTTGTAAGTCAATCATATATCTTGTACAAATCCATCAAACCCCTGCTACCTTCAAATATATGGTGAACAATTTGAAAATTTTCCAAATCCTAAGGGTAAAATCCTAGGCTTTAACTTTTTCTATGTTTTAAGTATAACCCTTGTATGAGTAGATCTAGTTCATAGTTGAATCTAGGGATTTGAAATAAAATAATGAAGGAATTCCAAGGTATGAGGGTTTTTTGTAGGTTGTGTTTTTCATATTTAGGGTTTTAGGGTTGTATACTTGTGGTTAATTTTTGTAGATCTAGTTTTATAAATCTAAGTTGGTAATTGGTTTTCATGGGTGTTCATCATGATGGTTTTTGAGGCGAAGTTTCATAGATGATCCTTTAGAATAAAATAGACATCACCATTGCATCTAGGAGGCATGAGGGATGAAGATTGATATAAAATTTAGCCTATTTTGGACACTACAAAAAATGGAATAAAAAATCCCCTTGCCCTATTTTATGGCTATATGGATGTACATTTTATTTTGCAAATGAATAAAAATACAACATGAAAAATATGATTGAAAAATTATTATTATTATTATTATTATTATTATTATTATTATAAGTGTGTATATAGGGGTGATTCACAAACTCCCATACCCTTTGTATGTTTAACATGATAGGTTGAAAGATGTTATTAGCTAGCAACATTTCCATGGCTGATGGGTGCTAGACTGATGGGCTTAGCCCCATGTCCTAGTTCCTCAATCCCATGGGGGACCACACCCTATCCCTTTGAGGATTTCAAAATCAAACCACCCAAATATTTATAAATGGAATCTAACTCAAATTTAACTTAATTCCAAGTCCACCACCCTCCATCTACCCAAAGCACTTCCAAGTTACCCTTGGTGGAAATCGAAGGCCCACTAGCCAGCCACCAATATGGTAGAATTTGGGAAATTTTTTCTAAGAGGCATAATTTTTTCCTTGGGTGTCATATTTTTAACTTTTAACAGTCTTTGGAGAGGTTTTTCCAAGAATTATGTTGTGGTATTAGTAAATTTTCTATATAATTTTTTTGATAGGTAAATTCTTGTTGGAAGTTAGATGTTATTTTTAGACTTAAAGAGGTCATAAATTGTGCATACATAGTCAAATTTTGAACTTCTTATAGTTGACAAAAAGTTTGTTTAGAGCAATACATAATGGATCAGGTTTGGTGATGTTTTGATGTTATTTAATTTTTAATTTTTCGTTTGAGATATTTATGGGTTCTTGTGACTATGGTACTTTTTTAAGTAGATGGTAAATTGAATATATGGTGATTTTGTGTTTGATTCATTGGATACTTACATGTACAACTTTGATTATTCTTAATTGACATGGTTACTAGTATATTATTGAATTTGTATGTTACATTGTGAAATTTTTCAATTTTGTAGTGTTGTATTTTTTCTATACTTATAGGTTGCATATATGACTCGGATGTGGGTTGTTTGTACCCATATATGTTTTAGTATTGATGTATATTTTGATTTGTGCCTTTCTTTAGTCACATGTTTCATTGGTTTGGCTGTCACTATGATGTGGAGAGATTTTATTACTTGGTATAGTCATCATGTGGAACATATGCTTGTTGATTGTGATGCATACATGTTTGACAGTGTGGGAGTTTGATGTTGGTGCACTTGGTGGTGATTATAGTGTCATGGATGTTCCATGTTCCTTTGGTACTTTAAAATGACATGATTATTTATGTAGGTGAATTTTTGGTGTTGTTGGATAGATTCCTAATTTTTTATGATGGTCTGTCTCCTTGGTTTGAGGATCATGGTTCAACTTTACATTTTGGGAGATCGTAGTGTTGTAGTTTAATATTTTTGTTGTGTGATGAAATTTGGTAGATATTCAATTAGGAGATGGTTATCATGATGTCATGAATAGATTGATTACACTAATAGTGGGAGCTTGTGAAAGTGATGGTTTGGTAGTGTTTTTTGAAGACAATGGTTGTACTCTAACCTTTGGTTTATTTTGTTGTTGATATCTTTGATTGTGTTGGGACCATGAAGGATCTTCACTTAGGAGATATGTATCATGATGTGATGTGTGGCTCGATATCACAATTTAGTGGGAGTTTTCAGTGATGATGTTGATTCATCATTAGATGATGGATGTTCTTTTGTAGTGGTTTTGGGTTTCATGGAGGATCGCTTGGATCTTGTTTCCTATGCAGTGAGAGTTCATTGATATCTTGGGTTCTATTAACAAGAGACATTTATTTTCATGTGATTTGGAAATGTTCATATCTTAGTACCATGGACGAATCTTAGAGTCTTTGGTTGAGGTGTTGGCTATGTTTTAAGGATGGTTGGTATTGTGTCTTGGTTTACACTTGATTATTGGTTAGAGTGTGGGCATACTACAAGTGCTCTTAGAAGCTTGATATATTCATTGGATCATATGATATTCTTGTGAGGAGATGATAGATCATGATGTTATAATGTCTTATTGATTTCATTGTTGGATTTTTCCATTGATCTTGTTGGTTCTCTCAGTATTGAGTATTGGGTCATTTTCTTTAGAGCTTCATGATAGTGTTATGTTGCATTTGGAGATTGGCATGAATTGATCAGTTACAAGTTCTCATGGATACTTGGAGACTTAGGTGACGCTAGGATATCTCTTATTGATTAGAGACATGTGTTGAGATGTTACTCTTTGATGAGGTTTTAGAAGGAAGACCGAGGAGCCTACACCTAGATATGGAAATGATTTTATAATATAATTATAGAGGAGAATTTTTTGGAGTAAATAATGATGACTTGGTTATCTTGGATGATAATTTTCATTCGCCACTCTTGGTCTAATTGACATATAGTCATTTGAGAGGTATTTTCTATTTTTATTTTTAGATACATTATGTTTTATGGTTTTTATTTTCATATATATCGATCTTGAGTTATACTTATTTAGTTCTAGAGGGTTAAATTGATAGATAATTGGTATTATTATATCCTTGTGCATATGATTTTATTTATGATGGCATTCATTGTTGAGGAGTTTAGGATATGTTTTCGGCTTATTCCCTTGATTTGGGAATGAATTATTTGGTTTGATATTCCTTTAGTTTGCAAGGCATACATCTTGGTTATGGTTAAGTATGGATAAAGTGATTCTATTTAGAGTTTTATGAAGCATATCACACTTATCACAACTAGATCATTTAGAGGTGTGTGTAGGATCATGCTACATGTTTTTATTTTTAGGTTCTCTCTTTGGTCTTTCTCTTATAAGGTTTATGTGGAGTTATGGTGATCAATATTTTTGTGGTCATGTGTTTTTAATTTTTCTTTGGTGAAAACATGGAGGTTCCTTTATCTTTTCCATTTTCTGAGTGTAGAGAAACTGGGTGATTTATGGAGACTAGTCATTAGAGTTTTTTTGAAGAAGATTAGCATGTACATTTTTCATATCTTATAGGATGTTCCTTGGTAATATATGATATTTGTTACTATTTATCTGTGATATTATTGGTGGGTCTTTGTATGCCTTGATCATTTTCTATATTTTAAACTACCCATGTAATGGGAGTTCCTATCTATATATTTTCTTCATTGATAGGTTTGATTCATGGAGCTTCTGATTGCTTTTCATGGGTTGGATTTGTTGATTGAATAAGGTTTACCTATTATGATGTGTATACCTTTTTTTTTAGGTATGGTCAGTTGGATGTGTTAGTATCTAATTGTGGTTTCTATTTCAACTATGGTGGTTATTTATTCATAGTTATTGATGCATATTTGTTACCATTATATTTAGTGTTCTTTTCTGGATATTAGTTTGATGCAATACTTATGCTTCTATGTGGCAATTAGTCTGACATATCTTTGGATGGGATCTTATATTTTGTGCATTTGTATGATGGGGGATGAAATGATTCATGTTGGAGGTGGAGGACACCTTGATTATTGTTGTAGGTATCTTGATGGAGCATGTGGAGCACTTTGATTCCTTGATGGTACATGTTGACTATATAATTTTCTCTCTTGATGTGAGAGAATGTTATAAAAACAGTGTGTTTTCCACCTAACATAATTTCACAATATAATTTAATATTAGTTGTGGTGCACCTAGGTGATATAGGGATTTTTGCATCACATGGGTTAGACATTCTTGCAACCACTTTATATGTTGTATATAACATTGAGATATAAATTTAATGTGGGTTTACACATTGGGAAAATATTTGATATTTTAAAAAAATACTATTGAAAACTTAAATGTTGAGGGAATGGTTTTTTAAGCTCATGGTTTTATTCACATGGTTTATGTAATACCACTTGGTAATTTTGTGCAAGCTTACATCTTTAAAAGAAATCACATGTTTAGTTGCTTAAGGTTGGTTATTTTTTCTAAGCGGCTTATTAGAGCATCTCTTGTAGGATACATATGTGAAGCTTTGAAGCATTCCATGGTATGTGTGGTTACATTATTGTTCACATGGAGTGCATGTAGAGAGATTGTGTTTCAAAAGTATCCATGGAGAGTTTTAAGATGCATTGTAATGATTTTATTATAAAATAATACATGAGTGATGGATCATTTTGGACACTTGGTTTTTCCATCTTGAGGGTCATCCTGGGGTATATCTTGTTTCATTTTTTATGGTATTTTTAAATATTCATTTGCATGTGGATTATAAATATTTTTTTTCTTGGTTTACCCTATTTGGATTATGTGGTAATTGTCATAGATGGCTATAGATTTCATTTCATTGAGAAGGCTCTTAGTATTGTATAAGGATTTTTTGGTTAGAATCCTTAAAATACTTTGAGAGGAACATAATAGAATGGTCATGACACACACCTTTTATCCTAGAGGAAATAGACATTGGAATGTGGAAAATATGACTAGATTAAACCCTTGGCCTTGATGACTTCCCAATAACCTTTTATAAACAATGTTGGAATATGATAGGAAAATATGTTTGAGAAGTCCACTTGAGGAATCAATGATGAAGAGAAATATGTTAAGAGAAAGCAATAAAACTTTCATTTCCCTCATTCCAAAGGAGAGAATTACTAAAAATATTGATATTTTTAGGCTTATTTAACTATACAACATGAGGCCTATTGATTCCCCAACATGTATCTAAATAATCTCCCAAAGATTAACCATATCTTATGATTGAAGAAATTGATGGATTGGCCAATGAATAGGAAACACACATGTAATTGTTTTTCCCTACACTTTTGGCTCTACAAGACCTAGGTGGGTTCCCCTTAATGACATCAATTAAAATTTGAACAAAAATAACAACTAAATGTTTCCCAACTAATTCTCATACATTTTGACAAGGATCTATTAAATATGTCATGACATTATTCTAATTCATTGTTTTCAATTAGGTCTAGGTATGAGAAGATAAATAATTACAAATAATTTAAAATTTTGTAAAGAATTTATCATTTTAGAAATAATTTGAAGTTTAAGGGAATGCTTGAAATTATATTGGTACCTATCTAGGGCTACAAATTCATATAGTCATTAATTTCTAATTCACAACATCTAAACCATTTTGATGGTCAATTAAACATTCAAATTATGATAATCTGACCTATTTAAGGAAAACAATGTAATCCTACTTAATAATCCATTTGTGATAACAATATTCTCACTGTTCTCGTGAAGGATTTTCTTCCATTCCTTGAATAGAAATCTATTAATGAAACTGACTTAGTGCAAGGAAATTGAAAGAAGAAATCAATAATATTTGATTACATTGTTTAAAATAAATATTGCATCACAACATGATGACACATTGAAGAATATTTCCGTATAAGCTTCAATAAAAATATACAATGAACTATTACAAAGAATTCATGTATACTCTATATATTGTATCTTATTCTATACTTAACAAACTCTTACATCTTGCTCCAAATTACAATCCTTGGAACCCTTTACAATGCAACATAACTCCCCTTTTAAAGATAAAATGACCATTAAAGCTCAAGATCTAATAAAAGTAATCACATTTTACATTTTACAACCAAAACTCTCTTGAAATAGAGTGAATATAAATACTCATAAAAAAATAGATTTTC
The DNA here is from genome assembly GCA_007258455.2 of Sequoia sempervirens. Taxonomy (NCBI): domain Eukaryota; kingdom Viridiplantae; phylum Streptophyta; class Pinopsida; order Cupressales; family Cupressaceae; genus Sequoia; species Sequoia sempervirens. Next base: position 75,468,057 of record VDFB02256132.1, on the reverse strand, counting down.
AATAATTGGATCTAGCAAATTGAAATCATTGCAAAAGAATGTGATTTCTTCTTGATGTTGAAAACAAAAATTTAAGGACCTTGAAGACATGATGAAACAAATTTAACCATTTTGTTTTTCAAATCAAGAAGCATATAATTCTTTTGAGCCCAACATTATTTATGTGTTTTCCACATATCTTGCATTCAATGTTTCTTTACTTTCTCTGACAAAACTATCTAAACTTGACCTCAACCTTATTATTTTATCAATAATAGTATGTCACAAATGTGATTTCACCTCATAACCTACAAAAATTGAAGTATAAAATGTAGGAAAATATTATTGAAATCTAACTTACATTAATCAAATGTCTTGATTTCTTCATTTTTATAAAAAAAATTACGCATAAAAAATTTTAGGCATCAATTTTGACTCAAAAATTTCAACTTCTCATTTAGTTGAATGCCGAATTTTCTCTAGAAAGGATATATATCACTTATCAATCCTAACACTTCATGAGTTCTTCTCAACTCTATAGGTGCACTTGGATTATTATTTTCTTGCATGATACCAACCATTAGTGGTATTCATGGAATCCACACAATTAAGATATCCTTCAAATTTTCTTCATTTTACACATGGCTAATATATGCTTTCTTTATTTTTTTATAGCTATTTTATGCCCACCTTATGCCCCATCTATAATAACTAATATGAGAGATTGTATTTAGGCCATATTGTCTATTTGTGGGATTCAGATTATAAGTTTATTTTTCCATACTTTAGTCATTTTCTAAAAATCAAGAATCTTAGAATTGAATAAGTGATAGAAACTTCTAAGCATTATAGATTATAAAGAATCCAAGAGGGTACTCATTTTTCAAATCTACAGAAGTTTCAGGCTAAATTGGCCAAGTTATGTAATTGTAGGATTTTTGACCCCATCTAGAGGTTGTGGATATTTAATGTACATCTAGATCCTACTCAAATCCCTCTAGTTCCTCATCACCTTTCCTTTCTTGCATGAAGGAAATTGTAAAAATGAATATGTATAACTTTGTGAGAAGATGGAGGCCATCTTCCCACATAGATCCAGTTAGAGGTCAAAGTTTTGTAAGTTGTACATTTGCAAAGATTTTATGGTCTTTTGAATTTGTGAGAGTTTCTATTTGAACTAGTTAAAAGTCAAAGGTATCAATGTTGATGTCTTTTCCATAGAGCCTTATGAAGGTTAGAAGATTGCAAGTTCAAGTGTTTTAGGTACATCCAATTTTACAAGTATTTCTAATTAAATCAAACGTCTTTCAATAATGCACATTCCAATGATTTTCCCACAAGTGCTGATGGAGACCATGTATATGCCAAAAAGAAGCCAAATTTGACTAAATATAGAATTATGAGTGGATGGAGGTGAACACCATGTTTGAATTGGTTGTCATTGACTTCAAAACTTGACGATATTATTGTGGTGACAACAATTGGTGAGTCTTTTGACATTGGTTGTCAACACTTGGGGAGATTATTGCACATGTCTGTGAGATTGATTGTCATTGAAGTTTTGGTCATTGTTAGTTTTATTTGCACATGTTACTGATACTCTATGATGATTTGTTGGAATTAGTTGTATGTCATGCCTTAGTTGATATCAAGTAAAGTAGTATTGAGTATGCTTGTTGTCAGAAGAGATAATATCATGATGATATATTAAGATGAGGATTAGAAGTATTAATATGAGGTTTAGAAGTAATGATAAAGGTGGAGAGGTGTTTCTAATTGAACCAACAATTTTAGTGGTTCTATGAACTTCTCTTGCACTCTTAGGGTTTTTCACCTCAAAGGAGAGAGATAGACCCCCAAAAATGTGTTGGTTAACTCAAACTAAGGTGTGTATGATGCAATTTATGACTAAATGAAATGATCTAAATGTAGCTAATTGATAAAATTGACTGATTATGAATGAAAAACTAATGAAATATGCAATGTTTGAAAACATGGTGTGATATGTAGAAATTAACTAAAAACATATAAACAAATGCAAACAAAATTGAATGAGACTAAACATAGCGTACTTGGAGATGAAATGATAGTGATGGGATATTCTAGAATTTGGAAAAATTCACTATTGATGACCAGTGGGACTCATTTGCTACTGATGGAAAATCAGTCCTCCTACTTGTAAAATGACCTAAAACTAGTTTTCAACTGTCAAGAACTGAATTCTGATAAAATCAACTTTTCAGCTTGAAAGTGGGACTCATTTGCAACTAATGGAAAATCAGTCCTCCTCAAAAATTATACAAAATCAAGGGTCAAGTTTGTGGGTCTATATCTACACATGTCTTCTTGTCAGGTTGATGGAGTCAAATCTGTAGAAAATAGGTTGAATGTTGTCTTCAAGCTTGAATTAGGGTTTGGTTGACTTGAATCACTTTGATGACTTGTTGACCACTTTTCAACACCTATTTCTTTGATAAATTTTCCTAAAAGACCTCCAAACACACTTGCAAAGAGGGGGAAAATGGTTAAGGGTTAGAGTATAAGGATTTTCCTTGGTCAAATCCCACTTTGGTAATCAAAACCTTCATAAAGAAATGAAATGGAAACAAGAAAGGAATTATGAATAAATAACATGGAAGTGTCCTAAACTCACCAAATCCTTGTTGTTGAAGTCTGAAGATGTGTCAATGGCTGCTCCAAGATGCTTGATGATTGCTTGATAGAATGATGTTATGATGCAAGAGTTCTATTTGATGGTGTATGAGTGAATGAGATGAATGGGGGTTAAAATGGATGGAAAAACACTTATTTATACACAATTATTCCATTATTACCTAAAAATACATCACAGGTGAAAAATAAGTTCTTAATGAATAAAAACCCAAAATAAATTTTAAATTATTTTGAATTTTCAGCCAAGAAGGACTCATTCACCACCCACGGTGAATGGGTCCCACTCTAGGCTTGCAAGTGGGTGTCAGGAATTAAGTTTCTTTTAATGTTGTTTGTCGGGTTTGAATTCAAAAACACACTTTATTATGGCCTATAAGTGCATAAAGGGTCCAAATAAAGCATAAGAAAGGTGTAATTAGTGATGACAAGCCTAGGAAAGCATGAAACCTTGTCACAAGACTTTACAGCACTTTGAAATAAGACTTGGTACGTGATAAAAAGGGAATATTTAGATGAATTATAATAAGAAGAGTCTACAAAAGTGTAGAAATGTGTTACAACACTTCACAACACCTTCACAAGACATCATAATTTGAATATTAATGACATAACATTAATGCATAGGTTACATTGCAACATGGAATCAAAGAAAAATAGGTCAAGAATCATAAGAGAAAGACCTAAATGACCATGAAAATTTCCAAGATCCATTTTTCTATGGTACATTTAGCCCCATCTTTAGTGAGAGGATGAACTTGCTTCAAACTCACACTAAAGTAGCCATGCATATCGAGAGGATTCCAAATGCACTTATGCTAGCAAGATGGAATAACAACTATCAAGAGGGATGATCAAGGCCCCAGGATGAAGATCCCATGGAAAATTAAATATAAGAAAAAAGGAACGCATGTGTGAAGGACAAAAAGAGAAGAAAGAGGAAAAGGAAAAGTCAAATCAAGCTTCGATCATTTGTCCAGGTAGTTTTGGATTAGATCTAGGTTGTTTGTTTGAAAAGGAAAATGGATACTCACTCTGGGGTGACAGAACTCATGATGGTTTTCTAGGTGATAAGGCTGAAAAGGTGAGAAATATACGCTCAATTGGTATGTACTCTCAAACACATAGGTGGCTATGGGGAAAGTCATGTCGCAGAATGTGCTTCCCGCTCAACCATATCAAAGTTATACCTCTTGATAACTTTAATAAAGTTCCACAAAGGAAAATGTTGGTTCGTGCTTCATGAGACAAACAAAGATTTGTATGCTTATAACTCATGAATAAACAAGATGGTACCATAGGAATGCAAGCTGTGTTATGCAACGTGGCCATGAAAATGTACAAAATGTAAAAATGTAAAATGCAAAGAAATGTTCAAATGAGTCTTGTTAAGTCCATGCAAGGTCTATCACTTAGGGAACATTGTGTCTAATGTCTCCAAGAGAGGACATATCAAAGAATAGAATATTCACAACTTAGGGGATGCAATGCATCACATCAGGCTACTAAGAGGAATGCAATATTCTAAGATAGATCACACTTATGAAGGAAATCACACACAATGTCATCCACAAAGTGACAAAAACATCCTATGAAGTGACAAGGCTACACTAAGAACCTAGAAAAAGAAAATGCACAATGAGTAATTCCAATGTATGCCCCCACTTTAAAGGAATTGCTACACACCATTCTATGAGAAAATACTTTAAAGTAGAAAAGGAAAAATTAAAAAAGAAACAAGACATGAGAGCCAACTTGGAAAGCCCCTATGCCAAGTCATATGTTTCTGAGTAAGTCTACGTCATGTAAGTGAAAAAGAAAACAAAAGAAAGGGGGGTTTCCCCTAGAAAGGAACACACCAAAAACATAAGGGATCTATGGATTTTGGGTCAGTATGTTCGTTGCTGCAATTATTTTTATTGAGGAGGTCAAAACTGTCATCATTCCCCAAAACACATAGAACTAGAAGAATGACACAAAGAGAGCAAAAACAAAAGAAAAAGAAAGTTCACTTTGGGTCAACTTGGAAAATACATTTTGGTCTCGACACTTTGCATCATCCCCAAAAGGAGAAACACAAGCGAAAAGAAAACAAAAAGGAAAAAGAAAAGGAAACGATTTTGGGTCAACATGAAAGAAATTTTAGTCTCAATGCCTTGCATCATCCCCAAAATGAAAAACACAAGAAAAAGATAAATTAAAAAGGAAAAGGTACCATTTGGGTCAACATGGAAGAGACATAGGGCATCTCAATACTTTGCATCATCCCCAAAAGGAAAACACAAAAAAGCGAAAAAGAAAGGTTAAAATGTATGACATATAGAAGAATGGAGGTACAAATAGAGGAAGTGCACAAAGAGAAGAGAACATCAAATGCACATTACATACAATCATACCAAAGAAAATAAAAAGAAAAATGTAAAAGGCTAGTTAAGGAAAATGTAATTCAACCATCTAACAAGTCATCTTCCTCCCAATCATGTTCAGTGTATTATGAGGGTGGTTGACTATCTAAAGGGGGAATTGCAAGTGCTGAACTGGGGGAAGTACCAAGTTCTTCACTTTGTGTAGAAGATTTATCATTTAAGCTCATGGAAGATGAAAATAAAGAATTTAGATCATTATGCACCTCTTCATCTATTTTAGAGATCTCCTCATCATCATCCTCATCCAAATTAATCATGATGGGAGGACGGAGGGTAACTTCCAAAGAAGGATGTATCAAGAGTTGTGGTTGTCGTATTGGATTATTTTGTTGCGATGGTTGTAATATACTATCTTGTGGTGGGTTAGGAGGAGGAGGATGATCAGGTATTGCTTCTATCAAAGGTGGAGGTTGATTTTCCTTGTTTTCTTCCATTTATGACTAATGAGCAAGGAGACGACGATGACACCTACGCTCCCTAGCACCACAGTTTTGTTTAATTCTATTTTGAAGTTGTTGAGGTGTAAGATCGGGTTGATCCACCATAGGCTCCTTTTCTTATAGAGGAGGGGGAATGGAAGGAACCGAAGGATATGGGTCAATCACTTTCTCCTTGGCTTTATAAAATTGTTTAATGCGAGGAGGCATGACAGGGTTGGTTTCATTATCTCTTGGGCATTTAGACGATGAAGGTGAAGTGTTTATTTTTGGTTGCTCATGAGGTTGCATTGTTTGTTCATGGTCAGATTTAGGTTGAAGAATTGTCTCATCTATGATAGGATTAGTGGAAGTGAATAGGGACATGTGGCAAAGAGACAATTGGGTTATGTATTTTTATTTGAACTTTTGATAGGCAATGAAAAATAAATATTTGGAAGGGGTGATGGGTTCCATAGATTCAGGCCAAAAGGCTTCTAAGGAGAAATTTCCTTTAGAAGACAATGGATTAAAACCACTATGGTGTATGGTAAATATCTCATTGTCAAGTGAAAACTTCAAACATTTGTGAACTGAAGGGAGAACTTTCATTGAGCAAAGACAAGGATGACCTAGTCATAGACGAAATTGATCTGATTTTGGAATGATAGAAAATGTTAAATCCAATGTCTTAGGTCCTATTTGTAATGGGAGTATGATTGATCTGATCGTAGGGAATGCAAAACTAGTATGTGTTTTAATCCATGCGGTTGGTTTGTCATAATCATCTTGATAAAGATCATGTCATACTAAAAATTCTTCCATGATCACATTCTCATCATAGGCGGGATCTATTAATATCACATTGGTGGGATTATCATAGATGTGGTCGGCTATGTAAAGAGGACCATCGAGAAGCTTTTTAAGTATATCATGAGAAGAAAAATTAATATTAAGAGATTTTTTAGTTGGGCCCTTACGAGGGATAACATCTATTGTACCCACAAGTTCATCCATATGATTAACATGGGTAACATGTGGAGTAGAATCATGTTGTTCAGTATTTGTATCAATATTCATCACATGAGTGTTTGAAGGTTCGCCAGCTTTGACAAATGAAACATTGTGTTTAGGCATGGGGTTGGTAAAGATTTGTAAATTTTGATTGGGGGGTTCAATGGACTTATTGTCTTGATCATTGCCATCCACAATGGATAGATGACTAGAATCAATGAGGTATTGCACTAAGTGTTTGAGACACTTGCATTGTTTTGTATCATGTCCATTTTGGTGATGAAAGTGACAATAAGCATTTGGTTTAAAGGTGGGGGGTAAAGGCTTGGTAGTATCAAGTGGTTTGATTGTAGGCAAAGTGATCATCTGAAATCATTGTAGCAGTTGATTCATTGTATTATGGAGAGTATCAGGCAAGGGGGTAAATTATCTCTTTGGGTCCCCATAGGTAAAGGGCACTGCTGAGTTAATAGCTGCCACTTGAGTATGAATAGGTTGAGTTGGTTGTGGAGGAGGGGGATTGAATTTTATGAAGCCTCTGTTTGGTTTTCAAAAAAATTGCACGTTGTTCTAGTTGCTTTGTTCAAAATTCTTAGCTCGGCTAGAAGTGGACTTTGAATCACGACTAGTAACCAATTTGTGATAGTCACAACTTGAGTTGTGCATAAATGCAAGAATGAAGGAAATTTCATCATAGTCAACTTATCCTGAAGGTGAGTGTGCAAGTTTTTGATAAACATCTTTTGGAGATGTGAATCAAGAATCTTGATATCAACTTGAGCATACAATGACTGATAACTTGAAATGAGAATAGTTACTTTTTCATCTACATTCTGTTTACATCTCATTAAATCAGTCATTATCTTTTTGGAAGTCATATGGACTTGAAATTTACTTATAAAGGTATCAATAAGTTCATTAAATGATTGAATGGAATGATTGGGTGAGTTTGAAAACCACTCCAAGGGAGTGTCCTTTAAGGTCCTAGGAAATAGTTTAGCTAACAATTTATCATCAAGGACAAAATCAATGCACAATGTCAAGTATAGGCATTAACATGATTAGTAGGATCTCCTTTACCTCCGTAGTTCTCCAACCTAGGCATCTCAATTCATTGTGGCATCAGTGTTCTTAATATTTCCAAAGATAAGGGCCTACTACGAACATAATATGCGGGTGGAGAATTTTGACTTTGGCTTATCGTGGATATTTGTTCTTGCGTAGAGGAAATAGTGTTAAAGATTTGTGTAACGAGGGGGTTGGTGTAAGTGGTATGAGGTGGAAGAGAGAATGGTGTTGGAGTGTATGTAGTGTTAGGACAAGTGAAGGGGACACTAATAGGGGTGAAGGTGGTGGAGGATGGAACATTCAATGCCACAAAAGAACTAGGAATGCTAGTCAAAATAGTGAAAGGAGTCACATGAGTAACCTGTTGCATGGTTGTTGTACCTAAAGGAGTGGTATAGGTGGGTATGGATGCTACGGTCGAAGGAGGAGGAATGTGAGATCCACCTTGGCTAACCATAGTGTTTGTTGGTTGAGATGTGCTCAAGGGGGAAGAAGCATGTTTTTGATTTATTTCAACAATTTGTTTCATGACATCTAAACCCTCATCACTTTCAAGCATTCGATGAATGTTGTTGATTGTAGGAATTGTAGTGGTGGAAATATTTTCATGACATAAGTTTTGTTGCAAATGTGCTAAATACTCATGAATGTTAATGACTTTTTCTTTCAGAATGTGAGCATTGGAGGTGTCAACATGCATTGTATGTGAAGGTAAAGGTGTACTAGTGGTAGTATCCATGCCTAATGCACCATTTTCCATACCAAGAATAGGAGTTCAAGACAACCCAAGGTCCACAATGAGTGTGTTATCGTGGGATGCCATGAGTCGAGAACTTCTTCTCACTAAAGTATTATCAATAGGGCACCAAACACTCATACAAGTACCACAAGAGGTGGGGTGGATACAAATGAAATGCAATCTAGGAGTAAAATGAAAATAACATAAATTATGTAAATTGAAAGAAAAAAAGAAAAACAAAAAATTGAAATGCAGTAAATGCCCAGAAAATGCCTGAAAATGCAATTCAAAATGTGTAGCTAGATTGATTTGCCCAGGGTGGTGAATGAGTCTAGGGATGAGATTTTTTTATGTTTTTTAGAAACTTTCAAGTTATTTTTATGTGTTTCAGATGCAGAATGAAGATGCAAATGCAGAATTTTAGATTTGGTAATGTTTTGAAGTGGAAGAATGAAATCTATATGAGTTATTCATTAATGCAAGTTTATAAACCCTAGGATGTAAAAATAATGCAAACGATAATGCAAAGATTAATGTTATGATTCTTAAGATGTAAATGCAGATTCTAATCAGAAAGAAATGTGTTCAATATGCAGGTTCACAAAAATGAACCAACAATTTTAGTGGTTCTATGAACTTCTCTTGCACTCTTAGGGTTTTTCACCTAAAAGGAGAGAGATAGACCCCAAAAGTTGTGGTGATTCACTCAAACTAAGGTATGTATGATGTAATTTATGACTAAATGAAATGATCTAAATGAAGCTAATTGATAAAATTGACTAATTATGAATGAAAAATAATGAAATATGCAATGTTTGAAAACACAGTGTGATATGTAGAAATGAACTAAAAACATAAACAAATGCAAATAGAACTAAATGACACTGAAAAGAGCACACCTAGAGATGAAATGTTGATGCTGGGAGATTCTGGAATATGGAAAAATTCACTATTGATGACCAGTGGGACTCATTCACCACTGATGGCGAATCAGTCCTCCTACTGGTAAAATGACCTAAAACTAGTTTCTGACTTTTGGGAACTGAATTATGACAAAATCAAATTTTCTGCCTGAAATTGGGACTCATTCACCACTGATGGAAAATCAGTACCCCTCCAAAATTTTGCATATTCAAGGGTCAAGTTTGTGGGTCCAAATCTGCACTTGTCTTCTTATCGGGTTGAGGGAGTCAAATCTGCAGAAAATGGGTTGAATGTTGTCTCTAAGCTTGAATTAGGGTTTGGTTGACTTGTTGATCACTTTTCAACACCCATTTATTTGATAAATTTTCCTACAAGACCTAAAAACACACTTGCAAAGAGGGGGAAAATGGTTAAGGGTTAGAGTATAGGGATTTTCCTTAGTCAAATCCCTCTTTGGTAATCAAACCCTTCATAAAGAAATGAAATGGGAACAAGAAAGGAATGATGAATAAATAACATGCAAGTGTCCTAAACTCACCAAATCCTTGTTGTTGAAGTCTGAAGATGTGTCAATGGCTACTCCAAGATGCTTGATGATTCCTTAATAGAATGATGTTATGATGCAAAAGTGTTATTTGATGGTGTATGAGTGAATAAGCTGAATGAGGGTTAAAATGGATGGAGAAACACTTATTTATACACACTTATGCATTAATTACCCAAAAATACAACATCACTGGCCAACATAAGTTCTTAATGAATAAAAACCCAAAATAAATTTTGAATTATTTTTAATTTTGAGCCAAGAGGGACTCATTTTCCACCATGGAAAATGGGTCCCACTCTAGGCTTGCAAGTGGGTGTCAGGAATTAAGTTTCTTTTAATGTTGTTTGTCGGGTTTGAATTCAAAAACACACTTTATTATGACCTGTAAGTGCATAAAGGGTCCAAATAAAGCATAAGAAAGGTGTAATTATTGATGACAAGCCTAGGAAAGCATGAAAGCTTGTTACAAGACTTTACAACACTTTGAAATAGGACTTGATAAGTGATAAAAAGAGAATTTTTAGACGAATTATAATAAGAAGAGTATAGAAAAGTGTAGAAATGTGTTACAACACTTCACAAAATCTTCACAAGACATCATAATTTGAATATTAAGGACCTAATGTGAATGCATAAGTTACATTGCAACATTAAATCAAAGCAAAATAGGTCAAGCATCATAAGAGAAAGACCTAAATGACCATGAAAATGTCCAAGATCCATTTTTCTATGGTACACTAATGTCATCTAGTATGTTGTATGCTCTCTCTTATTGTTCCTAAGGAATTATGTGTTGTAGCAAGGATATTCTACTCTCCACAAGTTGGTGAAATTTTATGTTTCAAGAAGTTTCTTTGAAGGCTATTTGGGAGAATGCACTGCATTCCTCCATTGTTGAAGATATGGTCTTGTGGTTTGGGATTAATTTTTTTTATGTTTTGTCGATGTTGCACTCCTATGTTTTTAGGTCACCTATGTTGTCGAGGAGGTTTGTACTATTTGTATTGTATTGGAAGTTTTGTTGGGTGTTTTGAATGGTCTAAAAAATTCTCCACATTTCTTCATGTTGGAAGAAATTCATTGATATTTTTTTTGGAAACATGAGAATGAAGGATAAGAACAAGGTATATTACTATGTGTTGTAGTGTTTTCATAGATGTCAACATTGTATCTTGATGTGGTGCAAATCATTGTAGATCATTTTGGTTGCTTCTAATAGGTTTTGGAGTGTTTATGGAAGACATTTTTACAAGATGGTTTGATCTAGTAAAATTGGTTGTGATGGAAAATTGACTAAGTGTGAACTATGTTAAATATGTGTAATAGAGCATCTAGTTTTTTGGTTTGTACTGCTATGCAAATGTACTTTTTATTTTGTTCTTCTAAGATTATTTTGTTGGTTGTTAGAAGTATCTGATTCCATAATTTCATCATGTTTTGGATTTTCATTTGCGAGATATAAGTAACATAGGTTCTATCTGGCAGTTTTTTACAATCATTTCCTATATAGTGCATTTGAGTAGGAGAGCCTACACTTCTCTGCAGATAAGTTTTTGGCTTTGCACTTTTGAGGATATGATGACAGATGGCATTAGTGTGTGAATTCTAGTTAGCATTTAATTTTGAAGTCCACGTGTCTGAATGTGGATATGCAGTTGAAGAATTTTGGTAAATATAGGTCTTTTTCCATGCCAACCTAATCATCATGAAGGTATGTAAGGTTAAATAAGTATTGCGATATTATGTGGGATCTCTTATAGGTCCATGTCGACCTATTTCAAGTTATTTTGAGATTTAAATCTTGGCACATAGTATGTGTATGGAAGAACTTAAGTTGACGAGTTAATTTTGAATGTTACATCTAATTAGGCCAACCTAATTGATGCTATGCTTCAAGTAGATATATATGTTAGATATTTTTCTATGTTTTGGTGTGAAAGTGATGGATGTTGTGAGTTTTCTACATTTATGTGATATGAATATTATCAAAGAAGTGTGAATTTAAGTTGTGAATGTTGAATTGAAGATTAAAGTGATGCAAATGTAGAGGAAAGCGTAGTTTTAGATCTAAATCATATGAACTATTTGAAGTCAGTTTATTGAGCTTCATTGAAGCTATATTTCATGTATATTATAGATGCAATTGTAATAGTTCAAATTAGGCTATGAGTCACAATCCCTCTTCTATCTTTTTCTTTGTAGGCAATGAGTCCACTTGGGCAGTGAGTCCACCTATAGTTAGCACTTTTATAAATAAACTATAACTAGTTATAATATATTGTGAGCTAATCCTCACCATGGGTTTTCCCATTTTGGGTTTTCCAAGTAAAAATCTTGGTGTTCATGAGTTATGTGTTGATGATTATGTTTAATTATTTCTTTCTTTACTACAGTTGAATGTGCTATGTGGTTTGGATGTTAAAATGTTTGAATGGTTTAAAAGAATACTAGTTCACCTCCCTCTAAGTATTACAAGTGTTCAACACTTCTTATTGATGTTTTTTCTCCTACAACTTTGTGGGCATGATCTTAGTTCTTGTGCAAGTCCTTAAAATAGTTTGCATGCAATGAAGTGGTCTACAAGTTGGTTTATTAATATTCTATCTCATGGTTGTGTATTTTGTATTTATGGGATGAAGTATTCTTTCTTTGGTTGGTTTGTAGTAGCTATTTTTGGCATGATAGTGTGAAATAATTTTCTAGAAGTATTTATGGATGTTCATGAAAATCTCTTTTATGTCTGCATGTCATTGGTTAATCCCTTTGCTATTGCATATTGTGTTGAGTTGATTTTCTAGGAAAATTGTGGATATCTAGCCGACTGGGCTTGTTATCTTTCTTGAGTTGTTTCTTTAGGGGTTTGCACTAATATATGAAGCTATGTTAAGATGCTTTTGAATCCTAACCTATCTTGTTGAGAACTGCATTGAGTTGATTCAAGTGTAAGAGTTTTTTTGAACTGATTGGTTACATGCTACACATTTCATCCTCATGTTTCCTTGTTCCCAACATGGGTTGATGTGCGCTAATGTACAAGTTGTTTGGGATCACATTGGAAGATGTAATAAGATTTTTTTGATCCTTTCTATCTTCTAGATAGGACCACATTATGTTTTGTGCCCGAGTTGTTGAAATCATTGTTTGTATTCTTTCTAGCTAACCTAATTGGTGTTTTGAGATCTTGCAGAGGATATAAATGCAAGAAATTTTCATTTTCAAGAAGTGGCAAGAGAGGTGAAGTGAAAAGAGTAATGAGCTTTAACACTTCAATGAGTAGAGTGTATTGTTGACATATGGTGTAATTCCTAAATCTTCATATATCTTTCCTCGAGATAGTGGATATCATTAGGTCCTTATGTCTGGTATCTTTCATGGGGTTGTACACCTTAGTATGGAAATTCCCTTGTATCTTTCCCTAAGGTTGTGCACCTTAGCTTGCAAGTCTATAGGAAGTGAGCCTTAAACAAAATTGTATTTTTTGTAATAAGTGAGATTCATATATTGTGAGTTAACTCTCACCGTGGTTTTTTCCTTCTTTGGTTTTGCACGTAAATATTGTGCTAGCTTATGAATGCATGTTCGTTGTCTTATCTTTCATTTTTGTTGAATTGAATAAGTTTTTTAGATCTGGTTAAGGGTTTTTTATCTTGTTAATAGGCTAATTCTACATGATATTGTTGAAGGGTTTAAGGTCTGAAAGGGTTTAAGCTTTTTTAGATATTGATTCACCCCCCTCTTAGTATCCAAGTGTGTTCAATAATTGGTATTAGAGCCAAGTTCCTCTAAAGAAGCTTAGCCACTTGAGGAAAGGTCTAGGATGGGACATGATGGAGCTTGAAAATGTATTAGGTTTGATGGGAAATATTACACCTTTTAGAAGTTGAGAATGGAAGGCCATCTAAAATCTCTAAGGTTTGGTGTTTGGAAATCTGTCAAGGATGGTTGCATTGCTCTTGCTTCCCATCCAATAGATCATTCTTATATCAAGTTGTATGAGAATAATTCCAAGGAAAATAATGGTATCATGTGTGGGATAGATGATTCATAACTTTTGAAGGTGATAAGTTTTAATTATGTTAAGGATGTATGGGAAAATGTGAGCAACATATTTGAAGGAGATAATAAAGTAAAGAAAGCCTTCATGAAAATCTTCAAGATTAGATTTGAAACTTTGAGGATGATAGAGGAAGAAGATATTGCCAGTTATATGCTATGAGTGGAT
>VDFB02256132.1:75440220-75453952 GCA_007258455.2 Sequoia sempervirens | reverse complement strand
GAAGCCACTCCATTTTTCCAATGTCATTTTTCTTCATCGGCGAGACCCGATGCATTCACCGAGACCTCATAGTGAGCCCAGATCACTACGTCGATGTCGCTTTTGTCTCTATGACCTCACCTCTTCGGCCAGACATTATGCCGAAGGTTTTATCCTTTGCCGAATGTAACTTCCTTTGGTGAGACCCATGCCAATCGGCCAAACCTCATGCCAAAGGAAAAATAATTGCTTACCTTAGATCTTTGGTGGGACCCTTCCATGTCGGAAAGACTTCTAGCGATATCACTTCTGTGTCATCGAGACTTCTCCTTTCAAAAAGAGATTATGCCAAACTTAGAAACCTTTTGGCGAGGGCTCCCTCATGTCGGCAAGACTCCTCTAATTCTCTCCCCGAAGACATACTTGTCGATGAGACTGCACCCATTCGCTGAGACTTCTTGGTGACGTGATCTTGCTTTGCTGATATATAGACCCTTCCCCGTTGGCAAGACTCCTAGCGTTCGGTGAGAGCACATACCAAAGAGAACAACTCCCACTGAAGTGTTAGACCCTTTTTGCTAGTTGGTGAGACTCCGTGAATTTGCCGAGAATTCTTGGTGGGGAGAAAACCTTATGCCGATATATGAATCCTTTTGATAGCGGTCGGCGAGACATGGAGAGTTTGCCATGACCTCACTCCGGTGATGATTTCTCTCACCGATAGGAATTCCTCAGTCGCTGAAACAATGAAAATCCTTTGCCGATAAGAATCTACATATGACTTCTGATCGTTGTGACCTCTCCGGGGTCTTGTCGATAGGCAACACAGACGCATATTATCAGAATGCACTGGTAGTCGGCAAGACATCTACAAGGTCTTGCCGACTTTCTTCTTAGAGGAGAATTGTGACCAAGTGGACTAAGGAATGAATTCCAACTGAGCCCCTTTTTCTAATATCATCATGCATGTGATTTAATCCTGCAAAACAAAGGTCTGCATCAGTCCCAAAGCATATGAAACATATTAAAATAAACCATTTTGTTGCTTATGATTATTTTATTCAATTTTCAGCAAGAAAACCAACTCAAGTTGAGACAGAACCAGAATTAAATCAGATAGATCAAAAGTCAAAATTAGGAGGAAAACACAAGAATTCCAAAGAGGAAAGCAAGTAACTAGAAGCAGAGTAATCAAAAGAGAAAGGGGGACCCATTTTGATCTAAAAAACTGTGGGGTGGTTATACAAGGCATAAAAAATGGTGACTCGGCTGGGGAAATGGTTTAACCATTTTCATGAATCTGAAGGATTCAGCTACCCAGAAGTCTTGGTTCATGAACCTCACAACTCTAGTTGGGTCAGTTATAACAAGCAAGGTAGAGCTAGAATCTCAAATGTAAGTCAATCAATGGCTACCCCCTGAATCTTTGTGTGTGTGCTTAATAGTGCATCATCCTTTCATAAAGTTTCTTCATCTTTTGAACAATAATGTGCAAGATTTGAACTACATGAGCTGATTTCCTTTGTGCAATGATATCCTAGGCATTGCTCCGCTGCCAGTCAGGCATCTATAGTCCCGATGGAGATACCTCTAGCTCTCTCACAGCATTGCTCTACTACCAGTCAAGCGTCCATAGCCCCAGTAGAGATACTGGAATCACCCATTCATATTGAATCCTCTTTTTCTTTTGATAATTCCTTTCTTTTTTTCTTTTGAAGTTTCAGATATTTCATTTAATTCTCTTTTTCTTTTCAATATGTCAGATGTTTAATATTTGATCTGGGTTGAAAACTACAATGGACCTCATAACAACACTTGGAAGTTAGATTTTTCACTCAAATCTTACAACATTGTCATCCTAGGACAAATACACTACTAGAAGAGGAGATGATTTTAATGATTTGTGACATTCAGGGGAGCCGATGAAGGATTTCTTTCTTGGCACCTTGTTTTCAAAAATTTCCACAACTTTTATTGACAACAAGCATGAAACAACAAATTGAGGACAAAATCATCTGATCAGAAAACCTGAAAATATCTAAAACACTTCTCTCCTAATGACCCAAGTATGCTTCAGATAACAACCCACAGTTTCAAATGGAAAGGACGAATCATCCCCAAAGAACAAAACAAAACAAAGACCAAACAAAAAAGGAAACACAAAGGATAGAAGGAAAGAACAAACAAATAAGCAACAAAATATTTACAAGCAAAGAGTAAATTATCTACACAAGGAGCAGCAGATTATTGACAAGCAGAAACACAGAAAGAATTTACAAAAATACAAATTATTCACAAACAGGAGAAAAAATAAATTATTTACATAAAGAACAACGAATTACTTATATACAGAATAGAAATTAACAAGCCTCAAGATTCAAAATAGTGCTTAAGGAACTGCCCATTAATAGGCAAAGGAATAGGTTCTCCAATTAGGCTACTCAGTCTGAAAGCATTTTCCCCTAGGATCTCAGTAATTTGATAAGGGCCTAACCAGAGTTTGTCAAACTTTTGGTGATTGTCTTTCTTTTCACTAGCCTTATTCCATAGCAACACTAGGTCTGATATCCTAAAAGACTTTATCTTGGCTCTTTTGTCAAACCATCATTTGACAACAGCCTGATGCCTAAAGAATTGTTGTAAGGCCACATCTCTCTACTCTTCTAATTTCAACAAAGTAGCTAACCTGACCTCTATCCTATTGTCATTGGAGTAGAATTTCTGCATGAACTCCTTGATTGGTATTTTACGGATGGATAGGAAGAGATAGGCTCTTGGCCATATACAGAGCTTGAATGGGCTAGGAATTTGTTCAAGGCAGCCTTAATCCTAGTCCTATCTCCCCATAATGCGAATCTAAGCTGGGTATTCCAGTCTCTAGGGTTATGCTCTAACAGTTTCTTAATGACCCTAAGAGATTCTTATTGGTTGACTCTGCAACTCCATTGCCTTGTGGATAATAATTTGAAGAATATTTCAAAACAATCTTGTGATCATATGCCTAGGAAATAAATTTAGTAGAAAAGAAGGCAAAGCCATTGTCACATACCAGAGAAAAAGGTACCCCAAACCTTGATGCATTGGTGAGGAACAGTCATTATTGTGCTATTCTTGTAGAGTATAAGCTCTATCCATCTTGTCTGATAGTCGGTGAGTCAAGGGCGAATTTATGTCCTGAAGATTCGATTTAATGATCCGCTCCAATAAAATCGATGCCAGGCAAATGGCCTCACCTCGTAGACGGGCTACAAAGGCATGGCTGAATGGCATTCCCTTGGTGCAAAAATCTGACAGACATGACATGTTCTCACATGCTAATGGGAATCTTTGAATACACAGGGCCAGTAATAACCAGATTGCAGACCCATGACCTATGCCATGTTTCCCATGAAACTCAGAGATCACATGTTTAGCCTCTTGATGATCAAGGCATCCAGCTGTATACTCACAAAATTCCTCCCCTCTGCTTAACCCTCCTTTGAGCATGTAATGAGAACTCTTCATTCTTAGCGCTCTCCTTTAAGTTGCATTCATTCCTTCTGGACATCGATTATTGAGCATAAAACAAATGGTGTCAGCATACTAGGGAATTAGATTGAAAGGGAGGGCATGCGGTGGGAGGACGAGAAGGCACTGAAACTGCTTCCTTGATTGTATCTTCAAATCAAATTCTTGTAGGATGGCCATCCATTTGCCTCTCCTTTCTCCCAGCTCGCTCTGCATGAGTAGGGACTTCACAGCTGCATCAGGAACTACAACAACGATTTGGCTTCGAAGAATGTAATGCCAAAACTTCTTGACAGCCTAAACTAGCACAAGATTGCTTCTAAGGTGGATGGCTGATTTCGAATTTTTGAATGGGAATCTCACTTAGATACAATTAGCCTCTCCTTTGTCTCTCCTTTTGTTGAGTTAAAACGGTTATTGCGCATAGGTGTTCCAAAACAAAAGAGTAGATGTAAAACGGTTTGAGATAGTCAGGGCTGGTGAGAACAGGTGCCTCTGAAATGGACCACTTGACTTGCGTGAATGTGGCCTTCACCTCCTCAGTCCACTCTGTTCTAGCATCCTTCTTCATCATTTCGTTTAGTGGCTTTACAATCTCTGCAAAGCCTATGATAAATTTCCTTACGAAGTTGATCTTTCCAAAGAAAGATCTTAACTCTTTCTTGCTCCCTAGTCTGGCGATCTTTAGAATGGAGTCAACTCGATCTCGGTTGATTGAAATCCCTCTTTCAGAAATTATGTGCCCCAATAGCTTCCCTTTAGAAACTCTGAACACGCATTTGTTGGGATTCAGGGAAACGCCATACTAGATACACCTCCTAGAAGGAACCCAGCTGGCCAAGTCGGCGGTGGAAATTAGTCAGCGGAGGGCTGCTAATGAGTCATCTATGTAAACAATAATGCGACAATTACCATCGCCAGCCTTATGTCCATGACGCGCGGCTGGAAGTGGCTCCGACGCATTTGCTCCGGACAAAGGCATCCTTTTGTATGCAAACGTTCCCCACTTTGTAGTGAAAGCCGTCTTCACCCTGTCTTCAAAGTTGACCATTACCTGATTGTATACAGAGTAACCATCCAAGAATGACATCATCTGAGCTCCATTGACAGTCTGCAAGACTTCATCCAGAGAAGGAAGCGGGTAGTTATCCTTTTCTGAAGCCTTATTCAGGTTTCTAAAGTCAACACATAGCCTAATATCCCCACTTTTCTTGTGGACTAGGACTAAGTTAGCCACCCACATTGAATGGCAGATAGGGAAGATTATCCTTGCAGACAGCAATTTCTGAACTTCTTTATAGATCAATGGCTCAATCAGGGCATTGATAGGGCATTGCTTCTATCGAAAGGGCTTAACCTCAGGCTTCAAGGGGATAGTGTGAGTCATAATAAAAGCATCAAATGTCTAGAGGTCTTCATACCCCTAGGAAATTGCAACAATATCCTTTTTAAGCACCCTCAGTATGTCTTCTCTAATTTCTTCAAGGCAGGCCTTCCCTATATAGACATTCCTTTCAGGGCCAGCATCAGACAAGTTAACTGTTTCACATTCGCCTCCCTTTTCTTTAGCTGATATTTTCTCTCAAATTCTTGGATCTGAGTCAAAAATTCTCTCCAAAGCCACCATTCCTTTGGGAATGTTAATATTCTTTAAGTTAAGAACTCCCTCTATATCACATTCCCCAGGGCTCCAATCCCCTTGATCTCTATTGGACTCATCAATAATTTTCCCCTCAAAAACATCTGAGTTTGCTAAGAAGGCCAGAATATGTCGATCATCATCAAAGACTTGAAAATTCTTGATATTGTTAGGAACAACTGGGGTGGTCATCAGTTCCACTGAGAATCTTTTGAATTTGGAGCCTTGCATAGGTTCCAAGGTGCTTGCAGCGATAGCTAGTGAATCAGCTACCTGATTTTCTTCTCTAGGGATTAAGCTAATCCCAAAGGCATCAAAGTCCTCAATCAGGTTCCATACCCAATTTTTGTAAGCTGACAGCCTTCTGTTGTGACATGTGTATTGGCTGCACACCTGCTTGATAAAAATTTCTGAATCTCCCTTGACCATCAAGGCAGTGACCTTCTTCTTGTGCGCAAACATCAGTCCTCGAGCTAGGACTTCATATGTAGCCATGTTTTTGCATCCAAATTGCAACCTATAAGAAGCAAAGAAGGTTTTCCCTTGAGGGCTGGTTAGTACAATTCCAACACCACTACCGGTTTTGGACTTGGATCCATCAAAGGTAAGGGTCCACAACTGATCACAAACAGGGGTTGATCCTTTTGAAGTTATTGTGGGTACTTGAGTTAGATGAGTGACAATTGGGGCTGCTTGATCTTTTGCATCAGGTATAGGGAAAGGAGGCTCTGTAAGTTGCTTAGATACACTCTCCAATTCCTGCTCAGTTATATCATCTGACCTATGGCTATCCTTCTGACAGTCACTAGTGTCTTTGGTTAACCTTTTAGGCTTTGGTACATTTGTAGGTGAAGGGGTGTTAAACAAACCTTGGGGCTGCTCCTCGTCAATATACTGATTTGGACATGTGTCTAGAGTAGGTTTGATCTGAGAAGGGATTTCTTTTGAAAGTATTATATCCTTGGTTAACATGGTTGCTTCCTTGGCCTCAAATGAGAAGCAGTCTGCAATGGTCTCAAGGTGACTTGTGCTAGCTTCCTCAGCTTGGGAAACATGATTTAAAATGTCCCTGCAAGGTTGACAAGTCAATTCAGAATGACTTTGGTAATGTAACCTGCACCAATTGGGGAGCAGGAGACTTTGCAGATCTGTATCTGCCCCTAAGACCAGTTGGTCTTGTTGCAACTTTCTAATCAAAGCCTATTGATTTTCATTAATCGCGGAGTTATGGAATTTCTACATTGACATGTCTTTAGAATGGAGAACCGAGAAGGTTAGAATTTCTTCTCTTTTATAAACCCCCATCTCAGTCTCAAAGTAAGCCACCTCATTGGGACAATCATACTCGATGATGATATGCTTGGCGAGCTCACTTTCAATCCTAATCTTATTAAAGTCCTTTCGTAATGTACACATATATAGTAAAGGGAAAATGTCAAATTTACCGTAAGTCTCAACTTAGGCATACCATAAAATTCGAGAATATCGCCGCGAATATCTATGTTGGTTAGGATCCTAGGTCTGATCACCTACTTGAGCGATGTATGTTTCTTAATTCCTACCACGTCGCTTCTGTTTTGTCAAGTTGAATGACTATTGTTGAATGGGGTTTTAATGCTTCTTGCATATGGAAAATGACATGACATTTCCCGAAGCCCCCAAGTCCAATAAACAGTTATGTAGGTTTTTGCCATAAATTCTTAAACTTAAAAGGAAAGGTGGAGTACCTACCTTGTTTCTGTATAAGGCTGCATTCACGTCCTCAGCAGGTGCCACCTTGCTCTTTCCTTTTGACTTATCAGCTTGTTCTAGGGCTTTCAGCACTATCTCCCTTTGAGCAGGGCACCACTTTAAAATGTCAAAATATGACAAAGAAGTTTTATGTTTTTGCATTTCAGAAACAATGTCAAATTTTGTATTATAACTTGAATTACTTTTAAAAATAGTAGAGGAATTACCCTTGTTATGGAGGTCAGGTGGGCCTTTTGGTGGAGGAGGATTATTATCAATGCTTTGATTTGGAGGCACCATGTGATTAGGAGGCACTCAGGTAGTGAATGGACCCTTACCTTGATTTCTCAGAAAGTGTCCTCCTTTTGTTTGAAACTCCTGGGCATCATATGAATCCTCCTCTGATTCATTCTCCTCTTGGTTTGGGAATGAATGTTCTTCTTCAAAGAGGTGATAAGTCATTGTTGTTTCTACTGAGTCACCTCCTTTGTTGGAATTCCCCTAGAATGTATGGGCATCTTCATGTACCATCTTGACAAATTTCTCCATCTGAGGGTAGTTTACCTCAGAATGGGTCATCGTATCATGCAACCTACACCAGTTAGTCATGAAATTTAGGTCAACCACATTTGCAGTATGTGATCTCTCCTCAATTGCTTGATAGTTATGAGGAAATCCCCCATTATTGGGCCTGTGTTCATTATTTGTTGTTATTGACGCTTTGGTTATACCTGTTTTGATTCGGTAAGCCCTAGTGGAAATTTTGGCCACAATGCCCTTTAATTATAATTTTGTTATATTGCTACCTAGTGTTGTGTTTTGATTACCAAGATAGTACAACAGCTTTGAGATTTGGTTGAAAGTGAGCCATGTCATTTGCTGAGATAGTGTTTTCTTCAAGGTTTCTACTCCTTTGGGCGAACTATCTTTTCACTTTCCACTCTTGCTGTGAGGTTGACCACCATGATTTAGTGTTTAACGGTTATGAAGACCTACAGGGGACCTTCCAGGGAGTCGTGGTTCAAGGGTTGGGACTCCTGTGTATAGAATGGAATGGGAGGCTGACTTTGCAATTCGGATATAGGCCCATAGTGGGAAGGAGACATTCTTGGGATAGTGTTAAATAGAGGAGTTGGGCTAGACATATGATACCCTAGTGAAGGAAAACCTCCTCCCAAACTTGGTTGAGAGTTAGTTTGTTGTTGCAGCTTAATAGCCAAGTGATAAACTTTGGATAGGGAATCAATATCAACTGGTTGATAAGTTCTTTGTAGGAATAAACCTAGCAAAGGGTCAATAACCCTAAAGTATGCCTGGATAGCACTGTTCTTAGTAACTAGATAGGGATTTTGTAATCTCCTATACATTCATTGAAACCTAGTATTGAAGAGGGGTAGGGATTCACCTGGCTCCTTCCTGATGGTGGAAAACTAATGGTACAAAAGAGATGGATCCACATAGACCCTGAATTGATTGATAAAGGCATTTTCCAAATCTGTCCAATTTTGAATAGAACCTTGAGGAAGATTAAGGTACCAGTTGTATTCCATGTCCCCTAAGGAATAAGGGAACAACCTACAAACTAAATCATGATGAGCTATTTGAGCTCTTGCACAGGCATCCTTAAAAGCCTGTATGTGTTCTTCAACACTCCTTGACTCCCCATAAATGTATTTAGGGCATAATTTCTCAGGGTTCTTGGGCATATCATGGAAACCTCCAAGAATAGTCCCCAACAGAGAGGGTTTATTCTGAAAGAACGCCATTGGTGGGGGGGTGGTGGTTGAGCCAGCTGTTGGATGGGTTGAACTAGCTATGATGACACTTGAGATGGACGTGATGGTGGATTGATAGCTATCCATTGGGGTATTGGTGAAAATCCTAGTGGAGTGAGTGGAGTTGATAAAGGTGGTATGATGGTTGCCCCAGTCTTATGATTGTTGTGTCTTGTTGGGGTCTTGAGTTCTATGAAAGGTGATGGATTTTCTGCTAATCAAAGAACTCTACGAGGCCTTTCTGGGGAGGATGACCTAGTTTTATCCAGTTTTCCCTTCTAGGCCCTCCTTCTAGCGCCAGTCTCTATTGACATTCCTTTTGGCACAATCAACATGCAAATAGAATATTGCTACTTTGTTTCTCCTAAAAGAGAAAGATGATCACATGGATACCTTAACTCCCAAGGTCTATGTAGTTGGTTCTCAACTATGTTGATGTCCATCAATGGTCAATGTAATAGTAATGTTCAAGAGGCCTGCTGGTGTTGAGCTTCTGGATCGTTCTAAGATCAAGCATGAATTAAAACCTACTCTAAATTGGGGATTTAAATAAACAGAAAAAGATACATCAAGGTTTTGAAATAAAAAATAACAATAGTTCATCCAATCTTAACCAAACTTGTTAACTTCAAGGAATTATAAACTAAAACTCCAGAACAAGATAAGCTTGTGATTGACACACAACCTCTTTCATTCTCAGTGCTAATTCGAATAACAAATTTTTAGCTACCATTTAAATAAAACACAAATAAAATTTCATTCCTTGAAGACTTCACAAATCAAATGATCAATTAAGACAAATATCATTTAGGAACACAACATGAAGTAGATTAAACTCTGATTGCTTCTACTGTTAATAAAACAGATAAGCAATACTTACAAAGCTGGCACAATCACCAGTGTACAGAGAATCTATGGCTC
Organism: Sequoia sempervirens; assembly: GCA_007258455.2. Classification (NCBI taxonomy): domain Eukaryota; kingdom Viridiplantae; phylum Streptophyta; class Pinopsida; order Cupressales; family Cupressaceae; genus Sequoia; species Sequoia sempervirens. Next base: position 75,444,400 of record VDFB02256132.1, on the reverse strand, counting down.
TAGATTGTTTCCAACTACACTAGGAGAACTTGAAAATACATTATAGTCTATACTAAAACCTTACTGCTAACCAAGAAGACAAAAAAAGCTCTTATTACTAAGAATCAAGATGCCACTCTATCTCCTTTTGTTAACTGACTAACTCCTAGCAGTTCTAACTCTAAAAAGTTCTCAGTCTAAAAGTTTTCTAAACCTAGCTATCTTAACCCAGAAGTGCTAACCTTTACAAAGAGGCAAGAATTCCTTATATACAGAATGTACCAATAGGAATGTGTTGTCCCCTGCACTAGGGTTTACAAAATATCTGGAGACTGTAGGAGAGTTGGATCTCAGATCTCTTTGAGGAAAGTCAAAATTGCATTCAATGTGAAGCCCTATTGTCCCTACTGATGAAAGATTTCTACCCTCAGGAGAAGCCTTTTTAGATCTTTTTGGCAGATGCAACATTAACCTTCCTGTCTTCGTGTCCACCTTCAAACTCTGTTGGGGTCGCCTTGAATGCTCAAAATATCTTCATTAATATTAATCTACCTCCTTGCCAATAGTCGCCACAGCTGTCCATGTGAGTCACAAATCCTCTCTTTGGCCTCCTTTCTATTCTGGACTTCTATGTACGTTGACCATTTTCTGGAAGCACCATCGGGCCTCCCTATAGATCTTTGTATTTTTCCCAAGCCGGTAAATCGTCACCTACTCTCAGAAATATTCCATCTGGTTTGTATTTTGTTGGCCTTCTTTCCCAGGAATAGTCAATCACATGTCGGTGAGACACTCATCGTGTCTCCCTGATGTGATTTCATCTTATAACAGTTATTGGCATAGTATGGGCCAGTCGATGAGACATCCCATCAAGCTACATAAGTTCGGTCGATACACACCAAGGTCATCGAGACAATTGTTGTCGGTGTGAGGTCATGGTGATCTCCTTAGTCCTTCAGGGAGCTTCCTCTGAGCTTAAATTTCTTTTGGTGAGACCTTGTTGAATCGGCAAGATATTATGCCTATATTACTTCCTGTCGATGAGACCTTTCCTCTTAGCCGAGACCTTATATCGAGGTCTTCTTCTTTCGCTGAGTTGTTCACTAGTTGGCAGGACATTCTGAGGTCGGGGAGACATCATAGCGACCCTTTTTTTTCTTGCCGAGTCCATTCTCAGCCAGCAAGTCTCCAGTCACCGACCTTATGACTTAGCTTTGTTTTCTCCCTCAACTTATTTTCAGTAAGAGTCACATGCATACCGTGATTCTCGTGATTTCCTCTAATGTCGGGAGACCATACTGCTTCTCGTAGAGACCCATCCCAAACCTTCTTTCTCTCTCTTGTTGAGTCCTCCTTTTCTTTTCTGACTTTATTCCTTTGCGTGAGATCACACCAATCCTCCTTTGTTTCACTGAGACAAATTCTGAGTCACCTAGATGCTTTGCCACCTCCTGTACTTTTCCTCAGTCCTCGAAGTTCTTTTCGCTTTAGTGTGACCTTTGAACTTCACTAAGACCTTACACCAAGGTCTTGTCCTTTGTTGAGTGTTCATTTGAGTTCAAGAGAGTTCGTTTAGTCAATGAGACATCCCTCTAAACCCTAGATCTTTCTATTGGTTCTGCTCGTCTTGAGACCTTTGGTCGGAAGTTTACCTACTTTGCTGGATGTCATTTTTTCTGCTGACAAGACCTCATGTAATTGCCGAGACCTCATAGTAAGCCCAAATCACTACTTAATAAAAGTTGTTTTTATTTGTTGTGACCTCACCCCTTCGCTAGAAATTTCATGCCAAAGGTTTTATCCCTTGTCAATAAATCCTCATAAGACCCATGCCACCCATGTATCTCATGCTCAAAGGTAAAATTATCACCGAATTCATCTTTATGGACCCCCATGTCGCTAAGACCTCGGTGATATCATCACTTCCATGTCACAGACTTCCCTTTGCAAGAGATTACAAACCTAGAAACCCTTTTATGAGGGCTCCTCATGTCTAGCATTCCTTCCTATTCTCTCCCCACATTGCTACTTTGTCATGAGGACTGCACCATTCAATGAGGACTCTCTTGATGACCATCTTGCTTTGATGATATATGGACCTCCCTCCGCCCACACCTAGCATTCGGTGAGAGCACATACCGAAGAGAACAACTCCCGCCGAAGTGTTAGACCCTTTTTGCTAGTCAGTGAGACTCCGTGAATTTGTCGAGACTTCTTGGTAGGGAGAAAACCTTATGCCGATATATGAATCCTTTTGACAGTGGTCGGCGAGACATGGATAGTTCGCCATGACCTCACTCTGGTGATGATTTATCTCGTCGATAGGAATTCCCCAGTTGCTAAAACAATGAAAATCCTTTGCCGATAAGAATCTACATATGATTTCTGATCGTTGTGACCTCTCTGGGGTCTTGCTGATAGGCAACACAAACACATATCATCAGAATGCACTGGTGGTCGACAAGACATCTACAAGGTCTTGTCGACTTTCTTCTTAGAGGAGAATTGTGACCAACTGGACTGAGGAATGAATTCCAACTGAGCCCCTTTTGCTAATATCATGATGCATGTGATTTAATCCTACAAAACAAAGGTCTACATCCATCCCAAAGCATATGAAACATATTAAAATAAACCATTATGTTGCTTATGATTATTTCATTCAATTTTCACCAAGAAGAAAACCAACTCAAGCTGAGACAGAACCAGAATTAAATCAAATAGATCAAAAGTCAAAATTAGGAGGAAAACACAAGAATTCCAAAGAGGAAAGCAAGTAACAAGAAGCAGAGTAATCAAAAGAGAAAGGGAGGCCCATTTTGATCCAAAAAAAAGTGGGGTGGTTATGCAAGGAATAACATATACCAATTGCAATTAAATATGTTTAAAAGAACATTAGAGTGGTCCTCTTTACCTGATGGGGCCACATCATGTTCCTAATCTTCTCTAGCCTGATCATGCTCAACATGTTCATCATGCTCTACATGCTCTAAAGTTGAAACAAAAAAGGTTACAATAATTAATACACCAATTGCAATTAAAGATGTTTAATTGTATTAATCCATACTACATTTTGTATAGCACATGAATACATCTAGTACCAGGATGCACACGATGACCTTCATCTATAGGTTGTGCTCAACCCTCACCAGGTTGCATTCCAATGTCATGTGCAATATTATCACTGTTTGTCTATTTAAAACAGATAGGCACATAATTACTTTATGGTGGAAATTAATATTAAATAGATTGCACCAGTATTCATTTTTAAATAAACTTTATTGAGTTTATTTACCTGTGTGTCGGATGTAGTGGAAGATTGTGTTTGCCCATTCAAGACTCTTAGGCATTCAACCATGACTTCATAGCCATGCTGGAAGGAAATCTTCATGTCCTCTTCTATGGGTGCTCTATTGAATTCAGAGCCTTGTATTTTTGCATAAGATCATGAATTTTGTTTCTATGGTGTGATAAAACCAAAATTGTTTGCAATTTATTATTTGGATGCAATATTTCATTTATTGATACTTACAATTCATGCGGCTAATTTCATATAACCACCAGAGCCAAGTTTGTGCTGCCCATGTTTTTCTAGTCTTTCCTTTGTTGCCTTCGATGTGTTAGGTAGCCTATGAAAAGTTTGACATACACTAGATTATGTAAAAAGAAAGAGTAATCAATATATAATTACATTGTTGATAGTATCACATACCTTCCTTGGCTTGGTGGCATCTTTCCTTTTTTATTTTTAGCCTTATCCTTTCCATCCAACACCAGGTCCTTCCACTCCCTCTCTGGAATCATAGGGGGATGCTCATACTTTTTTTTCTTCTCTAAATATGACCTATATCTGTCCTCACATACTTTGGGAGGGTACCAGCTTTCTAAAGGGACCTGGATTTATTTGAATATTTACCGTAACAACACACAACTAAATCCAGCAATGAGCTCATTCTTAAATTTGAATTTGGGCACTAACCGGTAACGTATTGGTATCCTGAAGAGTTCCAATGTCATATCGTTCGACAAGTTTACAAAACAATTTCCACAGTAATTATCATGGGATCATTAGTCTGAAAAGAGGGACCAATAAGTAAATTTCAATTGGATTATATATAATAATAATTAAAAAAAAATAAATTACCTAGGACCTTCTCTATCTTTATGGGAATGAAATCCTCAGTCACCACAAATGTGAATG